>CM040245.1:29799094-30075877 GCA_022545495.1 Chrysanthemum lavandulifolium | reverse complement strand
AATCAATTATGTGCAATTTGGTATATTATTAATTACGGGTTTATTTAATCGATTCATCGATGTATGTGGCTCACTTTCTAATGTTGGAGTGAAAACCCTAAATTAATATATACATTAATTTAACCTAGATATTGATTATTAATAGGGTTTTATCGAATAAGTTGCATGTGGCTACTTGTTTACACGTATAAATTGTTTATTATGTGCGCATTGTTTTTTAGTAGTTTATTTTTTATTTATTACTTGTTTGTTTATTATGTTAGACAATTTTAAGCAAAGGGTAATTTTGAATAGTAAAATAATACGGACTAAACAATGGCGAAATTTGATTTGTTTTGGAAGAGTTAAGTTTTCAATAGTTTAATTGATTGGTGACTTTGGTACAATGATGAACGGCTCACCCATTAGAATGAACTATAAAGGGGTTATTTAAGAAGTGCTCACAACACACCGAAAGGATGTCTAAGGTTATGCTTTTGCGCCACGGTCCTCTCGCCCTCTGTAAGTTCGAATGGAGCTACTTAGTAAGCCATAAAAGTACAAGCTCATCTTAAGGCTAATTAGTTTTAATTCCATGCGCCACTTCGGTGATAATTATCCGAAACACTAAGTGTTTACACTTATGCAAAAGTACGGTATAATGGATGATAATTAACACTAAATTCCTTAATTGGTGAACCCAATACCTCAATCAAAACTTTGATAATTTGATCTTTATGAATTAGTAATAAAAAGTTTTTTATTAAAATTATGCTACAAGATGAATGCATGACATCTTTGTATATATTTGATTTGACCACATAAAATCAAAACTAGTACCCTTTTAAATTAAGAATATGCCATCTAATTAAAAGGAACACTTGAAGTTGCAATTTACGTCATGACAAGATTTGGCTAGATTGTGATGGAGAGGTAAATCTCTATGTAAAGTCGACCTTACATGGACATATTTACGAGTTCTTTAAGTTAGACACTTAAGTTGAGTAGGAAGTGAGACCGGACTCAATGGCATAAGATGGGATGAAACATGTTTATATTTGCGTAGCGTTGGAAAATATAAATCCCATAATGATCTAGGAGTTGGAAATTGTTTGCCAATTAATGTTCGATGATTACTATTATGTGCTTTCGTTACTAGCGGATCAACTCGATGTAATGGAACTACGATAATTTGGATCCTAGTTTTCGAGAAAATTCTATGGTTATATGAATATTACCTTAGGTATTTTATTTTCTTGAAAAGTTTAATTATCGAAAATACTAAAATTGAATTTTGCTAATTCTTTAAATGTATTAATGCAACATTAAACCATAAACGCAGAGTTATTCTGTATTGGTAAAATTGATCTACACCTGTAAGGGTTTTAGTAGAGTCAACGTTACTAAAAGAATAAACCTAGTCCTCTTTTCACGCGAAAGAGTGAGATTCAACCCTATTCCTTTTCATGAATGAAGAAAGGTATGATAGGACAATTAGAATTGTCTAAATTCTAAATACATAACTCGTAAGCAAATTTTAATAGTTAAGAAAATTGCATATTTCTGAGTTATTAAATTAGAAGCTAGACTAATTCATCGATAATTGGTAAAAGATAAACTAGCATATTTTATCTAGTTGTTGTGCTTTGACCATTTAAAAGTACTACTTACAATTGTTGGAATAGTAGAATGATGAGTGTCTAAATACTCATCATTTTTATACAAATAAACCGCAAAATCATCTCGAAAACACTCGTAAACACATCAAAATGATCAAAATATCACAAATCGGTGTTTTATGTGTTTCAAATGCAAAATTATCAAAATCGGATGAAAAACATATCAAATTTGCAAAATTGCGCTTTAGTCCCCAAGTTTCATAAATTGTCAAAAATAGTCCCCGAGCCATAATTTCAAAAGTAAAGTCACCAAAGGTCCTTTTAAAATCAAAAGTTGTCAAATTTAGTCCTTTGGTGAAAAATATGAAAAGTTTGAGAAAATTACAAAATGGTCCTCCAAGTTTCAAAATTGGCGAATAAGTCCTCGAAAATGTGAAAATGATGATTTGGTCCTGTACTTTTGAAGCTTGTCAATATTAGTCCTTGGAAGAAACTTTGAAGTGTTGGCGTTATGGTCCTTGTATTTTCGAATTGACAACAATGGTCCCTATTAATATTAAACCCTTTACACTAATTTTGGACCCCTACCTATCTTTGGACCTCGTCATAATGGATTGTGACCCCCCTTCACTAATATCCGGTCAAATCCACAAGTCAAACTATCCCCCCTTTTGGCGCGTTTTCTCATCACCTTCACCGCTCTCCAAATCACTAAACATATCCATCCTCCTCCTCAACACATCACCTTCCTGTCCCTCCACATCAACACAAAACAAAAACATTTAATGATCCTTCTCCCTTTACTCTACCCTTAAGCGCCAAATATCTCATTTCCGCCAAATTTAATCAAGGGCCAAAATGGTTTTAAGCTCATCCAAGGGTTGAGAATGAAAGTGGGAAAGAATCGTAGCACGTGGAAAAGACTTTTGGAAGTATAAAAGGAGAAGAAGAAGAGAAGGAGTTAGTTAGCTTTAGTTTTTCTTTAAATGTCGTTTGTTTAAAATTAATGTTTTAGTTAAAGTAAATGTTGTAATTTCAGTTCTATGTATTGAATTTAAAGTTAACTAAGTATTTGTAATCCATTCTAAGTGCTAATTCATAGTTTTATTTAAAGTGCAAATCTTCTTGGTAATCGTTGAAAATCCATTTTCAAAATCATGTATCCAAAACTTTATTAGCTTATTATTAAGTTGAGATAAGCTCATTTAAGCCCCTGATAACTTTTTACAAGTTCACATTTCATTTTCAAAGAAACTTGAATGGTGGTCAACAAAAGTCAAAAGGGGTACATTTGGTAATGGTGATAGATATTGGGTTGATGCAGTGGTGTATGGGGTGAAAGAGGTTAGATAAGAGTAGGATTAGGGTTTGGTCTAGCCTGCAATAGCAGTGGACTCATGTGAGTAAGATTTTCAACTTTTCATTTTTAAGCTATTTTTGCATTTCTTGCTTATCTATGTATTTGTACTCATAATCATTAAAATCTGTCTTAATAGTAGAATTAGAATAGTTTAAGTTAGTTTGATCATGCTTTATGCCTGCTCAATCTTTGGATTAGTTTTGTTTGCAAATCGCTTTTAAAGGGTGTTTGGTTTCTTTGCACAAACTGTGCTAGAGGATAGAGTAATGGTTAGGACTTGTTGTTTCAAGTTTGGTTAACTCAAATAAACTCATTTGAGTCAAGTTCTTGTACCTGCACTTGCTCCAAAGTCAAAATGCACATCCACTGTCCTTGATGCTTTACTGTTGGAAATTTTGAGAGAACAAAAGTTCATTTTGTGTTTAAAGTTCATAGGTCTAGCTTGCATTAGTGTTATTTCACCTTATTACTTCCATATCAGTCCATAAATTAGCTTCAAACTTCAAGATAGTCAACTTTTCATTTTTCTTCAAAAGTCAAATTTTTGCAAAAGCTGTTTTTCAGCCAACTAGAGGGAATTTTCATGAGCTCAGTTTTGAAGCAAATCATGTCAAATTGTGGGCTCAAATACCTCAGCTGGTCTTGTTTCTTATTAGCATTTTTCCAGAATTTTATCAAATTTTTAGAAGCTCCTAATGAGCTTGTCTTTAGGGTCTTAGTTGCCCTGTGCAACTGAGACAGTGGACACTGATTCTGCACAGTTTGTGCAGAGCTTGTATCAAGCTCAATAAAGCTCACTGTGGTCTCTTCTTTGGTTTACAAACTCTCAACCAGGTATAGTATAAGTTGCAAGTTTTAGTTTTTGGTTGCTAGCTTATTTGAGTGCTTTTACTTGGTCTTAAAGTATGCACCTTTTCACTGTTTTGCATACATAAGCTCATCTCATCAAATCCTTTGAGCCTGTGATTTAGAAGTGTAGGATAGTTGTTTTAAGTTTCATTTTGGTTCTTTCAGCTTATTAGACCTTCTGTTTCAGTTTGGTGCTTGTTGTGCTCATCTAGCTTATTCAAAGTGCTTATTTCATAAGCTCTTCCACATCAGTTCTTGATTTCTCCACACATGCACCTGTTTTTCTATTTTTCCTTTATTCCTCATATTATTTTAGAGTTTTCCTGAAATTTTCAGATTTTTCCAAAGTCATTTGCTATTTTTCTTAATTTTAATTAGTTTTTAAGCATTTTTAAATAGCTTTTAATACTAATAAATTATAAAAGCTTAAAAATATGTTTTCTATTTTCTTAGGTTAAGATAAATATAAAAGTAATAAAAGTATTTTTCCATAATTTTCTTAGTCTAAAAAGTATTTTTAGCATTTTAATTAGTTTTAAATAGTTTTAAATTAGTAATAAATACATAAAAAGTCTAAAAATATATTTTCAGTTTTAAAATAAGTTTTATCATATTTTAGATTTTTCCAAGTTATAATTTCATTTTCTAGGTTAATTTTGTATTTTCTTCTATTTTAGAGTATTTATTAAATAGTTAAAATAGTTTTAATTAATAATAATTAATTAAATAGTGTTAAAATAATTTTCTTTTCTATAAATTTTCTTATATAATTAGGATTGTAAAATGTATTTTTCATATTTTTAGGATTTATATTGTGTAAGTTTCACGCTTTTATTTGTACGTTAACGTTATTTTTAATTTAAACGTAAGTTTTAGGTTTTAAACGTAAAACATCATTGTAAAAATAGTGATAGCATTTATTTAATAGATTTTATCTTTTAATTTTCTTAATTTGTATTTAAGTCGCTTTATTTTATAAACTTTTTCAGTAGTGTAATTATCCTATCCAAATCCTTTTCGATCACTATCATTAGTGATCATTCTATCGTCTGAATCGGTGTTTGCACACCATTGAGTCTCCGTGGGATTTAACGACCGGGAATCCATTGTATTCTCGATCTTCATTGCATTTGTGCTTGTCGCTTTAAGTCTGTTAAGACTTGACGGTTTTGGCATAGATCATAGAACTATTAAGAAAGAAATTGCATGCCCAATTTTTCAAGTTAATAGCATTGATGGATAGTTCATCATCTACATAGTAGAATACACTCCTTAAGCACATAAGTAATTGTTATGTATGGACTTTTTCAAAGGTGTAGGAAGTAAATAGAACACTATTTTCTTTCTTGGTTAATGAAACACTTTCAACGTTGTCAAATCCAATTGGAGTGTTGTGTTCTTATTCTTGAATAAGGAATTAATGTAATGATCTCTTATTCGATGGGAGTTACAAGCTTTGTCATCTTGGTAGTAACCAAGATTATCTCTAGAATGTCTTACGATAATTACTTTCCACTTGTAGACACTTATGTTTTCAAGGATAGTCATGTACGTTTCCTTATTAGACAATGAAGTGGTTCTACATCTACTAGTTATGCTAATATCAATGACACAATCATATTAGTCACATAAACAAACATATGTCGTGTTGTTTATCTGCTACATGATGTTGTTCAATGCACAAGTGGGAGAAATCTATATTGTGTGCAAGGGACAACATATAGGTATATGATTTAAAGGATTCTCTTGACTGCAAGGTAAGAGACTAACGTTCTAATATAACTTGTACATATCTAATTCAAGAAACATTTGGTGTTGAAATTTACGTCATGTGAGAACTTGGCGAGATTGCAACAACAAAGTAAATCTTCATGTGAAGTCAGACCTTGCATGGACATATTTACAGTTTCTAAATTAGACAAGTATTTAGAACATGTGTCAAAATGATATATAAAACTACTTCAAATTAAATATTTATGTATTATTAGAATGACATAAAATTAAATAAAGTAATCTAATCCTACTTCAATTTGTTTATTTATGTATTTTGGAATGACATAAATGAAAAATAATGTAGTCCTACATTATTGTGAAGTAAAATAAATTAACTTGAAATTACTATTGAAACCAAGAGTTGTGTTCATAATTACTTTAGTTAAACATGTTTATGATTCATTGTAAAGACATAAACATAAAGTCTTTTAAGACTTATAATAAAGTAAGACGTTAACTTGTTATGTTTTTTAATTAAGACATATACAAGAAGTCATTGAGTTGATCAATGATTTATAACGTATAATGGGATTATAACAGTTTATGTTTCTTGTTGAGACATGGATATGAAGTAACTTGGTTTAAAGGTACTTGTGTTATAAAGCATGTAATTGGCTTGGAAAGTCTATTATACCATTAAGTTGACTTAGTTGGTAAATAGGTAAGCCAAAAGGAATATGTTTATCTTATATATTGTTAGATTGTCTTACAATATTAAATTCTAATGAATACCACAAGTTGATGGTATGTTCAGTTAGAGAATCAAACTCTATTTGATTTGTTTGATTCATGATAACCATAACTTCTTTCTTAAAAGTAACAAGGTTAGAATATTGAGTATGGATTGAATATACTCAATATGGGTCTAATCGCCACCTTGTAAAATTTCCCTTTAACTTACAAGGAAGTTCCTATCACAAAGGACTCGACGCCGCCTCCATCTTGCCCATCCATTTCGAATCCGATGGGTCACGCCCTCGTCTATCCTCCCTGATCTGTGGATCATCGATCCTAGATATCTAAAAGACTCTTTAGGTGGTAGGATCTGGTCACCGATGCGGATATCCAAATCTTCCTGGTGCTCTGTTTCGATCCTCCCAAACTCACATCTCAGATATTCAGTCTTCTCTCTGCTGACCCGAAGACCCTTATCTTCAAGTGCTTCCCTCCATTGCTCCAGTCTGATGTTTAACCCTTCCGCCGAGTCTGCCACCAGAACAATGTCGTCAGCGAAGATCATGCTCCATGGGATGCCCTCTTGAATCCCTCTAGATAACTCATCCAAGATCACAGCGAATAGGTAAGGACTAATGGCAGATCCTTGGTGGAGCCCAACATCCACAGGAAAGAACTCTGAGATCCCCACTGTCGACCGTACGCGGGTCTTAGCCCCTTCGTACATATCCTTAATGACTCTCACATATCTCCTTGGTGTTCCCTTATCAATAAGAGATCTCCAGATCTGCTCACGTGGGACACTATCATATGCCTTTTCTAGGTCAAGGAACGCCATATGCAGGTTCCTTTGTCTTTCTCGGTACTTCTCCATGAGATTTATAAGGAGGTGGATAGCCTCGATCGATGACCTTCCTGGCATAAAACCAAATTGGTTCTCAGACACCCTTGTCTCCCTTCTCAACCTTCTCTCAATAACTCTCTCCCAAAGCTTCATTGTGTGGCTAAGGAGCTTAATGCCCCTATAATTGCTACACACTTGCACATCTCCCTTGTTCTTGTAGATGGGGATGACTTCACTGAGTCTCCATTCGTCTGGCATCTTAGCACCGGAGAAGATCTTGTTGAATAGGCAAGTCAGCCAGTCTAGTCCCTCATCTCCCAGACACCTCCATACTTCAATGGGGATTTGGTCCGGCCCTACTGCTTTGTTTCTTCCCATCTTCTGTAGTGCAAACTTCACTTCAGGTTGTCTAATCCTCGAGTAGAAGCACTCTGGTCGCTGGCTAGGGTTTTCTTCTTCCCTGCTTCCTACCGAATTCCCTACGTTGAAAAGAGCGGAAAAATACTCTCCCCATCTTCTCTTAATATCCTCTTCTTTCACCATGGTCCGCCCACCTTCGTCCTTGATATATTTAACGCTTCCTAAATCCCTCCTTCTTCTCTCCCGGGCTTTCGCAATCCTGAATATATCTTGAGCCCCCTCTTTGGAATCCAACTTCTTGTACAAATCTTCGTACGCCTTGTCTTTAGCTTGAGCTACCGCCTTCTTTGCCTCTCTTTTAGCTGTTTTATACCTCGTAACTGCGGCGGTAATGTCAGCTTGGTTGTCCTCTCGGCACAAAAGAAGTTCTCTGAAACTAGATTGTTTTGCTGCTACTTTGGCTTGCACCTCCTCACTAATCCACCAAGATTCTCTTCTGTGTTTCAGGGACCTTGCAGCCCCGCAAATCACACTAAGTGAGTCCTTTGCCGCGTCTTTGATGATGTCGGCAAGTGTGTTCCACATCTGGTCCGCGTCTGATGCAGTCATGTCCTCCAACCGAGAAGCAAGTCCCTCTGTGACCTTCACTCTAAACCGAGAAGCAAGTGTGTTCCACATCTGGTCCGCGTCTTATGCCAAAAAAGGATATGTATAACCTGACTTGGATACAAATATAAAATACTCTCATCAAAGTAATGTTAGTAAGATAGGACAAGAGTTTTGCAGCTCTCTGAAGGAATAGTTCCTCAGGCTGAATGTTTGTCAGGGGAATAATCGACCCTGTTTGTTTGTGTTGTCAGGCAATGAGCTTCAGTCTTTTCCTCTTTCATGTCATTTAGTGTTTTCATGAATCCTTCTTTGTAACACTTGATGTTTTCGTTGACATTTTGTTTTTAAGAGGTTTAATGCCATATGGGGGCGACTCTTGATGGCTTTCTTGTGTCGTCTGACGATGTCCAAGTTCATGCACCTGTTGTTGTTGTATTCTATAAAGTGTGTGTGATTTGGTCATCGTGTTAGGCTAATTTTGTTTCAAATTTATGATAAATCGTTTTGAATCAAACGAGTCGAGACCAAGGCACATTATGTGCCCTGAGGTTGTGGATAATGTTTAACCCTGAATATGATGTCAGAACCAAATAAAACTGATGTTAGGCCACTGAATTTTGGCTTACAAGGTTAAGCCAAAGAATGCACGTTCACGAAGATAGGTTGTTGAAGTTGTGTCATGAAGCTAGGCCACTGGGTTGATTGTAGGTCATTTGAGGGTGATGTCAGGCCACTTGAATAGCCCGATGCTAGGCCAAAGGCCGAGGTTAGGACATTTGAGGCTGAGGTAAAGCCATTCGAGGCTGATGTTAGGCCACTTGGGGCCGAGATTAAGCCGTTTGAGGCTGATGTTAGGCCACTTGGGGCCGATGTTAAGCCATTAGAGACTGATGTTAGGCCACTTGGGGCCGAGGTTAAGCCGTTAGACGCTGATGTCAGGCCCCCGAGGCTGGCGTTAGGCCATTTGGGGCGAAGTTAAGCCATTCGAGGTTGACGCTAGGCCACTTGGGGCCAAAGTTAAGCCATTTGAGGTAGGCGTTAGCCCACTTGCGCCAAGGTTAAGTCATTTGAGGCTGATGTTAAGCTATTTTAGGCTGATGTTAGGCTATTTGGGGTCGAGGTTAAGCCATTCGAGGCTGACATTAAGCCACTTGGGGACGAAGTTAAGCCGTTTGAGGCTCACGTTAGGCCACTTGGGGCCAAGGTTAAGTCATTTGAGGTTGTCGTTAGGCCACTTGGGGCCGAGGTTAAGCCATTTGAGGCTAATGTTAGGCCACTTGGGCCGAGCTTAAGCCATTTGTGATGTTTTGACGTCGCTGGTGTTTAGTTGATTATTCGAGGCCTACGATAAGACATCAATGTTGTTTGACTTTAAGACAATCGTGTCATTTAAAGCGGGGTTAAGACCATGTAAGGAACGTTCAGGCCTTGTTAGGCCATATTGGGTTGTGTCAAGCCGTGTTCAAGCTACGGTTAGGCCGTACCAGGCCGTATGAGATGTGTTCAAGCTGTACCAGCCATATGAGTGTTGGAAATGTATATATTTACAAACATGTGAATGTCCGGATTCGAACTCGTGACCACGGGATTGCACACATTAGCGAATGAGAATTAAAGTTAATAATTAATGTTTATGTTTACGATTAATTATTACACATTAAGTCCGGTTAACGATCGTTAAGTATTTAACGGAAAAATGACTAACGACCGTTAAATGGAAAAGAAAAGGACTAGAAATGGAAAACTTGGAAAAGTTATGGGTTGGGCTTTGGGCTTTCCATCATGGCCAGCCATAGGGGCTATTCTAGGCCTAATCTCCTAACTTGTTCCCTAAGTTTACCTACTAGTATATAAGGAGGGGTAGGTTCTAGGGTTTCATACACTTGTGCATTGAATTAACCCTAGATCTCTCCTCTCCTCTCTCTAGTCCATTATTCGGCCGAACACCCCAAGTAAGGGAGTTTGGTTTCGTTTTTCTTAAACGAGGACTTGTGTTAGATCTAGCAATCGCTTGATTCGTTTGGTTAATTCGTGTGTACAAGAACGTGGATGTAAGACATTATTCTTACACCATTAAGTACTTCTTTGGTTTGCTTTGCTCGAGGGTTGTTTTGCTTTGCTCGAGGGATTTGATATTCGCAAGAGGTACGTTACGCATACTTTCGATTAATTAATTTATTTGTTATGATCTTAAGTCTTCCATTGTGTACTCTTGATGTCTTTATGTTTTATTATATTTTATATATCATAAACTCAACAGTGGCATCACGAGCCTTGTATAACAAGTAATTAATTACTGAAACACATAATTAAAATAAACATGAATGTGTTATTATTTGTATGCTTAGATCTAGGGTTTGCAAAACCTAAACCCTAATTATTTAGGGGGGGCATTTTTTTTATGATGCCCTAATTAGGGTTTTGTAAACTATTGTTTTAATTGGATTAGAAACCCTAAGATGCATGCAACTTTATGTGTATATGCGTAACTTTGATTTAATTGCATTAATTGTTAAGTGTAATTTATGTCCATGATAATTATCTGCATGTTTTATCATGGATCTGCTTTTAATTGTATGTCTTTCATGTTTTAAGTGATATACATTAAATAATGATAGATCTTAAATTGGGGAAGACCTCAATAATTATTAATCAACTATGTGCTATGTGGTATATATTTAGTTTTGACTTACGCAATCGATGAATCGATGCATGTGGTTCACCTTGTACAAAGATGAAAACGGGTGGAAGTCTTAATTAAATATATACATATTGACAGATATAGAATTGGTTATTAATAGGATTTATCAAAACCGTTTGCATGTGGCTATTTGATATGCATGACTTTTATTTGTTATGCATTCATTGTTTATTTGTTCAAATACTTGCTTGTTTGTTATGTGTAACAAGGGTATTTTTACAAGAAAAATAAACTGACCTAAACAATGGTGAAACATGTATTTTTAAGAATAGTAATCATAATCGTTTAATTGATTGATGACTTTGGTACAAATGACTGAACGGCTCACCCATAAGAATGAACTAATAAAAGGGGTTTAAAGAAGTGCGCAACATCATCGAATGGATGTCTAAGGTTGTGCTTTAGCGCACTTGGTCCTCTGCCCCTCGTAAGTTCGAGTGGAGCTACTTAGTAAGTCATTAATGTGCAAGCTCATCTTAAGGGCGAATTAGTATTGATTCCATGCGCCACTTAGGTGGTAATTATCCGAAACACTAAGTGTTTACACTTATGCAAAAGTATGGTATAATGGATGATAATTAACACTAATTCCTTGATTGGTGAACCCAATACCTCAATTAAAGTTTGATGATGAAAAGCTTATACATTAAAACAAGATATAAATGTTTTAATAAAAACTATGCTACAAAGATGAATGCATGACATCTTTGTACATATTTGATTTAACATCAAAACTATTACCCTTTAATTTAAGTTATATGCCATCCAACGAAACGGAAACACCTAAGATTACTTTCTATTTGCGTGAGAACGTGACTTAGATCTTAATCGAAGGGTAAAATGTCCACGTGTCGAGAACGGGCATGGACGATTTTGCGATTTCTTAAGTTGGACAACTTAATTGAGTTAAGCGGAGAACGGCAACTCAAGGCATAAGATGGGATAAAACATGTTTACATGGCGATTGATATTGGCTATATGTAAATCCCATAAATCTAGGAATTGCAATTGAAATTGGCAATTGAGCAAATTCTCTACCATTTCAGATAAGGTTCATCACTAACGCATCAATCGATGTGATGAGATTATGACAATTTGGATCCTAGTTTTCAATAAATATTAATTGGTTATATGAATATGAACCTTGGGTATTTAATTGTTTATTGAAAAGGAAAATTATCAAAATACTAATTATGGTTTTTGAACTTTTTCGTAGATGGCTCAATCGATAACACTATGAGCTTATCGAGTGCCGCTTTCAAAGATATGATTGGAAGGGACAAGTCGACCGCCCTAATTTCAATGATTGGCATCATTCACTTAGGATCATCCTTCGTGTTGCCAAAGGGTTGAAATTTTGACTACACCTCGCTGAGCTCCTCCCAACACGGCAACCGCTCTTGTACAAGAGGCATATCGTGTTGAATATGAGAAGCACAATGATGTGGCGTGTCTAATGCTTTCGGGGATGTCTCGCTCAATTGCAAAACAATTTGAGCACTATCCGCCTATGAGCATGCTAGATGAACTCAAACGTATGTTTGAGAAGCCACCAAGAAATGAACCGTATGAACTAATTGAAAAGGTTCACACCGCAAGCGTGAGGTTGGCAACTGTCTCTCGACCACGCCCTCGAGATGAAACATCACTTGGACCAATTGAGAAGCTCGGTTGTGGTTACTCGAACGATGTATGTGTCGGACTCATCAATCATTCCCTTAATCGAGAACGATTTGGTGATTTTGTCCGCAATTTTAACATGCATTGCACGGGAAGACAAAGGAATGAGTTACATGCAATGCTTGTAGACTACGAGAAGAGATTGCCAAAGAAGGCTCCTACACCTGCTGTACTCGCAATACATGGAAATGTATATATTTACAAACATGTGAATGTCCTGATTCGAACTCGTGACCACGGGATTGCACACATTAGCGAATGAGAATTAAAGTTAATAATTAATGTTTATGTTTACGATTAATTATTACACATTAAGTCCGGTTAACGATCGTTAAGTATTTAACGGAAAAATGACTAACGACCGTTAAATGGAAAAGAGAAAGACTAGAAATGGAAAACTTGGAAAAGTTATGGGTTGGGCTTTGGGCTTTCCATCATGGCCGGCCATAGGGGCTATTCTAGGCCTAATCTTCTAACTTGTTCCCTAAGTTTACCTACTAGTATATAAGGAGGGGTAGGTTCTAGGGTTTCATACACTTGTGCATTGAATTAACCCTAGATCTCTCCTCTCTCTCTCTAGTCCATTATTCGAATCGAACACCCCAAGTAAGGGAGTTTGGTTTCGCTTTTTCTTAAACGAGGACTTGTGTTAGATCTAGCAATCGCTGATTCGTTTGGTTAATTCGTGTGTACAAGAACGTGGTTGTAAGACATTATTCTTACACCATTAAGTACTTCTTTGGTTTGCTTTGCTCGAGGGTTGTTTTGCTTTGCTCGAGGGATTTGATATTCGCAAGAGGTACGTTACGCATACTTTCGCTAATTAATTTATTTGTTATGATCTTAAGTCTTCCATTGTGTACTCTTGATGTCTTTATGTTTTATTATATTTTATATATCATAAACTCAACAATGAGGCCTTATTCAGGTCAAGGCTAATTATTTTGTGAGACCATATTAGGATATTGACTCGGGTCATTTGCGACTGCTAAGTCATGTAGGGTCAGGTTATAATGTATAGCACACTGTATGTTTGACATGCTTAGAGGGGTAGATAGCGTTCGGTCACGACTATGAATTTGCAAAGTCGAAAGATGCGACATACATCGAAGGAAAACAAAGAACTTCGGGATACGAGAGTGCACAATGACCTTCGACAATTTTGGAACACCTATGGAACATTAATCACTAAATTGTACTTTTTTATCAATTTCGTAATTTTAATGTATCGTAATTTTAATGTAATGAAATGTGTTGTTTTATTTGAATTAAAAAAAAAAGATAATTGTGGGGTCCGGGTGTGTCCAATAACTTGAGTGATAGAGAGAGGCTATTTTTTTGTTAAGTAGTGTTGATGCCCCATTACTTTTTGCTATAATACGAGCCCTATGGCTCATGGGTACTTAGTGCTCTAAGCATTGAGATGCCACGCTTTTCACTATGATAGGACAATTATGATATCCACATTTATTCATTCCAAAAATTTCGCTTACAACATACGAACACTAAAAACAAACCTTCAAACTTTTTAAATGCAAATGTACTTAGAACCTAGAACAAGTCTTGCACGATTCACCTACCCTCTTTCGCACGCAATTTACGTATGAGTACTCATTTACCTAAATTTTAAACATTCCTTTATGATAGCATCTAATTCGATCCGCAAACACTCACACACGCACACACTTGCAACAAACAAGTAAAAAGTCACAAAATCAACCTTCACACTACTACATATATCTAACTCTACTAGTAAAATTTTCTTCAACTGGCGTAATTCTAACGAGCTACACCTAACACAAATTTGCTGTGATTCACCTAACGCAATTTTGTGACATTTTCTCAACACGTTTCAAGTTTAATCGGTCCATAGTGATAACGCAAAACATTTTCCAACAAAGAAGTAAATTATACCATGAACAGTGGTCCCAACCAACGAAGGCGCCAATCATTCAGATAACCGCCCAACCTTCTTGTCGAACAACCTAACAAAAATAAATTAAAAGAACAAGAATACACAATTAATTAATTAACTTCGTAAACATAATTAATTAAAAATAAGTAAATACTGTAACATCCATTCAACATCCAAATTTTATTCTTCTTTTCTTGGATCTCTATCGCCATCGACGTGTATTTACCTATCATTCAAATAAACTTATTATTAGTAGTAAAAAAAGTAAAAAAAATGAGGGGTTAAAAATAGGTAGGTAGGTAGATACAGTTTGGAGAGGATAAGTGATGAGCTGAGCGATGATCCCACCACCGGCACCGGCGAGTCCGTTGATTAAAGCGTCTGACATGTTTAGTTTGTATCTCTTTTTTTTCTCTCTTTCGTGTTGTAAAATTGGGGGATCTTTTAGAGAGAGAAAGAGTGTTTGTTCGTGTGTGTTTTTTAGAGAGAGAAAGGAGGTTGAAATTTGTACGAAATAATAATTGATTGAGTGGGGGTTTTGGAAGGAAGACTTTGGGTTTGACTATTATTCTATTGCTTTAATCGGATTTTAAGTCTAGGAGAAAGACAATTGTACAAAACTAAGGGTGCGTTTGGTATGCTTGATTGAATTACTATAGGTATAGGTTTGAGAATAAAGTGGAATGGAAATGGGTATGTAGATATCACTTTTCATGAGTATCCACATACCCACCAAATCATACTCCTATGAGGAAACCCACATATCATGGGTATCCTCATTCCATTGTGGTGGGGCCCCTAACCAACCAAACAACATTAATCACTTTCAAAGTCATAGATTTATTCCCATAGTGGGATACCAAACGCACCCTTAATTCCACTATACAATGATAATCTATACTACTATATAAAGCATTTAAGTTGTGGCTACACAAAAAATTAAGATAAGGAGCTCCAATCATTGAGTGACATGTGTCACTTCTTTAACTAAAAAATAACAAAAAGGGAGGAGCTCTAACAAACTAAAATAAGGAGCTCCAATAATGAGGTGACACATGTCACTTCTTAACTAATTAATCATCTTTATTTTTAAATTTAAATATCTTTTAACTCGTTTAATTTTTTTATGATCTAATTTCACAGTATTTTTTAAAGTTTTGTGCTCTTTAATTCAACATCCATTTTGATATATTTTTATGAGTTTTTAGTTTTTACATTTTTAATAGGTTTATTTTATTTTGATTCAAATTTTTATAACTTTAACCTTTATTTCAATCAATACAAACTTTATTTATCAAAATCATTTACTTTTGGGAAAGTGTTTGACGGTAAGAGATTGTGAAGGTCTTTTATATATGGAATAATGATGTCACGGAAAGATACCAAAACCCAAACAAACACATACAACTAACACATATACATTTGGAGTGTTGTGAAATGAATTCACTAAGCGGGTAGGGAATTGCGAGGAGAGTTGGGTTAGCAATTCATTTACTATATTTATTATATAACTATATTTATCTCCGCCGCTGTGCGCGGGTATCCAACTAGTAATATTAGAACATGAATGACTTAAATATAGAGTTCTATTTTCTTAGATCATCCAAGCTTTTTTGGTTAACTCCAAATGCACACTCATATACTTTAATACAACTAGATGTGTATTATTAGTGTATGAGATGAGATTCATACACATCATCAATTTTCTAAATAACAAAATAGTGAATCATAGCCCTTCATCTTATTTTCATCCAATGGTAGAGATCAAATAAGATAATAACAAAGTAAGGGCAAAATTGTACTACATCTCATTTAATATAAAAACTCATTTTCCACATTTTTTTAAAAAACAACATATTGTACAAACTGTAAATCTTCAAACTACGAAAACTATGTCATCGCGACGAGAATTTAATTATCTTTCTATAGATATGCAATTTTATATACTTTTTACCTTTTTTTTTCAAAATTTCCGCCCAAAAAATCACACGTGATTTTTAGCTGACTCGCAATAACAAGTCGGAAACACAGCTTACTAAAAAAATCACATGTGATTTCACAATGTGATCTTTCAAGTAATAAATCACATGTGATTTTCAATATCAAATCAACGTATTCCTTACATTAATAAAACAAATTCGTGAAATCACATGCGATTTTTTTCCTATGTTATGAAAAAATATTAATCACATGTGACTTACTTTTTGTTGTTATAAAATGAAACACATATAATTCCGTTTTAATCTAAAAATGAGTAAATCACACATAATTGTGTTTTTTGTTGTGATTCGTGTGTAAATCAAATGTAATTCGTGTATAAATCATATGTGATTCACTTTTAAAAAAAAAATTCACATGTGATTTGCGGTAAATCACATGTGATTTGCGGTAAAATCACATATGATTTGCATGTGATTTACTCTCTGTTTTAAACTACATCTAATTTGAAACAAAATGTAAATCGCATGTAAACAATAACCAATATTTTGTCGTGTATGTGAATCATTCATTGTTGCTTTCCATTGCAATATCTACACTGACCAATATTTTGTCGTGTATGTAGATCATTCATTGAGAAACAATAACCAATATTCTAGCTTTCCTCTTTCAATGTGATTCTTAAATAGAAAAAAGTAAAAATACAATTTTTTAATATAAATAATCGAGAAATGAAGAACAACGAGGAACTCCCCGCGCGTATGGCGGAGTTTTTTAACCTTTTTTAATTGTCATACCAAATTTGAGACTTAATGGATACTTTCATTAATATTGGCAATTAACTCACAAATTTGTAATGTGCAGGTAGCTTGCTTACAATAATCAAGATCCTTGTCAAAAGAGCGCACATAAAAGCGTATATGTGAGTTTTGGACATTAATGAATCAAAATAAAGGCTTGAACTCCAAACTTATAACCAAAGTTCAAAATAAACTCAATACTTCATCAAAGCAAGCAACAAAGGCGGCACGACAGTTACAACGGCGGTTACAACAACCAACGCCACAACATCAACATCTCCGGTGGCCGGAAAAAAAAAGACGATACATGCAAATGTTCTTTTAGATTGTGCTACTTCTTTTAGTAGATCCATTATGTAGAAAATATTTGGTTAATTTTTCATTTGATTTTGATTGAAAGAAGTTAAAGTTTGATTTGTGGGAATTGGGAAAGTGGTTGGTGAGAGAGAGAAGTAAATGATGAGTGTGTGTTTTAAAATGTGATAAATGAAAAAATGAAGGAAATGTGAATGACTCGATGAGTGTATTATTTTTGAATGTGTAGTTACAAATTTGCCCTTTAGTAATTAATAAAATTTAAATAACAATTAATCTCAGCCATTAAATGCTAAAATGATGGATGGTTGAGATGAACCAGTTTGTTCTTTAACAAAAAATGATTTTGCATTGAACTTTTGTCATTAGTGTATAACTAAAAAGACATGGGCTATTAATTTTATCCTCTATAAAAGATTTAACCATATGTCTAGATATCAATGGGAATTACATGAAAATTTTTGTTTTTTGAAATAAAAAAGATTAGCATTTTGCACGGGCAACATAAATCTTATGACCATTCAATCCTACTCCTTAAAAACACTTAAGATAATAATGAGAAAAATAACATGACTTAACTCTTTTATATTATTAAAGGTTGGTACAGCGCTATAAAGACCGAGGTCAGAGCTCAGATTGTTTTTATCTTTGCAATATTTTGAATCTTAACATCGGTTCGAAATCGTAAAATTCTATTAATAAGGGATAAATGAGTCAAAAGGTTTACATTTCTACTTAAATTTTTTAATAAATCTATATGATAGCCTCACGAAAATGTCAAAGTTTAAAATTTAATCATAATAATAGTAAAACACAAGATGTCAGCTTTCAATCGTTACATCAACGACTTAGCGGGATAAGAATAAACAACATAGGTTATAAGCGTCTCAAAAGACATAAGCCATGATGCTAAAAGATGAAGTCATTAACCAGTGTACATTAACTTAATTTTCCTCATACAAATCAAAATATGGTTCTTCAAAATCATAGTTACGACCTAAAGTGATAGAAAAATAAGCATCGCATACCTAACCATTGCGCACGACCATGACAGATCCTACAAGCTATTTTCTACATTGAGTATGATCTTACGATCTCACATATTATCCTACATCGCGTAGGATCATAGACCGATCCTGCAAGCTTTTTGCTAGTATGATGGTAAGATTGTATGATCTTATGATCTTACGATTTAACTCACGATCTTGATAGCCTTGATTTACAAGATATGACCTTTAATTATTAGTATTGTCGCCAAACAAATGTTCATTTTGATAGTGAGACACATGTTAAAAAAGAATAAGCTTTTTACTAGTAATCACTCAAATGTTTTTTGTAACTAAAAAGTGTTTCGATTTATTGTAATTTGTCACTTATTTTCTGATGAAAAAAAAAACAGTAAAATGAACATTTATCTAAAAATAAAAAGAGTATTTTTAACTATTACGGAGTATTTTTCTTCCACTTATGTTAATTATGAGTACCATATTTCAACATATTTTTTCAGACAAGTAACATACTAGTATATCAAAGTAATTGAGTTTTGCGTGTTGGGTCAACCTCACAATAATAGGCCATCTATTATATCTAAAAGTTCACCCCCTTAATTTAATGTGCAAGAGAGTTTGTGTACAAAATCATGTACGGTACAACATAGCTAAAGCTACACATTACTTGAGGTCTCTATTGATTCATAGCATCATTTATTTGTCGGAGTGAATGTAGTGAGGAAGACGAATATGAATTGTCCATCATTTATTTATGGAATGAATGCAATGAGGAAGACGAATATGAACGTCCCTACGCTTGTGAATGCAAACCATTCCGCATTGATGATGAATATGTTCAAAGGTCGACTTATAACTATAAATACAATTGACTTATGCATCCAAGTCACCCAACTTTCCCTATAGCCATGACTTAGTTTCTAATATGGTTTGTTTTTTATCGCAGAATATCACTTTGAAGGTGAGTAGGAAATTGAAGGTTCGTGTATGCAGAGATGCAACTTACTTCAACCTATAACGAATCACAAGTATGTCAGCTGTATGGTTTAGACATCTTGCATGACAGTTTTCTTTATAAGGATACCCTAAAAACCGAAATATATGAGCAATTTTGTAGGGAAGCTGGACTCTGTAACACGCCAAGCTCAAAGCTAGAATTGAGCTTTTGCAGAAATCAAAAAGGTGCTTTCAAGAAATATGTAATAATTATCTTCAATGATATATAAAGATATAGTTATATACCCTTGTGATATATGCACAATTCATATTCATTAATGAAAAGATGGTAAAACATGTTTGATGTTTATAGGCATTTGATGGGAGAGGAACTTGAGTCCTTGACACTAAAAGAGCTTCAAGGTTTGGAGCAGCAACTTGATACAGCTCTTAAACACGTTAGGTTGAGAAAGGTATAACATTTTACCACACCAATATTATTCTCATGTCAGTTAAAGGAGACACATAAAATGAAGTTGTTTTAAGTAGGAGTATAATAAAGAGTAAACATTGTAACTGGATCCCGTCTTCATTTCTTTTCATGACAGTTAAATGAGACCTATGAAATGAAAATGTTTTAAGTACTGAAGTTTATATGAAATATTGCTGAGTGAAAGTGTTATCCCGAGCTTCTTTTATTTGCAGAATCAACTGATGTTTTCCTTGGATAGGTGAAAGGACTTTCTTTGCAAGAAGAAGTATATTGGATGCAAACGTAATTTGTTCTAGCGTTTCATTTACAATTTTAACTTTATTACAAGTTAGACATCTGTTTGGTTGTACTCGGGCCCTTTGTTTTTTTTGTGGATTACTTAATAGTATTCGTTAAAAACAGATTGAAGAATTATATAAATCTTTACTTGACCAAAGATCATAATTAAACATAATAGACATGATATGTAAGCTCATATAGTTAAACATATATAGTAGACACGATATTATGTAGGTTTATATAAAATTTTAACGTCAAAAGATTGTCTAACCATCATAACCTAATAACATAATATGAATAATTAGATATTAAGCTTGATAATTTGAGTGGACTTTCAGATCCAAAGAGCAATCTGTCCCCTCAATAGTTTCATGGCTGCTATCTTTGGGTTACGACTTGAATGTGCGAGAGTCCTGAAAGAGCACTTCCTCAGAATCAACATACACTAATATTGCAATTTAAACACTTCATTTATACATTGGATCTAAACCAGCCCCTCTATGCACAATGCATTACCATTAATATCCTAATCTTCTAAAAAAAAAAAAAAACTTATAAATTATCTTTATATTTATATACTAACAATTCCGGATTATGTTAATTGAAACTTTAAATAAATACAATACAACCTCTCTCTATTAGCCATCTAAATACCGTCATATACAAACAAGTGCATCAACGTTACAAAAAAATTGTTAATTATTCGACCAATAGCACGTGTATCGCAAAGGTTGTATAAAATACCATGAAAATAACACACACAAAAAAAACAAACCAAAAAAAATAATAATAATAATAAAACAAAAATAAAAACAAAAAAAAAAAAAAAAAAAAAAAAAAAAAAAAGAACAATTTTGAGAATACATCATCTTCATGTGCCTGTTGCACAAACCATAAACGCATAAAATCGTGCAATTTATAAGAGCCAAAAACATAACAAAAGTGACAAATAAATATGGAAAATAACGAATATATACATAATTCAAATTAAAATATTAAATAAACTACTTTAAATACAAAACTTATGCTAACATCAGGTGCAATACCTTACATGTAACTACTTGCATAGAATATTACGTAAAAAACACGTATATATTCAACCCTTAACCAATCGGTGCAACGCACGGGTCGATGTAGCCTCGTTATACCTAATAATTGGGCTTCTTATTTCATATTAAGGCCCAACATTGCTTTAAAGTTTTGCTTTTTTTGTTTTATTGCAAAGTTTTTATACTTCATTTCGAGGTAGTGATAAAACAAAACCATGCATAAAATTTCATCCATTGACGTGACGTTGATTGAGGTTTGAATATTCTATGGCCGGATAATAATACTCTTTCAACCAGTGACTTGGGGTTATCCATGTCTATGAATTCCGTGTGGGGTCGTCACACAACTATCACTCCAAACTTTAACTATATTTAGGATAATAGGAACTTTGGTTTAAGCTCACTTAGCTAATTATTAATGTATAATTCAAATTTGGATGAAGTTCAAATAGTTTGGAACATGTAAGGTAACATGCAATAGTGTTTTTTAGTAAGAGACTTGTGGAGTAACTTGTGAGGCTTGTGGGTGCCTCACTCGGTGGGTTTTGATTTCTTATGCACAAATTATGACCATATACTACGATTGATATCTCAATGTCTCATCTTTCAGTTGAATCGGATAGTTGGCCAAAAGACTTGAGGTTCTCTAAGTATATTGACCAAATTATCTGATGTTTAGGTACAATATTATCTATTAAAATTGTTTTCCACAAATGAAAATAAAGTGAAATGAGGAATATGAATATGTACTTATGATTCGATGCGTTTGAGCCAGACAATGCAAACAAACATTCATTTTTTGGATTTTTAAAGTGTCTTATTCAGAAAGCTCACTGTGTAGTTATCATTTACACATTTTCAGCATATATATTAACATGTACCTGTTCTTGGTGAAACACTCTAATTTGAAGTTTGGAAAATTAAACTTAGAAACAAAAATATAAAACAATAAGAGCCTACACCCTGCCAGTCGTTCGAGTAGTAGAAATGATTTATTCTTGGGAGTTAGTTATGAGCACCATAGCCATGCTACAAGTTATGTCTTAAAACTTTTGCTAAAGGCATATCACAGCCTCATTAATGGCAGATTCAAATATTGTCTACTACTGGTTCTTATCTAGGTGATACAAACGAAACAAAAGTAGATTGAGGAGTAAGAGTGGAAGGTGTCATAACGAACGTCGCGCCACCTCAGCGCCACATCAGCATCCCATTTTTCCACAACTAACCACAACAAACCCCCTCCTCACTCATAACAAACCTCAACCTATTCATTTGGGGCCCACCACTACCACTTTAAAACGTTACACAACATATACAAATTAAACTCTTTGCCTTTTGTCAGAAACAATCTTCGTCGTCCCCACGATTTCAAAACTGACGACGAAGGACAGCGAGCCACCCCGGTGTGGCGACGGGGCACGGCGAGCGTCCATGTCATCGACGGCGAGGGACGACAACTACCACACCGGCTGCTCTTAGTTTTTTCAATTTAAACATAAAAAATGCCACAAACAATGATCCCTGTCTCGTGAACTTATAGTTTTGGTAAAACATATAAATGGGTGTAATGTATGACCATCAAATATCAGAAACGTGCTGAATTGTATTGAAGGTTCAACCCGTGACTGTTCTTGAAACTTGACCGAACTAACCGAACTCTTTTCGACCCATTCCCTTACCCAACGTCCCAACCTGCCATTTTGACACCCATATTTCTATTCTCGTTGCCTCAGTCATCTTGTATCCCTTAAAAGGTTTTGGATACATATCTGTGCATATCCTGTTACAGATGTATCTTCACAACCATTGATAATGTTTTGAATGATTTGCACCACAAACCATGAAACTTGAATTCTTCCGTTATTATTACTGATTTACGGAATTTTCCGGTTGTTATATAAAGTACCATCAGGTCATCAACTAAAACTAATCTTAAGTTATCTCATAACTGCCATTACAGAAAAGCAATAAAAGTACTATTGTGCGGTAAATCAGAACAAAAGTAGATGGCCAAACGATGTAACCATGTGTTATTTACTTTGACAATGATATTTTTTTGTCTACAAGGCTAGCAATACAACACAATGGCATACATGAATTATAACGGTATATCCGCCACTACAATATCAGCTGCCTTCAACCATAACATTCCAACTGCATCATATCTGGAAATATGGAAGAAAAAAGAACAAAACATAGTGTTAATCATTTTGCACAATCTGGTGAAACTGGAAAACATGTAAAATACTTGCCTTTCAGAAAATAACTTCATTTTCTCATAAAAACACTTCTTCTCTTGTTTCGCCTCTTCAAGATCATGTGCTCCCCTGCATCAGCAACTGCATTCAGCCAGTTTGGTCTTGTGGTTGATAACATGAGATAACCTATCACCAATCCAATTATGGTTCCACATCCATATCCCAACATCACCACTTTCCATGTAAATCCACTCTCCGCCTCGTCATCATTTTCTCCATTATCTTCAACTTGTGGGGAACTTCCATGATCACGATTGGGCAATGGAAACCCATAGAGTCCTGAATTCCCTCCAAAGGAAGTGCTAAATGTGCTGAACTGTGGGCCTCCTGGTATACGTCCTACAAGATGGTTTTGCGAGAGATTCAACACTTCAAGAGTGGTGATGCGTGCAAGACTTTGTGGGATCTCTCCTGAGAGTTGGTTCCAAGATAGGTCTAGCGATTCAATCTCAATGAGATTCCCCAGAGCATGTGGAATTGGACCAATGAGGCTGTTGTGGGACAAGTTGAGCACTATTAGTGAATGAAGACCACCTATGACGTCTGGAATCCGTCCTTGAAATGTGTTATTGGACAGATCAATAATTGTGTAGTCAACCGAAATTTGTGGAAAATCTAGATTCACCCCTTTCACTGCACCAACGAATGAGTAATACTTTCCACCGGCCAAGCCACCCATGAATAAATAATCTGGTATTGTGTTGCTTTTAACAACATTCTTCATGGAATTGAAATTTTGAAAATATTTTGCAGGGAGTTGACCTACAAACCCATTATGAGATAAGTCAAGAACTCGAAGACTTGGAAAGGGAGAATCAACAGTTGCAGAGGGTTGAATGTGTCCATGAAAGTTGTTTGATTTGAGGACAAGAACCTGCAAATTTGGAAGATCTCCTAACCATCCAGGGAATGTACCATTCAAATGGTTGTTTCCCAAATCAAGTACTCTCAACCGCTGACATTTAGACAAGGAACTTGGCACCTCACCTTCTAATTGATTTCCTTTTAAAATAAGCCCTTCTAAACTTCCACCATCCCCATATACGTTTGGAATCGTTCCTTGAAAACTATTGTTCCCCATATCTATCATAATAGTATATGAGCTGATATTTCCAAAGCATTGTGGAATCAATCCACCAAAGCGATTATTGGACATATCCGATAACCATAGCTTGCTCATGTTGCAAATTGATGGAGGGAATGGCCCCTCAATCAAGTTGGACTGCAGATACAGATATTCTAATCCATACCATTGAAATTGTGGCAAGCCTGTTATGAAGTTATGTGAGAGATTCAAATGCTTCAACTCATTACCTCCTATCTCCCCTGCCCAATGAGGAATTTGGCCATGGATTTCATTGCTAGAAAGATCTAACCATAAAAGTTGTTTCATTGCTCGAAATGAATTTGGAAACACCTTTAGCTTGGAAGAGGCCATTATCAAGTATCTAAACCCAGGGTTGACATAATGATTGGCATTCTTTGTGGTAACAGAGAAACCGCTGCAAGATAGATCGAGAGATTCAAGGTTTGTGAGGTTTGATAACAATGTGTCCAACTCCCATTCACCACTAAAATCATTAGATGAAAGGTACAGTTCAGTGAGGTTGGTGAGTGTTCGAAATGTTTGCACATCAATTTGCCCAGCTAACTGATTGTGACTCAGGTCTAACACCTGTAATGATGGAAGAGCAAATGACTCAAACGGTACATTTCCACTGAACAAGTTATTCCTTAAATCGAGATATTCTAAAGAGGGGGAAGTAAACAGCCAAGTTGGCAATGTCCCATTAAGTCTGTTGTTTGATAAATCAAGAAAAGTAAGGTGTGTGAGGTTGACTGGGATATCACCTGTGAAAGAGTTTTCTCCCAAGTCGAGTGTTTCCAAAGAATGAAGATTGAAAATGTAATGAGGTAATTTTCCTTTCAATTCAGTTAAGGGAAGCTTTAGCGATTTTAAAGAAGAAGAGATGTTAAGACTGGTAGGTAAAACCATAGAGATATTAACTTCTCCAAGTGAAAGTTCTTCAAAATTAGTAAAATTTTGAAACATATTCATGAAAACATCTGGTCTAATCGTGAAACTAAAAATTTTATTGAAAGAGAGGTCAAGAGAGACCAATTTATGAAGGAGTGTGATATCCGGTGGAACTTGGCCAGAAAACCCACAATAAGAGAGGTTGAGATGAGTGAGACTATTTGAAAACCTTCCAAATTCACGTGGAATTTGGGAATCAGCATAGAAATCATTGTACGCAAGGTTGAGTGTTTGGAGATGAGGAAGGTTGAAGAGGGAGCTGTTAGGATGGAGGGTACCTTGTAGCCTTCCGCAACTAACATCGAGAGCGATAACGTCACCTGTGGAGCGGTCACAAGTAACACCGTCCCAGTTACAGCAATCTGTACTTGTGTTCCAGCTCATCATAATTGGATGATAATCAGAACCAAGCCAATCATGACAAACTGAAAAGGATGTGCCGTTGATGGATGAAAGGTTAAGTTTAAAGAGAAGCAAAGCTTCACTCTCTTTTGCAGAGCATTTGTGAATATTATTATTATTCAAAGAAGTGGAAGAAGCAAATGTGGTGAAAGAAAAGGAAAAGAAAAAGATAATGAACAGTTTTGAATAACCCATTGTGTTTTTTAATTCAATTGCTTTAAAATTCCACAATTGCTACAAATATATATACTAAACACTAGAATTACAAGATATTTTTATTGTCTATAGTTTCATCTAGAAAACGTATCAGTTGGGTTGTTGACTTGTGGTGTTGTACAAGTCTATTTATTGATATTGTATAGGCTTTTACACTTTAATTCCTTGTAAAAGTATAGTTATTATTCAAATAAATGAAAGAAGCAAAAGTGGTGACTAAATAGATAAAGAAAAAAATGACAATAATTTTGAATTAGTCATTGTGTTTTTATTTTTTATTGCTATGAACATTCACATTTGCTACAAATATATATACCAACAAGTCTATTAAAAGAATATTCTTCTAGATGCTTTCATGATAATATGATCGAAAATACGTTTATGGTCTGGTTTTATTGATAAACATATCACTCGGGTTTATATAAGTCTATTAATTAATGAGAAATAAAATGTCATTCTTTGTCGAATTATGCAAAATTTTCAACTTTGGATTGCTACGATAAAAGAAATTATCAATGAAATTTGTATGGTCCACAATGATGCTTCTTGACCAAAAATTTCATAAAGATCCTTGTGTTCTCTATTAAATTTTTTGGTTCTCAATAAATGATAGCCGATTTACATTAATGATTGTAAGAGTCATATTATACAAATGTTTTGATTTGATAGTCCCATAATTTTTGTTTCATTTTTATTGTGTAAATTTTATTAACTTCAAATTGACAAAAGAAAAAACAACATTTTCTCATTGAAACTTCTGATTATTTATTCGATTGGGATTTCAATGTTGCGTTAAATTTATTAAAACTTTGTACGCCAAATAATAACTAATTTTTTTTATACGAGACATTATGACCCGTGTGATGCACGGGTCTTGTTATCTCTAACAAGATATTAAACTATTCACATGCCATATAATTATGTTATTTGTTCTTCGAAATGAGACTCAACCATACAACAATCTTTAACCTGGGCCAAATGTGTTTGGTTCATCTTTACACCGTGTCAAACGGGTCATCATGACCCGTGCAATGCACGAGTCTTGTTTTCTAAAGTAGCATCTTAAGCTAATCACATGTAATATATTTGCGTTATACGTCTTTGGCAAATGAGAATAGAATACAACCATTTTTAACTTGGGTCAAATGTGTTTAGTTTTTGAACCGTGTTAAATGGGTTCAAGTTAGGTCCAAATGTCCAATCTCATGCCATTTGTATACTTGATAGTTGTTCAGCAGGCCATTTTTGTTTCATGCCATTTTGATATTAGTTGATTAGATAGGAGAGTTTATGTAACATATATTTGCTTTGACAGAAATACATATATTAAGATAATAACAATCACTAATATAATTGCAGACTAAAACATCACAATGATTAATAAATGATTTATATCATAAGAGACAACATAGAAGCGAGATCTACAAGCTATAAACCTTTAGTAATAATTCAGATAAAAAATATCAATTCGGTAAAAACTAACCACTTAGCCTATTCTTCACAAAACTAAACCAAATAATTTAGAATATAGTGATGACCAAGAGTAACCGAATAGTTTCCCATGTCTTTTATGAAATTCTCCATACGTCTCGCTAATATGCCTTTGTTCCTATTAACATTTTGCTTCTCTTCACAAAATTTCAGAGAGGACATATACAATGAAAACAAAAAAATGCAAGGACTATCAAATTCAAAATTGTAATACATATTGTATCACATACCAATAAGTTCTTATTATTAATGTCTTTGATGTAATACATATTTCTTAAGTGTAGCCTCTACTTTTCTTAAACACAACAGCGTTACCTCTATTTCGAATCCCCTGTTCATGAAGAAAATATACAATCTTTAATACCTTGAATTTGGGTTGGGTACATGCAGGATGATGAAAGAGTTGTCTAAATCTGATGTAGAGAGACCATCTCACATGCAGGATGATGAAGAGGTGTCTAAATATGATGTTGAGAGTAAGGTGTGCAAGGATAATGATGACGCGGTTGTGTCAAATCATATGGAAGAGGTCCAGCAGGTGGCTGAACCAAACGGTGATGATGCCTCTGATACGAGTTGTCCACCGGGGTTTGAACATATGAAGAAAACAACTGCTCGTCAAACTCAACAATCCGGCTCCTTGAGAACAAGTAAGTGCTCGACGTCTTTTGGTAAATATAAGAAGAAAGATATTCGAGGAATTTCTCTCCTTCATGAGATGTCTAGAATGATTGAAATTGGCGGAAAATTTGGCTATGATGTAAGAGGCTGTAAACGAACACTTCAGAAAATGGTGAATAGTATAGGTGTGTCTATTGTTGATATATGGATTAAAGATATATATTTTAAGAATAATGCCAGCTTCTTAGGTGTTCAGGAGACAAAGATGACACGCCTTGAGTTATTTCGTCTTAAATCTATGTGAGGCCATTTTTCATTTGATTATGCTTGTAGCTTGGCTCGGGGTAGATCCGAGGGTTTGGTATCTATTTGGGACCCAAGATTTTTTTGTAAAATCTAGCATCTGGTGTAACGAGGCATACATTATAGTTCAAGGTCGTTGGGTTAATTTGGATGAAGATTATTTTATGGTAAATGTTTATGGTCTTCAGGAGAGCTCGGCTAAATCCAATTTGTGGTCGAAGCTTCTGGATTTTAAAAGTCAGCATAGTGGGATTTTCATATTCTTTGGTGATTGGAATGAAGTTCGGGAAGAATCTGCTCGTTATGGGTTTTTATTTTCAACGGGGGACGCTAACGTTTTCAATACTTTTATTCGTGATGCAGGTTTAGTCGATTTACCTTTAGGCGCAGGCGGTTCACTTGGATGAATAAGGCGGGTACGAAGATGAGCAAGTTGGATCGGTTCATGGTCTCAGAGAATGTTTTGGACTCATTTCCTATTTTGAAAGTTATGGCACTGGAAAAGCTTTGGTCAGACCATATCCCTATTCTCCTTTCTGTCAAGAAGGTAGATTATGGTCCTATACCATTCAAGTTTTTCCATTCTTGGCTACATAATCAAGAGCTTGATAGCATTATTAAGAATACGTTGGAGGAGTATTCACAAGCACATTTTGTTGAACAACTGCATTTATTTAATAAATTAAGAGGTTTGAAACAGAAAATAAAGGTGTGGCATACAAACTTTAAACGGGTAGAGTTTTCTCGGAAGCAAGAGGTTTGTAGTCTATTACATAATTTGGAGGCGAAGATTGATTCAGGACAGGCTTCAGAATGAGAAAAAGAAGATCGAATTAAATTGTTGCAGGAGTGTGACGAAATTGAAAAAAGGGAGGCAATGGATTTGGTTCAAAAAGCTCGTATCAAATGGGACGTCGAGGGGGATGAAAACACTAAATTCTTTCACGGTGTGATTAAACAACGACGAAGGTATCAAATGGTTCAAGGGAGGTTGAAGATCCTAGTCAAGTTAAAATGGCTTTCCTTAATTTCTACAAAGAGAAATTCCAATGTCAAGACAATAATGTAAGTATGCCTAATTTGAACTTTACTTCGAAGATTACTATTGATGACTGTTGTAGTTTAGAGCGTCCCGTATCGATGGATGAAATTAAAGAAGCGGTATGGGATTGTGGTAGCAATAAGGTACCGGGCCCAGACGGTTTTTCATTTCTTTTTACAAAAACGTATTGGGATCTCATCAAGAATGATGTTGCGGTTTCTGTGACTGAGTTTTTTGATAAGTTCACGATGCCAAAAGGAGCGAATTCTGCATTCATCACTTTGATACCAAAAGTTTCTATTCCATTTTACATTAAAGACTTTCGGCCTATTTTTTGATCGGCGTTCAGTATAAAATTATAGCCAAGATTCTTGCAAACAGGCTGTCAAAAATTATTGATAAAATTGTTAGCAATGAACAATCGGCTTTTATATCGGGACGCCAAATTCTCGATGGTCCTCTTATGTTGAGTGAAGTTATTGATTGGTACAAAAAGCGGAACAAGAAACTTATGATATTCAAAGTTGATTTTGAGAAAGCTTATGATTCGTTAAGTTGGAAATATTTAGACTTCGTGTTACAAGCTCTTGGGTTCTGTCTTAAATGGAGAAAATGGATACATGTTTGTTTACATTCGGCTAGAACGTCTATTCTAGTAAATGGAAGTCCTGCTTCATAGTTTTCATTGAAACGTGGGTTACGACAAGGAGATCCATTATCGTCGTTCCTTTTTATTATTGTTATCGAAGGCTTGCATATCGCGTTACAAGAGGCGGTTCAATCAAAGTTAATTCATGGTGTTAAGGCGGGTGCACCTTCTTTACTTTGTCCCATTTCTTTTATGCTGATGGTGTAGTCATAGTTTCAGATTGGAGTGCTCGGGATTTAGAGAACATTATTCACGTCCTTCAAGTTTTTTTATCTTGCGTCGGGTCTAAAAATTAATGTCCAAAAATAAACATTTTTGGAGTTGTCGTGCCAATGGAAGACGTGAACGTTATGGCTCGAGTTATAGGTTGTGCAGCGGGTAACCTTACTTTTATTTATCTTGGGCTGCCCGTTGGTTCAAAGATGAATCACATTTCTTATTGGCACTGATTTATTGATCGGTTTCGGACTAAATTATCGTCATGGAAAGCATCGCTTTTGTCTATTGGCGGTCGTCTAACGTTAATTAAATCAATTTTAGGAAGTATCGGTATTTACTACATGTCTATTTTCAAAGTACCAATTGGATTGTTAATCAGTTAGAAAGCCTTAGAGCCAAGTTTTTTTGGGGGTGGTGATGCTGATAGAAGAAAGCTTGCTTGGGTGAAATGCGATATTGTCATGGCCTCGTTGGATGTAGGCGGGTTAGGATTGAGTAGCTTAAAAGCTTTTAACCTTGCTATTCTTACAAAGTGGCGTTGGAGGTTGGTCAACAACCCAGGTCATTTGTCGGTTAGATTAATTAAAGCAATCCATGGTAATAATGCCGGTTTAGATGAGGTGGGGTGTAAAACGCAAGGAATTTGGGCCAATATTGTTGGGACTGTTAATTATTTGCACTCTAGTGGAATTATAACAAAGGGAACTCTTAGTTTTTAAGTGGGTTGTGGCTCAACGATACGATTTTGGAAAGATAATTGGCTAGGTAATGGCCCGCTTCAGGTTCGTTTCAACAGATTATTCAGAATAGATCGTAATGAAGAATGCGTAATTCGAGATAGACTTTCAAATGGAGTATGGTCATGGGTCTGGTGCAGACAGTCGCTTGGAGCCCGTCATACAGAATCGCTAGCATTGTTATCGGAAGAAATCGGCTTGGTAGATCTCGGTTCAGGTCCGGATACATGCAATTGGAGTTTAGATATAAGTGGGTTGTTTTCAGTGGGTGTCACAAGGAGGTATATTGATGCTCAATTGCTTCCTACGTTGCCTGCATCTACAAGATGGTCTACTTCTTTGCCGAGAAAGGTAAACGTTTTTATGTGGCGTCTTCTTTTGGATAGATTACCCATAGGGTGAATCTGTCGGCTCGTGGTTTGGAAATTAACTCCATATTATGCCCGGTATGTGATGGCTCTATGGAATCCAATGATCATCTCTTTTATTCGTGTAACGTGGTCGTAAATATATGGACCAAAATTCGTGCTTGGTGTGATGTTGCGATGGCGAGATTTGGTTCGAATTCTAAGTGGATCGCTTGTCTTGATAATTGGCATACTTAAGTCTCGTAAGGATTGCATGTATGGTATTATTTCGGCTACCTTGTGGATGATTTGGCGCTATCGTAATTGTGTGACTTTTCGTTCTCAAGTTATGAGTCAAAGTGATGTTTTTGATGATATTCGTTTGTATTCTTTTTCATGGTGTAAATTTAGAGGCAGTAACCATAGTAGTTGGAATGCATGGATTAATTTTCCTTTGTAATTGTTTCTAGCATCTTGCTAGTTTTTTAAAGTTTTTTAATTCAACTGCCGTTAAAAAAAAAGATAGTACATGCAGGGAATAAAATGGCTTATGATATAATAAGAGGGGGTCATGGTAATCATCAAATACGCCAAGAGTGTTCGATCTCATGAGTAAATTATTATTTTTCAAAAGGTAAAGAATGCTTTGTGTTCATGAGAGAGAACCTGTGTCTCGTGAACATCACTAATTAGATTTTTACTCATTCAGAGATTGTATATTGTTTAGGATGTACATTTTGGAGAAAATCAATGTACTTATTAATACTTCTTGTTAGTTGAATGTGTTTATGTAACTTATGAATATGAAAACTAAAGTCACTCATTTTAATTACCTTAAGTACACTTGATTACCAATAGCCTATCTTTGAAAACAAAAAGAATACAGTAAAAGTTTTGTTTTTTGTTTTTTGTTTTTTTTTTTTTTTTTTCAATTCAAAAACTCGGTAACTAAAATTTTGGAAGTGAAGAGGTTAAGTACTTATGAGTCATTAAAACTCAACATTTAAGTTTATGACTCGATCTTTATATATTATAGATAGATATAGATAAACATTTTTCACGCTTGCAACATTTTTATTTAATAGTGGTGTATCTCTTTCTCTATGTATTTGAGCATGTATTCTTTAAGTTATATAACTGAATAAATTTAAAGTTAAAAGTTTATAATGATTAAATGAAAAAAAATTATAAAGTATGTTATTCAAGTTTTTAAGGTTAACCTAAAACCGAACCGAATTCAAATTTAGTTTTCGGTTCGATTTAATCCAAGTTAAGTGCGGTTCGGTTTGGTTATCAGTTTTGCCTCAAAAAAATTTCAACTCGTACAACCCAAATCAACACCCCTTGGTTGATTGAGATTTTGTAAGCATTTATGGTTCAACAATATCTGTTTTTCGACTTAGGATTATCAATCTACACTACATACAAAGAGAAAACGCATTTGCTTAAAACTTGAAAACTAAAAACGAGTAATGTTGTTAGACTACTTATAAAAGTCAATGCAATATATTAAATATTTTATACTTAACTAGCAGGATACCCGCGTAATGCGGCGGAGGGTACTCTGTGACTAAATTTTATGGCGAACAAATGTTTTTCATTTATATGTTTTTTAACAATAATTTTATGTATTTTAATTTCTGATGAGCTACGTATTTTAAATTATTACACTCGGCCTTATTTATGATGTTTTATACGTGTGTGAGACAGATATAAATGGTTTGTGTGAATTTATATAGTAGATGTGGTTATATGTTTTTAATAACCATTATTGATAATAATAATTTTTAGCGGTTACACGTTGTTAATAATGGGCTTTGAAAATGTATGTAATTTAATGGGATGTATTGAATTATAAGTCTTTCTTTTATATTAATTGTGTAAGCTTATTTTTTTCAAGAATTCCTTTTTAAAAATGACCTAAATGCATTATAATGTAGTTAAGTTTACACATACAACTTTATTCACTCTCACTTCCTCCGCACCTTTATATACGTAAATGATTTACACACTCAATACACTATCGCAGTTATCGACGGTTAATTGTCTAGCGTTCTATAGATTGATATAATAATACTACCTCCATCCTAAATTTTATGTCTATTTTGACTTTTTCAATCAAACTTTGACTTTAAATACTATCTCCGTCCCATATTGACTGTCCTGTTTGACTTTTTTAAGTCTTTCTTTGTCAACTTTAACCTTAAATATTTTTGTTTGTATTATATAATACTTGATGAAAGTTATATCAATGAAAATACATTTAAACCCTCATTCTATTCATATATTTTACATCAAGTATTATATAATACAAATAAAAATATTCAAGGTCAAAGTTGAAAGAAAAAGACTTTGAAAAGTCAGACTGGACAGTATATTTTTTTTGTATTACATAATACTTGATGAAAGTTATACCAATGAAAATATATTTAAAACCTAATTTCATTTATATATTCTACAACAAGTATTATATAATAAAAATATATATTTAAAGTCAAAGTTTAATTGAAAAAGTCAAAATGGACATAAAATTTAGGACGGATGGAGTAGTAATTTGGTATGCGATAAAGAACAAAGTTACTAATTCCGTATAAGGTGGGCCATTAAATTGAATTTTCTTGTTGCTTTGTTCAAAATTTTAATTGTCTAGTGTCTATAGATTGGTATAATAATAGTAATTCGGTATGCGATAAAGAACAAATTTACTAATTTCGTATAGGGTGGTCCATTAAGTTGAATTTTCTTATTGCTTTGTACAAAATTTTCAACTATGATTGACGTAATGCAAACCAATACATGTTGCTTTGTTCAAAACTTTTTTTTCTTTCTAAAAATAGGTTTTGTGTGTGAGTGTTGTGTTTTAATTGTGTATGATGAGGCCCAAATGCGGGAAAGTGGCATGCCACTAGTGAAGAGGTGTATTGGAGGCTAAGTGTTGAAAGTATGGATGCTGAAGTGACACTAAAATGACACTGAAAAAATAAAGTAACATGCCAATACATATAATGCTAGTGATTATATTTTTTTTTCAAGCCAGACTTTTAAATCGTTGGCGTGTCATGAACTCTTTGTTGGTGTCGACCTATCTAAACTTTGGTAATAAGTCTGCACGACTTTTCAAACTTCTTCACCTACAAACACTCAAATCTTTCTTAATGAATATTAGCAGGATACTTAAGCGATGCGGCGCCAGATACCTTGTCAGCCAATAATTTGTTTCATTTTACATTTTTGACAATAGCTTTACCGATTTGTTAGTTAGTTTAGGAATTATAAGCAATGACAAAATTTTGGCAACTTTTTTTTTTTTTTTTTTTTTTTTTAGTAACTTGCTTGGTTTATACAATAGGTTCTTTTAAAATTGTATTTTTCATTGAGGAGGATTTTGAAGTATCATTAACTGTGATGTTGATTACTCAATTGATATATATGTTGATGCATCGGTTGATTGTACACATCACATGAAAAGTTACATTCCTTAATTTTCAACTATCTTAGTGTGATTAATGCTCAAAAAAATGCTTTGTGCATTATAAGTAGCTAAGATTACTATTCAAATAAGTGGTGAAAAAAAAAAGGAAAAAGATACTAAACAATTTTAAATTACTCATTGTGTTTTAAATTTTTATTGTTATCGACGTTCACACTTTTTTTTTTTTTGAGTAAATAGACATTTATAATTGCTAAAATATGTTATATACACTGTTATACTGACACAGGTAGAGGTGCACATTTCGGTTTTTTTTTAAACCGAACCGGTTTAAAACCAGTTCCGGTTTTAGTCAAAAACCGGTTTTAGGTAAAAATCGGTCGGTTTGAAACTGGTTTTGGGAGAGAAAATGCCCGGTTTAAACCAAGAACCGGTTTGGTTTAAACCGGTTTTTCCTAGAACCGGTTTGGTTTAAGCCGGTTTTACCCAAAACCGGTTCGGTTTAAACCGGTTCTCAACCGGTTGACAACAAATAATGCAAGCCGGTTTTTGAACCGGCAGTTCGGTTTTCCTTAAACCGGTTTGGAAAACCGGTTTTTTTATGGTTCGGTTCATAAACCAGTTTTAGTTTTACAAGAATATGCGTGTAGTTTTTAGACGTTATGCTTGAATTTAATAAAAAACTGAATGCTTGAAATAAGTTAAAGGTTGTAAAAATCGCTCAGCGGTACCGTGGTGGTTGACCCCCGCCAAGCGCCATGGCGGAGACCGTAAGTTATAAAGAAATTTATCTAAAAAATAAATATTAGCAATATTAATTATAAAAACTAGCTCAAATTAAAACAAAATCAATAAAATCAAGTTGACCACCGTGAAATTGAAAAAAAAAAAAAAAACACTAGACTGAAGTTGACCGAAGTTGACCGCTGACCGGTCCGCCGCCTAGACCGATTTTGACCAAATCAATAAGTTAGACCGATATGGTAAATATCGTGGCGATGGACCACCGCCAACCGCCATGGCGGCCATATCGGCCGCTATGACAGCTTTTTACAACACTGAATAAGTTCCACGATAAAAGCATATTATAATTGTGGTTGTCAATGCAATGAAGAAGATTAGATGAAGAAACGTCCAATAATTTAATTGGGATAAAAAATTTGTGACCGACAACCTTTGATGTATGCGAGGGTTTAAGAAGGATTCAATTGAGGATAACATTTAGAGTTTGAAGTTGTTGTCTACTAGTGTAGACATTCGAAGTAAACTCGTCTTGGTCTACAACTTATTGGTCGCTCCTTTCATAGCGGCCCTTCTATGTTGTGTACCTTTGAAGTATGTGAGGGTTTAAGAAGACTTCCAATTAGAGATAACGTTTAGGTTTGAAGTTGTTGTCTACCATTGTAGAGATTCAAAGAAAACGCACCTTGGTCTACAACTCATTAGTCACTCCATTTGGTGGCCCTTCTATGTTTTAGGCATAGACATGTGAATATCGTATAACATAAGCTATTAGTTCAGACACATGAATTGCTTCATAAATTTAACTGAAAAGTATATCTATTACAATTTTAAAAACTAAAAAACCATAGACCCACATCTCATATTCTGAGGATATGAGGCACAAAACAACACTTATGATTTCTTCTACGTCTAGAAAGAATAAAAACATGGACTTTTTAATTCTACGTCATTCAAATATGTGTACCTGTAGTTTGGCAAACAGTTTGGCCAGCTTATTGCATTTCCCAGACCATTATCGGCTAGGAACAAGGGGCTTGTGATTCGATGCGTTTGAGCCAGACAATGCAAGTGGACATTTCATTTTAATTTTTAAAGTGTCTTATTCAAAAAGCTCACTGTATCGGTTTCATTTACACACTTTCAGCATATATATTAACATGTACCTGTTCTTGGTGAATCACTTTAATTTGAAGTTTGGAAAATTAAACTTAGAAACAAAGATATAAAACATTAAGAGCCTACACCCTGTCACTCGTTCGAAAAGTAGAAAAGTTTGTTTACTGCGTTGTCCGTACTTCTGATGCATCATGCATGTGAGAACACAAAGAAACTTTAATACTTCAATTTCATTACCACCAATGTGTTAAATACTGCCCATAAGACATAAGTGTTATTCTTTTCAACATATGATTAATTAGAAAAACATGTGAAAAGCACACGATTGGAGTTCTTATCTAACTAACAAACTTTATTCTTGGTAGTTAATTATGAGCACCATAGCCATGCTACAAGTTATGTCTTGAAACTTTTGCTAAAGCTGGCATATTACAGCCTCATTAATGGCAGATTCAAATATTGTCTATGTTAGTCTTCGATCGACTAACAAACCTGGATACTAGAGCGGAATAACTTCGATCTCGAAGATGAAACACCAGCAGGTTATATATCGGCTGTAAAAGATAAATAACACACAAGATGGTTTAACCTTTGTTTGTATTAAACCTTGAAAGAATGACATACATGATCATCCCCTCACCTCTATTTATAGAGAGAGTGGGAAACATATTCTAAACCGAATAGAACATAGTCGGCTGAAGTAAAACTAGGAAACATACAAACGTCGGTTTGGACTTCTACTTGCCATGCAAGGCAAACAAACACCGACTCTTATTTGACTAAGAATAAGATAACTTAACACTTAACCCCTAGACTTTTAGACATGCTAATATAGAGACTAATGTTTCAACAATTTCCACCTTAGGCTTTATATTAGCCTATACCGACACTCAGCAATTCCAAGCAGTGCCGAAACTTAAGTCCAGGTACCACCTTCGTCAAAGCATCCATGACATTATGTTCAAGACCACCTTCGAACTTCAACCGTCTTTGCTTCCAAGACCTCTCGATAAAGTGATAACGCACATTGATGTGCTTAGTCCTTTCATGAAAAATATGATTCGCGATAAATGAATCGCATACGATTATCACAATTAAGCGCCCATGTTAAGTTCCACGCCCAACTCTTCCAAGAGTCCTCTTAGCCAAATAGCTTCCTTCATAGCCTCCGTAAGGGCCATATACTCCGCCTCTGTAGTTGAAAGAGCCACCACGTGTTGTAGCGTTGCCTTCCAGCTTACAACACATCCATGTACTAAAAATGCGTAACCAGTGATAGACCTACCTTTATCCGGATCCTTAGCGTAGTCTGAATCAACAAAACCTGTTACATCCACATGGTTGCCACGATTTGTCCCATACACCAAACCCACATTTGCAGTGCCCTGCAAATATTTCAAAATCCACTTCACTGCTTCCCAATGCTTTTTACCCGGATTCGCCAAATATCTGCTAACTACACTTACCGCATACGCTATGTCTGGCCTCGTGCACACCATCAAGTACATTAAGCTCCCAACCGCATTTGCATACGGCACCTTACTCATCCTTTCAACATCACAATCCCTAACCGGGCAATCCTTCAACGACAGCTTGAAGTGCCCACCCAATGGCATCTTAACCGATTTCCCATTGTCAACTCTAAAATTATTTAAAATCTTAGAAACATACCCGGATTGTGACACCCTCAGAATCTTGCGACTCCGATCCCTGATGATCTCCATACCAAGAATCTTCTTTGCTTCCCCGAGCTCTTTCATGTCAAACTCCTTTTTAAGCAAAGACTTGATAGACCTAATCTCACCTTGCTTTTACAAGCAATCGAGATATCGCCTACATATAACGAAAGAGATAGATATACTCACCTGGTGCATAACTCCTGTAATACACGCAGCTGTCGTAACTGCTACGCTTAAACCCGTTGCTCAGCATATACTCATCAAACCTCCTATACCATTGCCTAGGTGACTGCTTCAATCCATAAAGGGATTTCTTTAACAAACATACCTTGTTACCTTGTTCATAACCCGGTGGTTGCCTCATGTAGATCACTTCTTCAAGATTTCCATGTAAAAATGCCGTCTTTACATCAAGCTGCTCCAGCTCATAATCTCTACATGCAGTCAATGCAAGTATAACCCGGATAGATGTGTGTCGAACTACCGGAGAAAATACTTCATTGTAGTCAATACCTGCCCTCTGTGTGAATCCACGAGCCACCAACCTCGCCTTGTACCTAGGCTTTTGAACACCTTCAATCCCTTCCTTTATCTTGAACAGCCATTTGCAGCTCACCAGCTTTTGCCCAGCTGGATGATCTACTAACTCATAGGTCTTATTCTTCCTTAGAGAATCCATTTCTTCATCCATAGCAGCTTTCCACTTAGAACTGTCTTCACAAGCAGCGCCTCTGGTATGTTAATGGTTCATGAGTATCTTCTTCCTCTGCTGCGACAAACGCAGAAGCCGCCATATATTTTCATCCCGAAACCTCAAAGGTTTCGTTTTGTCCTTGGCTCTCTATCCGAACCAAGCGATAATTTGTGAGATCCGATTGTCGATCGGGTTCTTGATCCTCTGCATCTTCATCATTGCTATCTTCCTGATCTATCTGATCTTCCTGATCTATCTGATCTTCTTGATCATTTGTCTGATCTTCCTCAAGCGTATGATTATTTAACCTTTGCAGTTCCACCTCAACCTGTAATTCCTCAACAGACTTATCAGTACCTACACCAGAATTCTTCAACGTGTCTTTGTACATGACACTTTCATTGAAGACCACGTTCCTGCTAGTGACTATTTTAGGTGATTCATTATCAAGCCTATATAGCCTGCACCCTTCACACCTTCGTGGATACCCCGAAAGAACGCATTTTACCGCTCTCGGCTCGAGCTTACCTTGTTTAACGTGTGAATATGCGACGACCGAAAATCCTTAACATCCCATAATCACTTGGATGTCCCGACCACATCTCCATGGGTGTTTTTTCTCAATCGCTTGATGGTGACCTATTTATGAGATATGCAACAGACATGCCGCTTCCGCCCGAGAAAGTCTTGGGCAATCCGGATGAATTAATAAGCAGTACCTTATCCATGAGAGTTCTATTCATCCGTTCGCTAATCCATTAAGTGCGGCGCCTCGGCAAGCTGTCAAATGTCTAGCAATCCCACTCTCAATGCACAATGTTCAAACTCCGGTTCTGAACTCAAGACCATTATCCGTCCTAAGCTTCTTAACCGCCCTCCTCCATCGATTCTCTACTAACTGCCCACTCTTTGAACTTTCCAAATGCTTCGTGTTTGAACACGAGAATATAAACCCATACCTCTGGAATAATCATCAACAATAGATAAGAAATACCTCTTACCTCCCAATGATTCCACAGGGACGGACCCCATAAGTCGAATGAACATAGTCAATCACTCCACGAGTAGTGTGCCTTCCTACACCGAAACCGACTCGATGTGACTTTCCCGAACACAATTCTCACAAAATCGAGCTTACCTAAACTCTTCTTGCCAAACAACTCCGCTTTTCAAAGACCGTAGTCCCCTCCATCGATATGTCCAGTCTTTTGTGCCAAACACAGGCAAGGCATCTTTTCTTCAACACTAGCATTAAGCTCACCCGCCACTGCATGGCCATCCAAAGAGTATACGCAATTTTCCCTTCGGGTTCCAGATAAAACAACCCTGGAACCATTAATCACCTTGATTTTGCTTGACTGCAATTTTACGGTATATCCCTCTTTTTCAAGAGTTCCCAGCGATATCAAGTTTGTTTTCAATTCAGGAATATACCTGACATTGTGTAATACAAAACTTGACCCATCTTTCGTTGTACCCTTACCTTGCCAATACCTCGATCTTGCACTCTGTTGTCACCCAACGGTACCACCCCCATCGCATTCGGAAAATCAAAAATAAATCTAACCTTGGTGTCATATGGTATGAACCTCACGAGTCCATGATCCAATCTAGCGAGCCTCGCACTCATAACCATCATCACCTCGAACCGTCATAAATCGAACCACCGGAGCTTGGTGATCATCTTTCTTGACAAAACCATTTGACTTCTTGCGATTGTTTTGGACGGTTTCTCTTCAAGTGCTCTCGGACCGCAAATATAACACTTGAGTCTTCCGCCTCGAGACTTTGATCTTGACTTTCCCTAGGCGATGCGAATTCGCTATCGGTTCTTCCCTCACATATAACCCTTCACCATCATCCCCTTCGCTTAGATCTTTCTTTGATTTCCTTTGAATTCGATTGTGGCCATCACATCCTCCAAAGTCAAGCTTCCGTCCATAAAGCAAGGTATCCACAAAGTGTTCGTATGATCTTTGGTAAAGAAGTGAGTAATAATAAAGCAAGATCTTCATCCTCGAATTTTACCTCAATATTTGCTAAATCAAGAACGATTTTGTTGAACTCATCTATATGCTCGAAATCGACGTCCGCCGGCATGTAGAATCTATACAACTTTTCTTGGTACAACTTATTGGCCAAGGACTTTGTCATATACAAAGTCTCGAGCTTGGTCCAAACCCCCGCTGCAGTCGTCTCCCCAGTAACCTCTCTCAGTACCTTGTTACCTAAACACAAAATCACGGCGCTATGAGCTTTCTTGTTTAGCTCAACTATCGTTGCAGCATCCATGTCTGCGGGTAAAACCTCCAGAGCTGCTTCACATCCATTCTGGATTAATAAAGCACGCATCTTGACTCTCCATAACCCGAAATCACCAGTTCCATCGAATTTCTCAATGTCAAACTTGGCTCCCGTCATTCTTTAATCCCTTTATTAATTTGCTAAACCTTGTGAAAAAAAAACCTCACAATCACAAACTAACAAAGTCCCTTGTGCAATACCCTCTTAATATAATAACCTTTAGACACCAAAAAAATCTTCTTTTACTTGTTATTAAATAACAAAAAGCACCTTCACGTGGGTATGTTTGCTTTTGTTTACCATCCACTTGATGTTTTGCTCTTCTTTTTCTTTAATAAAGAATGAATAACCAATATAGAAGGCACCTGCTCCACCTTCTTCTTTGTTTACTTCGACAAGAAAAAGCAAAACAGAGTTGCCGTCGTCGATCTTCGATAAACCAAAAACCGACTAAACCTTAAGTCCTCTACACCTTGTCACAAACCCGGACAATCGAAGACCCAAGAACCCTTAACTGTCGACGCTAGCTGCTCCTTCTTGTTGTCGTTGAATCTGGTAGCCCAAACAGAAACGAATCTGCTCCTTCCAAAAACAAACGAAACACCCAAGAATATCTTCGTGATCGATCCTAGATAACCAGAGAACTTGCGAACCAAAGCTCTTGATACCACTTGTTAGTCTTCGATCGACTAACAAACCTGGATACTAGAGCGGAATAACTTCGATCTCGAAGATGAAACACCAGCAGGTTATATATCGACAGAAAAGATAAATAACACACAAGATGGTTTAACCTTTGTTTGTATTAAACCTTGAAAGAATGACATACAATGATCATCCCCCCTCACCTCTATTTATAGAGTGAGGAAACATATTCTAAACCGAATAGAACATAGTCGGCTGAAGTAAAACTAGAAACATACAAGCGTCGGTTTGGACTTCTACTTGCCATGCAAGGCAAACAAACACCGACTCTTATTTGACTAAGAATAAGATAACAACACTTAACCCCTAGACTTTTAGACATGCTAATATAGAGACTAATTTTCAACAGTCTACTACTGGTTCTTATAAAAAATGGTGATACTCATTAATGGTGATACAAACGAAACAAAAGTAGATTGAGGAATAAGTAGTTTTTTCAATTTAAACATCAAAAATGCCACAAACAATGATCCCTGTCTCGTGAACTTATAGTTTTGGTAAAACATATAAATGGGTGTAATGTATGACCATCAAATATCAGAAACGTGTTGAATTGTATTGAAGGTTCAACCCGTGACTGTTCTTGAAACTTGACCGAACTAACCCAACTCATTTCGACCTATTACCTTACCCAACCTGCCATTTTGACACCCATATTTCTATTCTCATTGCCTCAGTCATCTTGTATCCCTTAAAAGGTTTTGGATACATATTTTTGCATATCCTGATACAGATGTATATCATCACAGCCAATGATCATGTTTTAAATGATTTGCACCAGAAACCATGAAACTTGAATTCTTCTGTTATTATTACTGATTTACTGAATTTTTCAGATGTTATATAGAGTACCATCAGCTCAACAACTAAAACTAATCTTAAGTTATCTCACAACTGCCGTTACAGAAAAGCAATAAAAGTACTATTGTGCTGTACATCAGAACAAAAGTTCAACTAAATTAGATGGCAAAACGATGTAACCATGTGTTATTTACTTTGACAATGATATAGTTTGTCTACAAGGTTAGCAATACAACACAATGATATAAATGAATTATAACAGCATATCCGTCACCTAAGTTGCATGGGGACGGAAACGGGGACGGGGACGGATACGGGTGCGGGTACCGGGAAACGGCAACATTCAAAATTTCAAGAAACGGATACGGCGAGGAAACGTCTATGTACTTTATAATACTTTAGTATATGACAAATTGTTTTCCAACAAAAAATTACACAAATTTCAAAAACCCAAAGATATTAGTCATAATCATGAATTAAAACTATAAAGGCTAAAACTCAAACTTAATTAGACTTGATAGTTCATAAAAAAAAAAAAAAAAATACCTTTATTAGACTTGATTAGTAATGAGGCGGGAAGTTAAAACATTATTTGTATAATTCAATATCAATTTTAATGTGCCACAAACTGTATGTATTGCAAGTTTATAAACCATATTTAAATTAATTAAAAAGTACAAAATCAAATACTACGTATGAAAGTCAAGGACGGGAAGGTAATTATAAAAATCAATAAAAAGTACAACCTTTTATACTTACTCTGCACATCACGTGACACTTTCAAAACAAGACAAAAGCTTGTCCTTTCACTTCTTTCGTGTTCTCCATTAGATCTTCCTTCTTGTTCATCACCATTAAATTTTTTTTTTCTTTTTTCTTAAAAGCTTCAACTTACCATAAGAAACGTGAATTTTTGGGCAAGAAACGTTTCCCAAACGTTTTTTAGATAAAGATGGACGTACCCGATTGAAGAAACGTTTTCAGTTTTCACGGGACGTTTCCGGCGTTTCCAGCGTTTCCCAGCGTTCCGTTTCCGGGAAGTTTCGGGTACGTGATACGGCACCCCGGCGGCGTTTCCGTGTATCCTAGTCCGTCACTACAATATCAGCAGCTATGTATCTCAGAACATCCAGCTGCCTCCAACCATAACATTCCAACTGCATCATATCTGGAAATATGGTAGAAAAAATAAAGGTCTACCAACACCAACTGTACAGAGTATCAAGAGAACTTCCAAGCAACAAATGCACAAGTTTCAAAGTCTAAGGACCTGTAATGCAATTTAGTTCTTTGGTAGTTTTGTTAAGCAGAGTAGTTAGAAAAAACTTGTATATATACTTCTCTTGTATTTCCTTCTCATTTTAATGGAATGAATTTACATTCACATTCAATAAACTCTCTCCCTCTCAACTGTTATTATGGTATCAGAGAATACCGTAACAAACTTCCCAAAGTTGTTACAACCACCATACAACCACCGTAACAAACTTTTCCGACCACCACATTCCGCCACCATTAACAACACAAATTCAATCTCTAATCATCTCACAATCCCTTCTTTTATCAATCCCACATTCTTCTGATCATTAACACCAATCTTTAATCAACATATCATTTTTCCGGTCATCTTCAACAATTTTCCGATCATCTTCAACCTCCAACAATGACTACTGGAAGTTCAAACCAAACCAATACTGAAACAATAACACCACCAACTGATGATACAAACTCTCCTAATCATCCTCTATATCTTCATCCCAATGACCATCCTGGTATGATTTTAATCTCCAAGAAGCTAACTGGTTCAGACAACTACAGTACCTGGAAACGCTCCATGATGATTGCTCTTAATGCAAGAAACAAACTCAAGATTGTTACAGGAGAGCTTGAAGAACCATCTCTGTACTCAAACACAAGAGCTCTTTGGGAGAGAACAAATGACATGGTTATATCTTGGATCTTGAATACCATTTCGATCGATAAGTAATGATCTAACCTTCATTCACACAAAGATCGCACTTTGGTCTCGAATCGAATGAACATTATTCACAACTCACTGGTCATAGAATTTATCAACTCATTCATGATATTGTCCAATTGAAACAACAAAACTGTGATGTTGAGATGTATTATCAGAAATTGAAGGGGTTATGGGATGAACATGATGCTTTGGAAGCACCTTATGTTTGCATTTGTCCCTGTAGTTGTGAAAATGGGAAAGTGAATGATGATAGAGATCAAAGAAAAAGACTCATGCAGTTTCTAATGGGGTTAGATGAATGTTACTCAAATGTTAGAGGTCAAATCTTGTTAATGCAACCATTACCAACTGTAGCCAAAGCATATGGGATGATTAGACAGGAGGAAAAACAAAGAGAGGGTGTTCTACCAAAACCACTAATTCCACAAGTTGCATTATCATCATCCAGAACAACAAATTACACTCAAAGAACAAATGGCAGTTATGGGAACAGAAATGGTGACAAAAATGGTGACAGAAATGGTGACAGAAGAAGCACATTCAAATCTGGTGTATATTGTTCAAATTGCAACAAAGAGGGACATACTAGAGATGAATGTTACAAATTGAAAGGTTATCCCATTGGTCACCCCCTTCATGGCAAATACAAACCACCTATTGTTAGATGTGTTACTACTCCAAGCAACACCAGGACAGTCAATTCAGTCAGTGGACCAGGACAAACATCACAAGAACCAAACACTCCTTCTCAAACTGGAACAAGTGGTGATAATGATGCTGTTTTTGTCAGGATGGATCAGTTGCAGAATCAACTTAATCAAGTCATGTTAATGATGCAGAACACACAGAAAAATCCACCCTCAGGTATCATCACTTCTATCACAATTTGGAGACATAAATTTATTGCTTCTGTCATGGTGAATTATAAGCTTGCTTGGGTAGTAGATCTTTGGTGCCAGATCACATTTCCATCTCACTCACCATTATGCATAATCTCCACATTTGTAACCCACCCATTCTTATCACATTACCCAATGGCCAAACAAGTAGAAGTCACACAATGTGGATCGGTCACTATTAACTTTAAATCACACTCACTAATGTCCTTTACATACCCACTTTTCATACAACCTCTTATCTCATTAGCGATTAGCAAAGGAGATGTCTATTGCTGCTATTTTTACTTCCTTATCTTGCTCCTTTCAGACACTCAACAGGAAGATTGCTCATGGTACCCTGTGTGATGGACTCTACATCATCTTTCCTGAATCAACCACCACCACTGCTCAACCATCATCCAAAGTACTCAGTACCAAATCAACACCAACTCTATGGCATTCTAGACTAGGACATCCATCCATTTCTGTTTTGAAACAAATAAAGTGTATCTCTTCTGATGTTTCTTGTATTCAAGATGATTTCAATTGTAAAACTTGTCCATTAGCTAAACAATCTACTTTACCATTCCAAAACAGTACTTCATATGCTTCACAAAACTTTGAACTCATTCATGTTGACATCTGGGGTCCATACAAACACAAACCAATAAACAAATGTCAATACTTCCTAACTATTGTTGATGATCATTCAAGAGCAACATGGACATTTCTTTTACCATCCAAACACCATGCAATATCTCAACTAAAATCATTTCATGCTTACATCAAAATCACTTTAACACAACCATTAAAACCATCGGGGTGACAATGGCACCGAATTTCTTAACACTACTCTCCTTGAATTTTTCCAATCCCATGGCATCATCCATCAAACTTCTTGCCCCACACTCCACAACAAAATGCCGAGTTGAGAAAACAGATAACTACTTGAGGTTGCGGATCCCTAAGATTTCAAGCAAACTTCCCATTAATTTACGGGGATATTGTCTCCTCACGACCACCTATCTCATTAAGACTCCCCACAAAACCCTTCACCACAAAAGCCCTTATGAAATTCTTTATGGCATGCCACCCAACCTTACCCATCTCGAGTCATTGGTTGCCAAACTTTTCCCATCAACACCTCCGGATAAATTTGCTTCAAGAGCTATCTCATCATCCTAGTCACTACCCACAACTCGGAAAGGTTACATACTTTATGATCTCACAACTCACAAATTCTTCTCTAGCAGACATGTCACTTTTCATGAGGACACCTTTCCATTTCACCTTAAACCACATCCTCAGTCTCCTATTACCACTTCACCATCTCCAACAACAACTCCAACCACCTTTACACCCATCCATGAGCATTCTTCCTCTATCCATAACCCAACACCAACCCCTATCACTACACCATCATCATCTGATACTACACCATCATCATCTGATACTACACCATCTATCACTACACCATCATCTCCACATAACACAACACCAACTCCTATCACTAATCCCATTCACTCATCACCTCCAAATTCATCACCTCCAACTCCTATCACTGATCCACCACCTGATACAACACCAATTCACCCATCACAATCTGATCCATCACCACCTACTTCACCACCATCTCATCAATCACATACTCACTCATCACAACCATCCTCCACTGATTCATCCACCACTATACCACCACCACCTCCCAGGATTTCTACCAGAACTCACAAATTACCCACTAGACTTCAAGACTATCAATTAACACTTCCTCCCTCACTCAAAAACATCAAACATCATTATGCCAATTTCATAAATTACAAAAACATCAAATCACCTTCTAACAGACACCTCATTAACACTATCAATCATATCATAGAACCTCAATCTTACACCCAAGTAGCTAAGGATCCTAGATGGGTAAATGCAATTAATTTAGAACTCCAAGCCCTCGAACATACCAACACATGGACAGTCACAACATTACCACCTGGTAAAATTCCTATAGACTGCAAATGGGTCTTCAGAGTGAAATGTAAGGCAGATGGCACTCTTGATAAATACAAAGCATGACTAGTTGCCAAAGGTTATACCCAAAAGGAAGGAATTGATTTTCATGATACCTTTGCTCCTGTAGCAAAAATGGTCACTGTCAGAGCTATGCTTGCTATTGCCACTCACAACAACTGGCACATTGCTCAATTGGACATCAATAATGCATTATTGCATGGAGATTTAGATGAGGAAGTATACATGAAGATTCCCCCTGGATATCACTTACCTCACAACAAAAACCATGTCTGTAAACTCCAAAAATCCCTCTATGGCCTCAAACAAGCAAACAGACAATGGTTTCTTAAGCTTACTGAGTTCCTAAAGCACCTTGGTTTCAAGCAGAGTTATGCAGACACATCCCTTTTCACCCTCAAACAAGACACCACATTTCTTTCTCTTTTGGTTTATGTTGATGATATACTCATCACTGGTAACAATCCTACTCTCATCACTACTATCAAAGACCATCTTCATCAAAAATTCAGCATTAAAGATCTTGGCTCATTGAATTATTACTTAGGAATTGAATTTTTGAGAAATTCCATTGGTCTCATGATGACTCAAAGAAAGTATGCCTTAGAACTTATCCGAGCGCAGGACTCTTGAATGTTAAACCTTCCACCATACCTTTCAATCCCTTAACCAAACTCACACCGATGAAGGAGAATTACTACAAGATCCATCCACCACAGAGCAAGCTGTTGGCAAACTCTCTATCTTACCATCACCGGGCGGACATTGCTTATCCGCTTCGGACCTTAGTCAATTCTCGAAGCCCCAAGAACTACTCACCTCAAATCCTTGGTTAAGGTTCTCAGATATATAAAAGGTAGCCAGTCAAGGACTTTACTTCCCAACACATAATACTCTCAAATTGAAGGCTTTCTGTGATAGTGACTGGGCTAATTGCAGCTTCACAAGGAGATCTGTTTCAGGCTATTGTATCTTCCTTGGTCCTTGTTTACTATCCTGGAAATCAAAGAAACAACCTGTGGTATCCAGATCATCTACTGAAGCTGAATACAGGGCTTTAGCAGATACCACTTGTGAAATTACTTGGATGAAATGTTTACTCAAAGATCTTGGTATCTCCACACCTTACCCTGTTCTTGTTTTTCGTGACAATGCCTCAGCAATTGCCTTAGCTTCTAATCCAGTCCATCATGCAAGAACCAAGCATATTGAAATAGATTGTCACTTTGTGAGGGACAAGATTTTAGAAGGCAAGTCAAACCTACTTATGTTCCCACAAAAGATCAAGCGCATATATACTACAAAAGGCCTCTCAAAGCTCCACATTACTCTCATGTTTATCCAAGTATGGCATGTGTGATCCATACACTTCCTACTTGTGGGGGGGTAAAGGTCTACCAACACCAACTGTCACAGAGTATCAAGAGAACTTCAAGCAACAAATGCACAAGTTTCAAAGTCTAAGGACACAGAATGCAATTTAGTTCTTTGGTAGTTTTGTTAAGCAGAGTAGTTAGAAAAAACTTGTATATATACTTCTCTTGTATTTCCTTCTCATTTTAATGGAATGAATTTACATTCACATTCAATAAACTCTCTCCCTCTCAACTGTTATTAAAAAAGAACAAAACATAGTGTTAAACATTTTGCACAATCTGCTGAAATTGGAAAACATGTAAAATACTTGCCTTTTAGGAAATAACTTCATTTTCCCATATAAACACTTCTTCTCTTGTTTCGCCTCTTCAAGATCATGTGCTCCCCTGCATCAGCAATTGCATTCAGCCAGTTTGGCCTTGTGGTTGATAACATGAGATAGCCTATCACCAATCCAATTATGGTTCCACATCCATATCCCAACATCACCACTTTCCATGTAAATCCACTCTCCTCCTCGTCATCATCTTCTCCATCATCTTCAACTTGTGGGGAACTTTGATGTTCATGATTGGCCAATGGAAACCCATAGAGTCCTGAATTCCCTCCAAAGGAAGTACTAAATGTGCTGAACTGTGGGCCTCCTGGTATACGTCCTACAAGATGGTTTTGCGAGAGATTCAACACTTCAAGAGTGGTAATGCGTGCAAGACTTTGTGGAATCTTTCCAGAGAGTTGGTTCCAAGATAGGTCTAATGACTCAATCTCTATGAGATTCCCGAGAGCATGTGGAATTGGACCAGTGAGGCTGTTGTGGGACAAGTTGAGCACTATTAGCGAATTAAGACCACCGATGGCGTTTGGAATCTGTCCTTCAAATGTGTTATTGGACAGGTCAATAATTGTGTAGTCAACCGAAATTTGTGGAAAATCTTGATCCACCCCTTTCACCGCAACAACGAATGAGTAATAATTTCCACCACCCATTTCCAAATATTTTGGTGTTGTGTTGCTTTTAACAACATTCTTCATGAAATTGAAATTTTGAAAATATTTTGCAGGGAGTTGACCTACAAACCTATTATGAGATACGTCAAGAACTTGAAGACTTGGAAATGGAAATTTCACAGCAGGAGAGGGCTGAATGTGTCCATGGAATCTGTTTGATTTAAGGACAAGAACCCGCAAATATGGAAGGCCTTCTAACCAATTAGGGAATGTACCATTTAAGTGGTTGTTTCCAAAATCAAGCACCCTCAAGGATCTGCATTTGGACAAAGAACGTGGCAACTCTCCTTCTAACTGATTTTCTTTTAAAGTAAGCCCCTGTAAGTTTTCACAGTCATCATATAAACTAGGAATCGTTCCTTGAAAGCTATTGTTCCCCATATTTATCATCATAAGAGACGAGCTGATATTTCCAAAGCACTGTGGAATCAACCCACCAAAGCGATTAATGGACATATCTAAACATTGTAGGTTGCTCATGTTGCAAATTGATGGAGGGAATGGCCCTTCAATCAAGTTGGACTGCAGATACAGATATTCTAATCCATGCCATTGAAATTGTGGCAAGTTTGTTATGAAGTTATGTGAGAGATTCAAATATTGCAACCCATAAGTACCTCCTATCTCCCCTGCCCAATGAGGAATTTGGCCATGGATTTCGTTGCTAGAGAGATCTAAGAATGCAAGTTGTTTCATGGCTCGAAATGAATTCGGAAACACCTTCAGCTTGCAAGAGGCCAATTGTAAGAATCTAAAACCAGGGTTGACATAATGATTGGCATTCTTTGTGGTAGCAGAGAAACCGCTGTATGAGAGATCAAGATAATAAAGGTTTGTGAGGCTTGATAACAATGTATCCAACTCCCATTCACCACTAAATTTATTAAATGAAAGGTCCAGGTGAGTGAGGTTGGTGAGTTGTCGAAATGTATGAACATCAATATGGGCAGCTAACTGATTGTAACTCAGGTCTAACTTTTTTAATGATGGAAGATCAAATGACTCAAACGGTACATTTCCACTGAACATGTTGAATCTTAGATCGAGATATTCTAAAGAGGGGGAAGTAAACAGCCAAGATGGCAATGTCCCATTAAGTTCATTAAAGGATAAACTCAGAGAAGTAAGGTGTGTTAGGTTAACTGGGATTTCCGAAGGGATATCACGTGTGAAACTGTTGAAAGACAAGTCAATTGTTTCCAAAGAATGAAGATTGAAAATGTAATGTGGTAATTTTCCTTTCATTCCAGTGTTGTGAAGATTTAGTAATTTCAAAGAAGAAGAGATATTAAGACTGGTAGGTAAAACTGAAAAGATATTAACATATCCAAGTGAAAGTTCCTCCAAATTAGTAAAATTTTGTAACAGATTGTTGAAAACATGAGGTCTCATCGTGAAATTATAATAATCATTCATGGAGAGATCAAGAGAGACCAATTTATGAAGGAGTGTGATATCCGGTGGGACTTGGCCAGAAAAAAACAACCAGAGAGGTTGAGATGTGTGAGACTATTTGAAAACCTTCCAATTTCACGTGGAAGTTGTTCAGTAAACCAATTGAAAGCAAGGTTGAGTGTTTGAAGGTGAGGAAGGTTGAAGAGGGAGGTGTTAAGATGGATGGTACCTTGTAGCCTTCCGCAACTGACATCGATGCCGATGACGTCACCGGTGGAGCGGTCACAAGTAATTCCATTCCAATTACAGCAATCTGTATTTGCGTTCCAGTTGATCATAATTGCATAATAACCCGAACCAAGAAAATGATGACACTCCGCGTAGACTAATGAGTAATTGATGGAGGAAAGGCTATGTTTAAAGAGAAGCAAATCTTCACTTTGTTCTTTAGAGCATTTTTTAATTTTATTTAAAGAAGTGGAAGAAGCAAAAGTGGTGAAAGAAAAGAAAAGAAAAAAGATACTGAACACTTTTGAATAACCCATTGTGTTTTTAATTTTAGTTTCTATAAAAAAACTCACAATTGCTACAAATATATATACTAACACCGGTATTACAATTTACAAGAATAGTGTTGTAGTTGCTTTCACAATAATATGATCGAAGGATATGTTTGTGGTCTAGTTTCATTCATAATCGTATCATTTGGGAAATTGGGTTGTATGAGTCTATTAATTGACTATACTTTTATTCTTTGTGGAATTATGCATAAATTTCCAACTCTTGATTGTAATAGAGAAGAATCGTTCAATGAAATATTGTGGTCACTTTCACGATAAGATAGATTGAAATATGTTTGTGGTCTAGTTTAATTGATAAACGTATCACTCGGGTTATACAAGTGTATTGATCGATCTTTGTCAAATTATGCAAAAATTTCAACTTCGAACTATTGCAAAAGGAAAGAATCTTTCAATGAAATTTTTGTGGTCCGTTTGTGCCAAAATTTTCATAAAGATTTTTGTGTTCTCTTTTAAATTTTGGGTTCTCAACCAAAAAGCCAACTTACATTTATGATCTTAAGAGTCACATTATACAACACTTTTAATTCGATAGTCCCATAAATTTCAATTCATTTTTTATTGTGCAAAATTTCACAGATTATTTTTTCAAATAAACCAATCACATTTTTAGGTCTAAATTTAGATTTTAGTTTTAGGCATACAATTCATTTTCCTTATTAAAATTTACAAACTGCTTGCATATCCCAACCGATAAGTACCTCCAATCTCTCCTGCCCAATGAGGAATTTAGCCATGGATTTCGTTGTTGAAAGATCTAATTGATAAAGTTATTTCATGGCTCGAAATGAATTTGGAAACACCTTTAGCTTGCAAGAGGCCAAATTAAATTCAAAATAATCAGGGTTGACATAATGATTGGCATTTTTTGTTGTAACAGAGAAGTCATTGTATGAGAGATTGAGAGATTCTAGGTTTGTGCTGCTTGATAACAATGTATCCACCTCCCATTCACCACTAAAATTATTATATCAAAACGTATAAAAACGGACAAAACGTAAGAAAAACGGATAAGAACGGGTAAAAACATATCAAAATGTAAAAAAACGGACGAAAACATATGAAAACAGACGAGAATGGATAATAACATAAGAAAACGTATAAAAACGGACGAAAACGGATAAAAACGTAAGAAAACGTATAAAAAAGGAAGAAAACATATAAAAACGTATGAAAACGTAAAAAAACTTATCTAAAGTCAAAAAACTTTAAATTATAAACGGCCGTTACTATAAAGGATAGACGATAGGGACTTAACACCTGTTAAAAAAAGGACCACGAGTGTTATTTTTTTGCCACGATAGGGACGATTAATGCAACTTTTAAGTTTGAGGGACGGTAGGTGAAATTTTCGTCAAACCACATAGACCATTATGCGATTTACTCTAATTGTAATGTTCTTTCTGTATTTTAGATGTATACTTTTTAGACAAATCATGTCATGACTTGTTAAGACATCGATTTATAATTATTTTGATCCACTAGCAATAAATAAGTATTGATGGAATTTGTTTAAATCAAGTTGGGGAAACATTTGCACTACCAAAACCACTTACTAGATTAGTCACGTACACACCTTTCAATTTTGTTTCAGCTATGACTTAAACTCACAGCAAATTATTTGATGAGTTATATAACACAACTTAGACAAACTTATATCTACGTGAAAATGGAAAACCAAAAATGATAGCTTAAGACAAGTCAAATTCAAATTCAACTTCATACACATATATAAGCAATTGTAATTAAGTTGGGCTACAAAAAATTATTTGGATGTTATGCTTGACTTAAATTAAAAATAATAATAACGCTTGAAATAAGTTCCATAACAAAAACAGATTATAATTATCACTGTTAGTGCAATGAAGAAACTTAGATGATGGAACAAACCTTTAAGAAAGTTAATTGGGATAAAAATTGTGCGACCAACAACCTTTGAAGTATGTGAGGGTTTAAGAAGACTTCCAATTGAAGATAACGTTTAAAGTTTGATGTTGTTGTCTACTAGTGTAGACATTCAACGTAAACTCGTCTTTGTCAACAACTCATTGGTCACTCCTTTCATACGGTGGCCTTTCTAGGTTTTAGGCATATACATCCAAACATCGTGTAACATAAGCTAATTGGTTCAGAAACATGAATTGCTTCATAAATTTAACTAGGAATTACATCTGTTAAAAAATAAAAATAAAAAACTATAACCATAAACATGAATTGCTTCATATTTTGAGGATATGAGGCACAAAACTACACTTCTCGTGATCTTGACTATGAAAAGAATATAACTATGGACTTTTAATTCTGCGTAATTCAAATATGTTAGTGCAATGAAGAAACTTAGATGATGGAACAAACCTTTAAGAAAGTTAATTGGGATAAAAATTGTGCGACCAACAACCTTTGAAGTATGTGAAAGTTTAAGAAGACTTTCAATTGAAGATAACGTTTAAAGTTTGACGTTGTTGTCTACTAGTGTAAACATTCATTAGTCACTCTTTTATCCGGTGGCCCTTCTATGTTTTAGGCATATACATCCAAACATTATGTAACATAAGCTAATTGGTTCAGAAACATGAATTACTTCATAAATTTAACTAGGAAGTACATCTGTTAAAAAATTAAAAACTATAACCATAAACACGAATTGCTATCATATTTTGAGGTTATGAGGCACAAAACTACACTTCTAAGGCTAGCCCCAATAAGGGGTAATCGCCTATCGATCGAGGATAATGGCGATCGATTACCACTCGATCGAGCTGCTGTGGTCCAAATCGATCGTCGCTTTTTTTAGCCAATTCAATCGTGAGGCCGATCGACAAAGAGCAAAGTTTACGTTACATATCAAAACAAAAAAAAAAACATTTTACCGTTTGAGCTTAAAAAAAAAACAAACAAACAACAACTAAAACTACCCTATAAATACACAACATATTTACACACTAAACTCACAAATCTCGTTTCACACATTCTCTATATTCTTTTACACACTATGAGTTTTAATTCTTACGAGCTATTCATTGCCTATTAGTCATCCGATGATGAAAGCGAAGTTAGTACCGAGTTTATGATGTTTGCGGAAGAGTCTTTGGGAGGCTATTGAAGCCTCATAAAAACTCTCACGAACCCAAGTTAGTAGGGATCGTGTGGGTGCTCATAACCGTTTAGTTGATGCGCGTGCCGGTGAGACCCCAAGATCTGGCGATCTGACATTCCATGATCGTTTCCGTATGAGCCGGCGACTATTCACACAATTGTCGAGATATAACCGATCATTCACCTTATTTCCAACAAACTCCTAATTATGCAGCGTACTTGGTATTTCTCCATTGATAAAGTGTGCTTCATCAATCCGTCAAATAGCATACGGGTCAATGCGATGCTACAGGCGAATACGTGCAAATGGGTGCGTCAACAATTCGTGAGTGTCTTCAAAAATTTTGTGAGGTGATAATGGAGTTATATGGTGCGAGTATTTGCGGAAGCGGTTAGTGACATTGACAAACTCTATGCTCATCACTACCAAAGTCATGGGTTTCTGGGATGATAGGAAGCATCGATTACAGATTGGCCGTGGGAGAATTGCCCACATGCTTTAAAAGCTCAATTTTGTAGGGGTGATCACGGGCAAAGTCCTTTCATTTTATTGGGCGATCGCGTCCCAAGATTTATGGATTTGGCATGCGTTCTTTGGTGTCGCGGGATGAATAATGACGTAAATGTTTTACGTGCATCGCCTCTTTCAATGATCTCAAAGCGGGAGAGCGGGATGTGGAATTCATTGCTAACTGGCGCCTTATAACGCGGATATTATCTTGCGATGGGATATATCCGGAATGGTCGGTTATTATGAAGTCCATTAAAAATCCGGGGACGAATGATCACAAAGCGAATATTGTATAAGGCGATGCGCAAGCGGCAAGAAAAGATGTGGGCGATGCTTTTGGTGTACTAAAGAAGAAGTGGCTAATGATTAAATATCCGGGTAGGGTTTGACAAAAGCGTCTATCGCATATAATATGATAATTCAGAGGAACGAGCAGTGACGATATCTCCGTATTCTTTCAATGAGAAGCGGCACCGTTCTTATGATCCCATAAGAACGCATGTGAATCGTTGGAAATTACCAAGGAGATATGCAACAAAACAACTCATCTTAGCCTCAAAGCCGATTTGGTTGAAGACATTTGGCATCGTCGAATCAAAACTAGTTTAGTCGTTGTATTGTCGTAATGTTTTAATTTTATTTGAATTATTATGTAACATTTTAATTATTAATGAAATTTTATTTTGTGTTAAAATGTCTAAAAAAAAAAAAAAAAAAAAAAAAAAAAACTTGGTCGCCTTCTTGGGGCACCTAATCCTGAAGGTCATTTGAGAGAGAGAAGGCGGCGTGGCGGGGAAAATGAGGGGATTGAATCCCCTACTTGGGGCAGCCTAATGATATCTACTATGAAAAGAATATACATACGGACTTTTTAATTCCACGGAATCCAAATATGTTACATGTAGTTTGGCCAACTTATTGCTTTTCCCAAATTACTATGTGCTAGAACAAGGGGCTTGAAGCCAAAGAATGCACTACTTTTGAAGAAAAAACCAACAGCTATTGAACACCCAATGATTTCTTTCGGTATGATTTGCATTTTATATGTATGCTAATAAATAAAATGGTGTTCAAAGAGCCACAGCTGTATGGAACTGCAGTATCCACAAGTCTACTTGCATTATGAAAAATAGGGCTTCAAGTGAAATCTCCTCTGGCTAAACATGTGGCAAACTAAAGAGAGACTTTGCACGTGATAACTTTTCGTCAATCAGCGCCTCAAAAGAAACTCTTCCTATAATAATGAAAGACTCCACAGAGGGACTTTTTATCTGTTGATAAGTAAATACCCAAACATCAAATTCTAACAATTATAGATATTATGTGGATCCTGAAAAGACAATTATGAAATTAGATTAATAAAAGACAATAAGACATACCAATGCATTATTGATTGAGCGTAAGCAATCATTAGTCTTTAACATTAAAAGGATGACTCGCGCCACTTTATGCAGAAGTTCTGTATTTCGAGGAAAATATAGGGAAGCATGCATCTGCAAAACAACTAAAAGGGGTATTAGTCAACATAGCCTAACACTTGCCTATTAAGATGTAGATGCTAAATTTTCATAGACAAGATAGACCATAACAGCAAAACCGCATACATCTCCAAAACAAATAAAAGGTTTTATTAGTCAACCCAAGCTTATACATATTACCCTAAATATTTGCAGGTACCCAAATTGTGGCCCTTCTTATGACATAAGGAGTAGTTTGTAAGGTAAATTTTCATGTGGATGATTATTTATACTGAAGGACATAGTGAGACCAATAGGGAGTCAAAATACAAGATACACCAAAAACATTGAAATTGCGTAGATGATCAACAGCAGGGTAATCATTGGCTTGGGTAGCCTTATATATGTATTAATGTAAGCTAACCTGAAGTTCTGAGTGATCACTGGCATTGACTTGAATGGCAAGATGATCAACAGCAGGATCAATAACCGTGTTCCAAGGCCTCGTTGTAAGAATTCCTGCAAACAATGCATACAGATCCTCACCAGCACTCAATTTCATGCAATTTTCCTTTATTCCCTTGGCATCTACCAGTACTAAAGCCTGTAAGCAAATCATACAGGTCAAAGGTTAATGATGCTCTAAAGCAACAACAGAAATGGCAGTAAGGAAAAAATAATAATAGATGACATGAGAAGCCATTTATGTTCATAATATTGCAAGGGGCATCTTCCAGAGTGCAGCATAGTTGGTCCTGGTTGAATTGTCAAGTAATTCAGTTTCAGTTGAGCTCAAAAATTTCTTAATTAAATGTTATGCTTGCATTTTATAAAAAAGGTTAAATTAAATAAGTTCCAGAGCAAACAAATAGATCATATTATCATTGTCAATGCAGTGGAAAAACTTAAACTTTTGAAGTATATGAGGGTTTAATTTAAAAGACTTCAAATTGGAGGTAGGGATCTAAATTTAATGTTGTTGTCTACTAGTGTAGACTTTCAAAGTAAGCTCATCTTAGTATCAATCATACTATCATTGTCAATGCAGTTAAGAAACTTAAATGATGGAAGAAATTTCTAAGAAAGGTTGTGGGATATAACTGCGTATGACCAACTTTTTGAAGTATAAGAGGGTTTAAGAAGACTTTAAAGTGGAGGTAGGGATTTATATTTAATGTTGTTGTCTACTAGTGTAGACTTTCAAAGTAAACTCATCTTAGTCTACAATTCATTAGCCACCACATTCATCTGGTGGCCCTTTTATGTCTTGGGCATCACATGCAGATTTCGTGTAACATAATAAGTTATTGGTTCAGGTACATGAATTGCTTCATAAATTTGACTCGGAAGTACATCTTTACAATTTATAAAACTAAACATTACACCCACGTCTCATATTTTGAGGATGAGGTATAAATCTATACTTATCATGATCTCTACTCTATCCAGAATGAATAAGAATTAGGACTTTTTAGTTCCACGTCATTCAAATATGTGTGTACCTGTAGTTTAGCCAACTTACTAAATTTCCCATACTATTATGGGTTCGGAACAAGGGGCTTGAAGCCAAAGAATGTGCACTACTTTGGAATCAAAAACCAACAAGGACTGAACACCCAGTTATTTACTTTGATAATGATATTTTTTTGTCTACAAGGCTTGCGATACAACAAAATGGCATAAATGAATTATAACAGCATATCCGCCACTACAATTGCATCTGGAAGTATGGAAGAAAAAAGAACAAAACATAGTGTTAATCATTTTGCACAATCTGGTGTAATTGGAAAACATGTAAAATACTTGCCCTTCAGAAAATAACTTCATTTTCTCATATAAACACTTCTTCTCTTGTTTCGCCTCTTTAAGATCATGCGCTCCCCTGCATCAGCAATTGCATTCAGCCAGTTTGGTCTTGTGGTTGATAAATGAGATAGCCTATAACCAATCCAATTATGGTTCCACATCCATATCCCAACATCACCACTTTCCATGTAAATCCACTCTCCTCCTTGTCATCATCTTCTCCATGATCTTCAACTTGTGGGGAACTTGGATGTTCACGATGAAGCAGTGGAAACCCATAGAGTCCTAAATTCCCTCCAAAGGAAGTGCTAAATGTGCTGAACTGTGGGCCTCCTGGTATACATCCTACAAGATGGTTTTGCGAGAGATTCAACACTTCAAGAGTGGTGATGCGTGCAAGACTTTGTGGGATCTCTCCTGAGAGTTGGTTCCAAGATAGGTCTAGCGACTCAATCTCTGTGAGATTCCCCAGAGCATGTGGAATTGGACCAGTGAGGCTGTTGTGGGACAAGTTGAGCACTATTAGCGAATTAAGACCACCTATGAAGTGTGGAATCTGTCCTTCGAACGTGTTATTGGACAGATCAATAATTGTGTAGTCAACAAAAAGTTTGGGAAAATCTTGATTCACTCCTTTCACCGCAACAATGAATGAGTAATACGCTTCAGGACCAAAGTATAAATATTCTGGTGTTGTGTTGCTTTTAACAACATTCTTCATGGAATTGAAATTTTGAAAATATTTTTCCGGTAGTTGACCTACAAACCCATTATGAGATAAATCAAGAACTCGAAGAGTTGGAAACGGGTATTCAACAGTTGAAGACGGTTGAATGTGTCCATGAAAGTTGTTTGATTTGAGGACAAGAGCCTGCAAATTTGGAAGGCCTTCTAACCAACTAGGGAATGTACCATTTAAGTGGTTATTTCCAAGATCAAGTACACCCAAGTTTCGGCATTTAGACAAGGAACTTGGCACCTCTCCTCTTAATTGATTTCCATTCAAACTAAGCCCTAATAATCTTCCACAATCCTCGTATGTGTTTGGAATTGTTCCTTGAAAGCTATTGTTCCCCATATCTATCATTTGAAGATACGAGGTGATATTTCCAAAGCATTGTGGAATTAATCCACCAAAGCGATTATTGGACAAATTCAAATTGCATAGATAGCTCATGTTGCAAATTGATGGAGGGAATGGCCCCTCAATCAAGTTGGACTGCAGATAAAGTTCAGATAGTCCATACCATTGAAATTGTGATAAGCCTGTTATGAAGTTATGTGAGAGATTTAAAAGAGACAACTCATTGCCTCCTATCTCCCTTGCCCAATGAGGAATTTGGCCATGGATTGCATTGCTAGAGAGATCTAACCATTCAAGTTGTTTCATGGCTCGAATTGAATTTGCAAATACCTCTAGCTTGCAAGAGGCCAATTTTAATAACCAAAAACCAGGGTTGACATAATGATTGGCATTGTTTGTAGTAACAAAGAAACCACTATAAGTGAGATCGAGAAATTCAAGGTTTGGGAGGCTTGATAAGAATGTATCCAACTCCAATTCACCACTAAAATTATTATAAGAAAGGTGTAGAGCAGATTGGTGAGTTGTTGAAATGTTTGAACATCAATTTGGCCAGCTAATTGATTGGCACCGAGGTATAACTTTTTTAATGATGGAAGAGCAAATGACTCAAACGGTACATTTCCACTAAACATGTTATGACTTAGAAAGAGATATTCTAAAGAGGGGGAAGTAAACAACGAAGATGGCAATGTCCCATTAAGTTCATTAAAGGATAAATCAAGATAAGTAAGGTGTGTTAGATTGAAGAGGGGGCTGTTAGAATGAATTGTACCACTTAGCATTCCGCAAATGAGATCGAGACGGATTACATCACCGGTGGAGTAGTCGTAAGTAACTCCATTCCAATTACAGCAATTTGTACTTGTATTCCAGCTCATCATTATTGGATGATAATAAGAACCATACTATCATAACAGTATTTGTTTGTGTAACTGATGGATGAAAGGCTATGTTTAAAGAGAAGCAAAACCTCACTCTCTTTAGCAGAACATTTGTGAATATTATTATTCAGAGAAGTGGAAGAAGCAAAAGTGGTGAAAAAAAAGAAAAGGAAAAAGATATTGAACAGTTTTGAATAACCCATTGTGTTTTTAATTTTAATTGCTATAAAAACTCACAATTGCTACAAATATATATACTAACACCGGTATTACAATGTTGTAGTTGCTTTCATAATAATATGATCGAGAATATGTTTGAGGTCTAGTTTCATTCATAAGCGTATCACTTGGGAAATTGGGTTGTATGAGTCTATTAATTGACTTTAAACATTAATTCTTTGTCGAATTATGCAAAAATTTCAAACTTTTGATTGCAATAAAAAAGAACATTTCAATGAAATATTGTGGTCCGCAATAATAATGCTTCTCAACAAGAAATATACATACTAACTATAACAGTGCTAGAATATATACTAATGTAGTTTCTTTCATGATAAGATAGATCGAAATATGTTTGTGGTCTTGTTAATTTGATAAACGTATTACTCGGGTTATACTAGTGTACTGATTGATCTTTATCACATTCTGCAAAATTTTCAACTTCGAATTATTGCGAAATAAACGAATCTTTCAATGAAAATTTTGTGGTCCACAATAATGTTTGTAAGCCAAAAATTTCATAGGATTCTTATATTCTCTATTAAATTTTTGGGTTCTCAAACAAAAAAAAGCCAACTTACATTGATCATCCTAAGAGTCACATTATACAACTCTTTTAATTTGATAGTCTCATGATTTTCAATTCATTTAATTTAAAATATGCAAAATTTATAAACTTCAAAGACATAAATAAAAATAACATTCTTTTATTGGAACTTTATTCTTGTTACTTTTCTAATTGGGATTTCAATATTACACTTAGAAATTATTAAAATTTACAAACAAATGCTTGCATAGTGGTTTTTTGAGGTTTACTAGCTTAATAATGGTGTAGGTCTTTTTCTACCCGTATATAGACTTTTGGAATGGTATTTGTTTGTCAGTGTAGAAATCTAAGGGTCTTCTTCACTCTTTTTATGTGTACATAGACTTTTAGACTTTTGGAATGAACCAACTCACAATCTAAAATTTATTTATGAATGTAAGTTCTTGGTTATAATGTTCTTTCTATATTTTATATGTAGACTTTTTAGACGAACCATGTCATGACTTGTTAAGATCACGATTTATAATTCCTTTGATCCACTAGCAATAAAGACTATTGATGGAATTTGTTTAAATCAAGTTGGGGAAATATTTGCTCTATCAAAACCACTTACTTGATTAGTCAAGAACGTACACACCTTTCAATTTTGTTTCAACTGCGACTTAAACACGCATCAAATTAATTGATGAGTTATATAACACAGCTTAGACAAACTTATATCTACATGGAAATGAAAACCCAAAAGTGATAGCTTAAGACAAGTCGTATTCAAGTTCAACTTAATACACATATATAGCAATTGTAATTAAGTTGCAGTACAAAAAATTATTTGGACATTATGCTCAAATTAAATAAAAAAATTAATGCTTGAAATAAGTTTCACGATTAAAACAGATTATAATTATCACCGTCAATGCAATGAAGAAACTTAGATGATGGAACAAACGTCTAAGAAAGTTAATTGGGACAAAAATTGTGTGACCAACAACCTTTGAAGTATGTGAGGGTTTAAGAAGACTTCCAATTGAAGATAACGTTTAGAGTTTGAAGTTGTTGTCTACTAATGTAGACATTCAAAGTAAACTAGTCTTTGTCAACAACTCATTGGTCACTCCTTTCATCCGGTGGCCCATCTATGTTGTATGCATATACATCCAAACATCGTGTAACATAAGCTAATTGGTTCAGAAACATGAATTGCTTCATAAATTTAACTATGAAGTACATCTGTTAAAAAATTAAACACTATAACCATAAACATGAGTTGCTTCATATTTTGAGGATATGAGGCACAAAACTACACTTCTCATAGAAAATAATATTAATATGGACTTTTCAATTCCACGTAATTCAAAACTTCAAATAAGTTTACATGTAGTTTGGCCAACTTATTGCATTTCCCAGACTATTATGGGCTAGGAACAAGGGGCTTGAAGCCAAAGAATGCCATACTTTTGAAGGAAAAACCAACAGCTATTGAACACCCAATGATTTCTTTCGGTATGATTTGAACACCCAAAGAATGCTCTAAAGCAACAAGAAATGGTAGTAAAGAAAAAATAATAATAGATGACATGAGAAGTCATTTATGTTCATAATATTGCAAGGGGCATCTTGAGAGTGCAGCATAGTTGGTCTGGTTAAATTGTCAAGTAATTCGGGCCATTGAACTCAAAAATTTCTTAATTAAATGTTATGCTTGCATTTTATAAAAAGGTTAAATTAAATAAGTTCCAGAGCAAACAAATAGATCATCCTATCATTTTCAATGCAGTGAAAAACTTAAGGGTAAATGGTCCAAAAAATATACATACTTGCCACCTTTTACTATTGTGACAATAAACTTTTAATTTTCCTATTAAAACAAAAAACTTTCTTAATGACTCTTATTGTAACCAAAAAACTTTCTTAATGACTCTTATTGTAACCAAAACTGACACGTGGCAACATTAATTAAGGGTTAATGGTTCAAAAAATATACAAACTTGCCACCTTTTACTATTGTGACAATAAACTTTTAATTTTCCTATTAAAACAAACAACTTTCACCGTCGGAACCCCTCAACCGTCGGACCCTCCACCGCCCGACCTCACTTCCATAGATCCTCACTACCGAAACCAAACTATCACCGAAAATACCTCTCCACCATCGAGCCGTACCACCAACACCACGAGATCTACAACTTGCTGAAACCCCTCGAATAAGACCACCACCACCGAAACACCCGGCATCACAACATGTTTCCAGTTTTAGTTTTACATCTAATTTTTCGAGTCTTTTATAAATTTGAGTTTTTAATGCTATATGAATATGATAATATGTGTTTTTAATGCTATATGAATTATGAAATGAGTATAAATGTTTTTTTTTGGGTTAAGGGTTAATTAATAGGTTAATGGTCCAAAAAATATACAAACTTGCCATCTTTTACTATTAAAACAAAAAACTTTCTTAATAACTCTTATTGTAACCAAAAAACTTTCTTAATGGTTAATTAATGTTGCCACGTGTCAGTTTTGGTTACAATAAGAGTCATTAATAAAGTTTTTTGGTTACAATAAGAGTCATTAAGAAAGTTTTTTGTTTTAATAGAAAAATTAAAAGTTTATTGTCACAATAGTAAAAAGTGGCAAGTTTGTATATTTTTTGGACCATTAACCCAAAACTTAAACTTTTGAAGTATATGAGGGTTTAATTAAGAAGACTTCAAATTGAAGGTAGGGATCTAAATTTAATGTTGTTGTCTACTAGTGTAGACTTTCAAAGTAAACTCATTTTACTATCAATCGTACTATCATTGTCAATGCAGTTAAGAAACTTAAATGATGGAAGAAATTTCTAAGAAAGGTTGTGGGATATAACTGCTTATGACCAACTTTTTGAAGTATAAGAGGGTTTAAGAAGACTTTAAATTGGAGGTAGGGATTTATATTTAATGTTGTTGTCTACTAGTGTAGACTTTCAAAGTAAACTCATCTTAGTCTACAATTCATTAGCCACCACATTCATCTGGTGGCCCTTTTAAGCCTTGGGCATCACATGCAGATATCGTGTAACATAAGTTATTGGTTCAGGTACATGAATTGCTTCATAAATTTGACTCGGAAGTACATCTTTACAATTTCTGAAACTAAACATTAGACCCACGTCTCATATTTTGAGGATGAGGTATAAATCTATACTTATCATGATCTCTACTCTATCCAGAATGAATAAAAATTTGGACTTTCTAGTTCCACGTGTGTGTACCTGTAGTAAAGCCAACTTACTGAATTTCCCATACTATTATGGGTTCGGAACAAGGTGCTTGAAGCCAAAGAATGTGCACTACTTTTGAATCAAAAACCAATAAGGACTGAACACCCAGTGATTTCTCTAGGTATGATTTCTGCCTTCTTGCATTTTGAGAATTCCTGCAAATAAGGCTGTAAACAAACATACATACAGTATCAGTTGAGGCCTTCTTTTTCCTGTAAACAAACAAACAGCGTCAATAATGAAAACATTGCTGCATGAAAATAAATTATGGGAAAATTGAATATTTAGAAAAAGGGAGGTTGGTGATGACAAAGCATGCATGTGTGGCATTTGACAATTAAAACAGAACTATGCATAAAATTTCATCCATTGACGTAACGCTGATTGAGTTCTGAATAAACAACATATGTCATAAGCCATGATGCTAAAAGATTAAGTTATTAAACCAGTGTGCATTAACTTCATTTTCCACATACAAATCAAAATATGGTGTAACCACTCGCATTTTCAGGTTACTTTTCATTTTCGAGAATTTACTATTCACTTTTACTATTCACATTTACTATTCATTTTTCACTATTCATCCGTAAAATTTTTATTTCACATTCTCGTAAGATAAATTATTTTAGTAATAAACTGAGAGTTTGACAATCGTTAGATCATTTTCATAAAAGTTATTAAGAAAACATCGTTATAAAGTTTCATTCAGACGGTCCATCGTTTAACGTCACGCGCATAACGAAAATCAACTCGATAATTTTCCTAACATCGATAAATTCTTAGATCACTCATGATTAATTTGAGAATTTTTAAAATTCATTTTATGTTACTAAATAAGCCCATTTGAAAAACTAAACTTCGTTTTAAACAATTACGCTTACATCCGGACTTAACGATTCTGCCTTGTGTTTCTAATATATTTTGACACTTTTAAATTTTGGAAAAGTCAAACATATTTCCTCCTCCTTTGACCGTAAAGGAATTAATCTTGTACGTTCTACATTTCGCATAAATCGCGTAACTTTTAAACTTCCCAAATAATCATTAAGTTATCCAGCTTGAAGAAAACCAAATTTTGACATCTCATATCACTTTAGACTAATTTTAGTCTACTCTAAATAAATTCACGGTCGTTTCACGAAATTTCGTTCTTTCCAAAAGCTGCGAATTACGCGTTTTTGACGTGTTTCGACTTTAGCGTTTTGCACCAATGAGACTTATCACTCATTTTATATTTTTATATGGAGTATAATGATGAGTCTCATCATTCCTGTAAGTTTCGTATTTTTACGATACCGGTTTACGTTTATGGCCTAAAGACTTACGGTTGGCATTTAACGGAACCAAAACTTACTCTAAACTCTTGATATTATCAAAACTTATCATCTAAGACACCTAGACACTATGAGACCGACTTAAGGAGGGAGTCATCATATTGGTGGCTTAATCCTAACCAAGGTTCATTTGATCATTACAAGTGTCCTAACCTAACCATGGTTGATATTTAACCCAATATATGGTTAACCAAACTTACCCTCCTATAAATAGCAAGTGATATTCATCCCAAAGACCTCCACAAACTGAATTGGGTCGTTCATACTCTAAAATATCCATATCTTCCATCATTTGAGCTTTAAACTCCAAGTTTAAGCAAGAAAGTTCCAAAGATCAAGCTACTTCATCCAATCTCTAGCAAGTAAGTGATCTTCATGAGTTTAGATCCACTCAAGTCATAGTACTTCATCACCAACTCTTCAAGTTTTCAAGGGTGCCAAGGTGTGGAAAGCTAGCTCAATCCAAAGTCTAAAGTGATCAATCAAAGTCCTATCCTTACTAAGTTACTCCTTTCTATTTTGAAAGCCAAAAGTTGTAACAACTTATCACCACCATCATCTCATCTTTATTATTCATAATCTTAACTATTTCATGCTATATATATAGTTACTATGTTGATTCATGATGTACATATACTCAATCACTTGTTTTAATTCACATATTGTCATATAAGTAACAAACTAGAAAACTAGTCATATCCTATACATGTGAGACCATTAAAATCAGTAACATATGGACTATGTAACTTATATAATATGGTAGACAAGATAAAAGGTAAACATAGCAACTTGAATCACCCGAAGCGGACAAACGAGTCAAAAGTTATAGGCAAAAGAAGTTAGCGAAACCTAAGCGCTAAAAGCGCCATATGGGACTGCTTGGTTCGCCATTTTGAAAGTCGTACTTATGGTCCGAATCATAAAAAGTTAAAACACGAAAGTTGTCCGAACGATGTTTTCCTTCAATGACAAAGAAGCTCGGACCTTGAAAGCGCTTAAATAGGCCAAAATCTTTCAAAAAGAAGCCGTAGTAAATATAGTCTCACAACTATACTTTTGTCACAACTAAAGCAAACCAAGACGCCTAATGGCCATTAGCCAAGACCACGGCTACGGCTAAGGCCAAAGCTAAGTCTCAAGACCATGGTAGTCAAGACCAAAGTCACGGCAAGACTATGGCTAAAGCCTCGAGGCTTGTTTGAAGCGACGAGAACTTGTAAAACTAGATAGTTATTAAAACATGATAAACTTTATGTTATAACAATCTTCACTCAAAACATATGTTGTATTTACTAAGTGCTACAATAGTAGGGAGCTTCATGTGAGGGTTTCATTTGAGTAAAAGCGATCGACGAGTTCTTGGATTTACGAATTAAAGTGTCCTAGCTCTCTAACGTTCTTGCATGACCTCACGAATTATGATGGCCCGAGCGGTAGTCGATATCTATAAACTAAATACGTTTTCACATATTAAAGATCTTTCTAAAACATCAAATGAAAATTGACTACATCATGATCAACATAGGGATATATATAGGATGGTTTATGTTTTCCTAAAACATTATTCCAAACTTAAGTCGTAACATTTCATTTTTAGGTTGTCGTAGAAGTCTTCCGACTTATCCATTACATCCGTTAGTACTTAACATCATCAACTCTCGGTGAGTTCATAGCCCACTTTCTATTACTTAATTGTTTTACAAACCCTTGGGGAGATACATGCTTTATTTTAAACCGAACACATTGCTTTCAAATTGTATGCTTATCGATTGTTTTATTAGTACTAAGTTACCGCATTTGCCAAACATAAGTCCCTAAATCATGAATCATTAATCACTATGTAAGAGTGGGCGCGAATATTGTGAATAGATCTATTGGGATTGATTGAATCCGTTTGTGTTGGCCCGTTAGAGGCAAACAAACGCACTATATTTGAGTAACATTAGGTAAAATGGCAATTTTACCTACCAGGCACGTACCAACAATTTCTCCAATTAAATTTGGAACACGTTAACGCCTTGATTGCATGATGCTTAGTCTAATAATAACTGTTTTGTTTTCAAACCATTGGTGTGAGTCTAATTAACTCACACTTCCAACATAATGTGTTCAACCATTAAACAAACTCTATGAATTTCACTCAACCTTTGTGTTGACAGGTTTTAAGCATGTATTTGGTCCATAATGTCGGGAGCAGCACGGAAGGGCAAGATCAAGAAGGCTATACATAAATAATTTATCATTCACAAAGCATCAAAACTTTATATTGATGTCTTTTGTAATCAATGGAACCAAGCGGGACCTATTTTGTAAACTCGATATATTTGAATGATGAAGCCTTTTAAAAGCGACTCCTTTAGAGATCGTTTTCTATTATTATGATTGTAGCCATCAAGTAATACCCGCTTTGAATTCATTGCATATCTGAATTGGGGTGTTACATATGGTTCTTCAAAATCATAGTTACGACCTAAAGTGATAGAAAAACAAGCATTGTATATGATCCTAACCATTGCGTACGACCGACGGATCCTACAAGCTTTTTTCTACATTGAGTATGATCTTACGATCCCACATATTTTCCTACATCGCGTAGGATCATAGACTGATCATACAAGCTTTTTGCTAGTATGATGGTAAGATCGTATGATCTTACGATTTAACTCACGATCTTGATAGGCTTGATTTGGAAGATATGACCTTTAACTATTAGTATTGTCTCTAAACAAATGTTCATTTTTACGGTGAGACACATGTTAAAAAAGTATAAGCTTTTTACTCAAATGTTTTTTTTAACTAAAAAGTGTTTCGATTTATTGTAATTTGTAAGTAAACACTTATTTTGTGATGAAAAAAAAAGTAAAATGAACATTTATCTAAAAGTAAAAAGAGTATTTTTAACTATTACGGAGTATTTTTATTCCACTTATGTTAATTACGAGTACCATATTTCAGCATATTTTTTTCAAACAAGTAACATATTTCAACTTGCTTGGATATCAAAGTAATTCAGTTTTGCGTGTTGGGCCAACCTGAAAATAATAGGCCATTATACCTAACCATTGGCTTCTACATTTCATATTAAGGCCCAACATTGCTTTAAAGTTTTGCTTTTTTGTTTTATTGCAAAGTTTCTGTACTTCATTTCGAGGTAGCGATAAAACAGAACTACGCATAAAATTTCATCCATTGACGTAACGTTGATTGAGGTCTGAATATTCTATGGTCGGATAATAATATTATTTTCAATCAATGACTTGGGGTTATCCATGTCTATGAATTCCACGTGGGTCGTCACACAATTATCAGTACTCCAAACTTTAACTATATTTACGATGATAATGGGAACTTTGGTTTAAGCTCACTTAGCTAATTATTAATGTATAATTCAAATTTGGATGGAGTTCAAATAGTTTAGGACATGTAAGTTAACACACATCCATCCAGCTGCAATAGTGTTTTTTTAGCAAGAGACCAGTGGAGTAACTTGTGAGGCTTGTGGGTGCTTCACTGGGTGGGTATTGATTTCTTATGTGAAATTATGACCATATACTACGATTGATATCTCAATGTCTCATCTTTCAGTTGAATCGAATAGTTGACCAAAAGACTCAAGGTTCTCTAAGTACGTCTTTAAACATCTTTTGACACTGATATTTCATTATTTCTATTCTCATTGCCTCAGTCATCCTGTGTCCCTTAAAGGTTTTGGATACATATTTTTGCATATCCTGATACAGATGTATATCATCACAGCCAATGATAATGTTTTAAATGATTTGCACCAGAAACCATGAAAGTTGAATTCTTCTGTTATTATAACTGATTTACTGAATTTTTCGGTTGTTATATAGAGTACCATCAGGTCATCAACTAAAACTAATCTTAAGTTATCTCACAACTGCTGTTACAGAAAAGCAATAAAAGTACTATTGTGCTGTAAATCAGAACAAAAGTTCAACTAAATTAGATGGCAAAACGATGTAACCATGTGTTATTTACTTTGACACTGAATTATAACATCATATCCGCCACTACAATATCAGCAGCTATGTGTATCTCAGAACATCCAGCTGCCTCCAACCATAACATTCCAACTGCATCATATCTGGAAATATGGAAGAAAAAAGAGCAAAACATAGTGTCAATCATTTTGCACAATATGTTGAAATTGGAAAACATGTAAAATACTTGCCTTTTAGGAAATAACTTCATTTTCTCGTAAAAACACTTCTTCTCTTGTTTCGCCTCTTCAAGATCATGTGCTCCCCTGCATCAGCAATTGCATTCAGCCAGTTTGGTCTTGTGGTTGATAACATGAGATAGCCTATCACCAATCCAATTATGGTTCCACATCCATATCCCAACATCACCACTTTCCATGTAAATCCACTCTCCTCCTTGTCATCATCTTCTCCATCATCTTCAACTTGTGGGGGACTTTGATGTTCATGATTGGGCAATGGAAACCCATAGAGTCCTGAATTCCCTCCAAAGGAAGTGCTAAATGTGCTGAACTGTGGGCCTCCTGGTATACGTCCTACAAGATGGTTTTGCGAGAGATTCAACACTTCAAGAGTGGTGATGCGTGCAAGACTTTGTGGAATGTCTCCTGAGAGTTGGTTCCAAGATAGGTCTAACGACTCGATCTCTGTGAGATTCCCCAGAGAATGTTGAATTGGACCACTGAGGCTGTTGTGGGAAAACTTGAGCACTATTAGCGAATTAAGACCACCGATGATGTTTGGAATCCGTCCCTCAAATGTGTTATCGGACAGATCAACAATTGTGTAGTCAACCGAAATTTGTGGAAAATCTTGATTCACCCCTTTCACCGCAACAACGAATGAGTAATACTTTCCACCCATGGATAAGTATATTGGTGTTGTGCTGCTTTTAACAACATTCTTCATGGAACTGAAACTTCGAAAATATTTTGCAGGAAGTTGACCTACAAACCTATTATGAGATAAGTCAAGAACCTTAAGACTTGGAAAGGGAGAATCAACAGTTGCAGAGGGTTGAATGTATCCATGAAAGTTGTTTGATTTGAGGACAAGAGCCTACAAATTTGGAAGATCTCCTAACCAACTTGGGAATGTACCATTAAGTAGTTGTTTCCTAAATCAAGTACTCCCAACTGCTGACATTTGGACAAGAAACTTGGCACCTCTCTTCTTAATTGATTTCCATTCAAACTAAGCCCTTCTAAAAATTCACAATCCCCGTATGCGTTTGGAATTGTTCCTTTAAAGCTATTATTCCCTATATTTATCATTCTAAGAGATGAGATGATACAAAGTATTGTGGAATCAATCCACCAAAGCGATTATTGGACATATCCAAATTCATTAGATTGCTCATGTTGCAAATTGATGGAGGGATTTGGCCATGGATTTCGTTGCTAGAGAGATCTAACCAACTAAGTTGTTTCGTGGCTCGAAATGAATTTGGAAACACCTTTAGCTTTCAAGAGGCCAAATATAATTCTCTAAAACCAGGGTTGACATAATGATTGGTATTCTTTGTTGTAACAGAGAAACCACTGTAAGAGAGATGGAGAGATTCAAGGTTTGTGAGGCTTGACAACCCAATGATTCTTTCGGTATGATTTGTATTCTATATGTATGATAATAAATAAAAGGGAAAATGATTGAAAAATGTATCATACTTGCCACTAGGGGTGTGCACGGTCCAAAAAATGGACCGGACCGGCCAAGACCGGACCGAGTACCGATTTCGGCATAAACCTTAGACCGAGACCGGACCGAATGTGGCCGGTCCGGTCCGGTCGGTCCTTCAGTCGGTCCGGTCCAAATTAGCCCAAATTCATCAGTTTTGGTGCGGACCGGACCGGACCGAGGACCGAATAAGCCCAAATGCCCAGACCGCGGACCGGACTGAATGTGGTCGGTCCGGTCCGGTCCGGTCCGGTCTCGGTCGGTCCGACGGTCGGTCCGGTCCGTTTGGGTTGTATGCTCACCCTTACTTGCCACTATTTCTTTTTGTAGGTAGTGAACAAATTTTTTTTTTTCTTTTGTGGGTACTTTTCTTTCAAATTTATCCTTTTTAGGGTATTTTGCGAAATTTTGGACGTTTTGCCCTCTTGGGTAATAGAAATTTTTCTCGAAGGCAAAATGTCACAGTACCCTAAAAGGATGAATTTGAAAGAAGAGTACCCACAAAAGCAAAAAATTTGTTCGCTACCGAAAATGGTGACAAGTATGATACTTTTTAATCATTTGCCCTAAATAAAATGGTGTCCCACGAGTCACAGCTGTACGGAACTGCAGTATCCACAAGTCTACTTGCATAAAGAAAACCGGGCTTCAAGTGAAATCTCCTCCAACTAAACATGTGGCAAACTAAAGAGAGACTTTGCACGTGATAACTTTTCCTCAATTAGTGCCTCAAAAGAAACTCTTCCTATAATAATGAAAGACTCCACAGAGGGTCTTTTTATCTGTCGATAAGTAATACCCAAACATCAAATTCTAGCAATTATAGATATTATGTGGATCCAGAAAAGACAATTATGAAATTAGATTGGTAAAAGACAATAAGACATACCAATGCATTATTGAATGAGCGCAAGCAATCATTAGTATTTAACATTAAAAGGATGACTCGCACCAGTTTATGCAGAAGTTCTGTATTTTGAGTTTTGAGGAAAATATAGGGAAGCATGCATCTGCAAAACAAATAAAAGGTACGGAGTATTAGTCAACAGAGCCTAACACCTGGCTAATAGGATGTAGATGCTAAATTTTCATAGACAAGATAGACCATAACAGTAAAACCGCATACATCTGCAAAACAAATAAAAGGTTCTCTTAGTCAACCCCAGCTTATACATATTACCCTAAATATTTGCAGGTACCCAAATTGTGGCAATTCTTATGACATAAGGAGCAGTTTGCAGGTAAATTTTCATGTGGAAGATTATTTAAACCGAAGGACATAGAGAGACAAATAGGGAGTGATACACCAAAAACATTGAAATTGCGTAGATGATCAACAGCAGGGTCAGCATTGGCTTGGGTAGCCTTATGTATTAATGTAAGCTAACCTGAAGTTCTGAGTGATCAGTGGTGTAAACTAATAATCTCGCCATTGCTTCTAACTCGAAGGACCGAACTTGCTCAACAGAAACTCTACAACCGAATAGCGGTTGAGAGCAGTTAATTAACCGCCAAAAAATGGTTATGTTAGTTAGTTATTTAACCGCCAAAAAGCGGTTACAAAAACAGTTAGAAACGGTTATCTCTTAACCAGTGTATCGTTTGGGAAATGCCCATTCGTTTAGTATAAATACGATGTAATGAATCATTTACAAAAGTTAGACGATTTAGTTATTCAAAGATCCATATTGTTATTGTTTCCATATTTCATATCGACTCAACCATTCATACGTAGGGACCAACATTTGGCATCAAGAGCCTGCTTAATATATCGTTACACCATCATTCTCATCATCCAGATTCCTGTTTTAACAAGGGAACATCAAAACCAGAACCTTGTTTCAACAAGACAGAATCAAACTCAAACCTGTTAACGAGATACATACCAAATCAAAAACCCAACGAGAAGAAGAAGAGAACCAAGACAGAAAAACAAGCGTTGTTTGGTTCAGGAAGAAGAAAAACAGAAACCTTGTTTCTGGAAGAAGTATACTCGCTGAAATTATGTTTCAGGAGAAGGGAAGACGTTTCAAACTAGGAGACGTTGTTACTTGGATAACTAGGACATAAGATAAGTCGTATACAACTTGTCTTTGTGTCGAAAGTGCAAACGGAGAGGACACCATTCCATTGTGGTGTCGTTTTTTTCTTCTGTTGTGAAGCATTAATACGCAGCAACAAGAAGAGAAGGAGTTACGTGACCAAAAAGAAAGACGCTTTAGAGATACCTTGTATAATACCGCGTATACAAGAAGAGAAGACGAGACGTTGCTTGGAAATAGAAGAAACACAACCGGTTAGAAAACAATCAAGTATTGTTTTGAAAGAAGAGACGCTAGCGATATAAGATTATTAACAAAAGAACACAACTTGATCACTTGTGGGTTTTTTGTTAGAAAATACCGAAAGGTATTTTGGGGTAAAGCACATTTGGTGTGGAACAAGTAAAGAGAAAGGGTTGTGAGACGCGGCAAGCAAACGTAGAATTTTACCATTCAGCGTGGTAAAGGGAAAGAACAAGTATTTTTGACTTGTTTCTTTGAAAATACCGAAAGGTATTTTGAAGGATTGTGTTCGGAAAATAGCCAAGACCAAGAGTTCGAAGGCAAATCATAAATACATCGATACACAAAGAAAAAAAAAAGAAAGACAACGTGGGGAAAGAAAGAAACGTGATTGGTATTATACTCAAGTACCGACAAAAGTGGGAATACGACTGTGTTTAATACACAACAACGAGGTCACAAATTCAAACTTGGATTTCTCTTATACTTTAAATAGTATAGTTCGTTATTTACATTACTAGGAAATCCCGAGAACTATATATTGATCCCGTACTAGTAGATTCTCGGAAAACTCTGTTCCCGTAATATTAAATATATCATACTTAGTTAGAATTCCCATAGAAAGTGAAGATCATAAGTACCATCAATATGCCTGGTGATGATGCAAGTGGCAGTAACACTACACCAAAACCCGTAACCCCTATGACACAGTATCAATGCCCAAAACTCAAAGCCACAAACTACACAGTTTGGACTATACAAATTAAGGTGATACTAGAAGCACAAGGCTTATGGGAAGCAATAGAACCTAAGGCTGATACACAAGTAGATGTTAAGAAAGATAAGGCAACAACTGCCTTTCTATATCAAGCATTGACCGAAGATGTGATCTTACAAGTAGCAAGTTGCAAAGCGACAAAGGAATTATGGGATTCATTAAGAGGAGACACGTTGGAGAAGAGAAAGTGCAACAAGCACGGTTACAATCATTGATGATTGGATTTGAGACCCTTCAAATGAAGGAAGACGAAGCGGTGGATGCATTTACTGACCAAACTAACGGCTATGCCACAAAGGCAAAAGAATTAGGAAAAGCATTGGATGAATCACTTTTAGTTCGAAAACTATTAGATTCCACACCGATAGGTTCATTCAAATAGTAGCATCCATAGAGCAGACGAATGATCTCGATGACATAACGTTAGATGAGATCGCGGAAAACTTAACATTCGAGGAGAGAATAAAACTCGAAGGGAGGACAAGTAGAAAGCCAAGATAACCTATTATTCGCGCAAGGCGAACACTCTAGAAATAAGAAACGATTTACCAAATATAGGGGTAGATCAAACAATTCACGAGGTAATTGGTAGAATAAGGAAATAGAGATAACTCGAATGGAGGAAACTCACTCACAATAAGAATAAAGGTGAGTGGGATAGAAAGAATTTGAAATGTTACAATTGCGGAAACACGGACATTTCAATAGAAATTGTAAAGTCCACCAACAACTCGGGAACAATCAAACCTTATCTTAGAAGGCGATGAACCATCATTATTAATGGCGATACAAGAAGCGAAGAAGTCTTGTTAAATGAAGAACAAGTACACTCCAAAATATGCTACAACAGATGCTAGCATATGGTATTTAGATAATGGTGCAAGTAATCATATGACGGGCACCAAAGGCCATTTTAAGGATATTAACGAAAACATCATTGGACGCGTTCGTTTTGGAGATGGATCGTATGTAGAGATAAAGGGAAGAGGTTCGATACTATTAGGATGTAGAGACTTACAGTGAGAAAATGATTTGGATGTTTACTACATTCCAAACCTCGAGAGCAACATACTTAGTCTAGGACAACTTATCGAAATAGGTTGCAAGATCATCATGGATGGAAACTTACCGACTTTGTATGATAAGAATAAGAAGTTGTTGATGAAAGTAGAGCGATCTAAGAATCGACTTTCAAGATTAGATTACATATAGTAGCACCTATATGTCTCTTAACAAACGTAGATGACCAAGCATGGTTATGGCATGCTAGATTAGGTCACCTGAACTTTGACGCAATAGACAAGATGACAAGAAAAGGTCTAGTAGACGAAATACCTAGAATAAACCATGCAGGACAAATTTGTGATGCATGTTTATTAGGAAAACACATCAGAACACCTTTTCCAAACCAAGCTAAATTCATATCAAAGAACCCGTTGGACTTAGTATATGGAGATATTTGTGGTCCCATAAGTCCGACACACTCGGAAAGAAGCTCATCTTCTTATTAGTAGATATTTGCACACGTTTCATGTGGGCTTACTTTCTAAACTCGAAAGATCAAGCATTCAAAGACATTCAAGGAATTTAGGCGTGATTGAATCAAAGTAGAAGTTGAAAATTAAGATGCTAAGAACGGATAGGGGGTGAATTTACATCACATGAATTCACCAAATCTTGTAAGGAAAATGGAATAGAGAGACAATTGTGACACCATACTCACATGAGAATGGTGTAGTAGAGAGGAGAAATAGGGACGGTGTTATCGGCGACTAGAAGTATGATGAAAGCGATGAAGTTACCCTTAACTTATTGGGCGGAAGCGATGAAGCGCGCCATTTACATACTCAACGGTACCTACGAAAGCCCGATAGATAAAACACCATATGAAGCCTCTACAATTGAAAACCAAACCTAGAATACCTAAGAATATTCGGATGCACGATGCTAAGGTAACCATACCTCACTTGAAGAAGTCGGATGATAGAAGCATTCCAATGATTTACTTAGGAGTTGAAGAAGGATCAAAAGCATGTAGGCTATATGATCCGATGGGAAAGAAAAACATGTTAGTAGGGATGTGAAGTTTATGGAAAAGAAACCGTGGAATTGGAACAACAATGAGGAGGATACAGACACAGATGATACATTTTGGACTAGCTTTTTAGTAGATGGAGTTGACTATGATAATCCTACACCAGTCAAATCCACTGATAACACGTATCAAGAACAAGAACCTATACCAGATCCACCCTCACCAATCACACCACCATCATACACTTACAACCCTAACTCAGAAGATGAAGAAAGAGCTACTATAAGTTCATTCGAAAGCTCGGATCCTAGATTTGATCATAGACCTATACAAGGTTTAAAGGATATTACGGAAATTTACCAAACTGCACGTGAAGTAGAAGCACCTAGCTTATTTTTCACAGAAGAAGAACCCCGTAATTACAAGGAAGCATCAAAAGATGAGAAGTGGATTGAGGCCATGGAAATTGAATTAGATTCAATCAACAAAACAACACATGGACTCTCGCGCATTACCGAAAATCGAAGGCAATAGGACTCAGTGGGTTTATAAAACCAAGAGATGTACAAGGTAGGATCATTAAGTATAAAGCAAGATTAGTAGCAAAAGGTTATGTACAAGAACAAGTAATAGACTTGATGAAGTATTTGCACCGATTGCTAGAATAGAGACAGTTCGATTAATATTAGCACTAGCGACATATCATGGATGGCAAGTACACCACTTAGATGTAAAATCGGCATTTTTACATGGAGAATTGAAGGAAGAAGTCTATGTTACACAACACGAAGGTTTCATTCAACAAGGAAACCTAGAAAAAGTCTACAAGCTAACTAAAGCTTTGTATGGCTTAAGACAAGCACCTAGAGCTTGGAGCGTGAAGCTTGACCGGACCTTGAAGTCCTTAGACTTTAAGAAATGTAATCTCGAACAAGCAATCTACACAAGAAAGCAAGACTTCTACACTTATCGTTGGAGTATATGTAGATGATTTAATAATCACGGGCACTCCAAAAAATGAAGTAGACTTGTTCAAGTCCCAGATGGAAGATAAATTCGAAATGAGCGACTTAGGTTTGCTAGCATATTACCTTGGGATATAAGTTACACAGACACGAGGAGAAATTACGATCAAGCAAACTGGATACATTAACAAGATCTTAAAAGAAACAAGCATGACGGACAGTAATGACACGAAGACACCGATGGATCCCGACACTAAGTTGGTCAAGGCGGAAGATGGAGAACCGATTAACGTGACTTATTACGAAGCCTAATTGGAAGTCTCGGATATTTACTACATACAAGACCGGATCTTAGTTACCCGGTCGGACTACTCAACAGATTTATGCAAGACCGAAGGATCATCACTGAAGGCGGTGAAACAAGTAATCCGATACATCAAAGGAACGAAGACCATGGAATAATATACAAGAAAGAAGGAGGCTACAAGATTACAGGATACAACGACGGTAGTTATGGAATTAATCTGATCAAGGAAAAGGAACTCTCGGCATAGTATTTTACTTTGGAGAGTCACCCATTACTTGGTGTACTCGAAGCAACCGACAGTAGCACTCTCATCATGTGAATCGAGAATTCATGGTGGCTACTGAAGACATGTCAAGCCTTATGGCTAAAAGCGATTACTCGGTGAATTAAGCGGAATAGAAGAAAAGAAGATAGCGCTTAGAGTTGACAATATATCGCTATACAACTCGTAAAGAACCCGATTTTTCATGGAAGGAGCAAGCACATAGACATTCGCTATCATTTCATTCGTGAATGCGTAGAGAATGGTCATATCAAAGTAGAACACGTAAGTGGAGAACTACAAAGAGCAGACATCTTAACGAAAGCTTTACCAAGACTCAAGTTCGTGACTATGCGACAAATGCTCGGAGTTCAAGACTTAGGACGAAGCAACGATCAAGATTAAGGAGGAGATTGTAAACTAATAATCTCGCCATTGCTTCTAACTCGAAGGACCGAACTTGCTCAACAGAAACTCTACAACCGAATAGCGGTTGAGAGCAGTTAATTAACCGCCAAAAAACGGTTATGTTAGTTAGTTATTTAACCGCCAAAAAGCGGTTACAAAAACAGTTAGAAACGGTTATCTCTTAACCGGTGTGTCGTTTGGGAAATGCCCATTCGTTTAGTATAAATACGATGTAATGAATCATTTACAAAAGTTAGACGATTTAGTTATTCAAAGATCCATATTGTTATTGTTTGCATATTTCATATCGACTCAACCATTCATACGTAGGGACCAACAACTGGCATTGCCTTGAATGGCAACATGATCAACAGCAGGATCAATAACCGTGTTCCAAGGCCTCGTTGTAAGAATTCCTGCAAACAACGCATCTGATCCTCACCAGCACTCAATTTCATGCAATTTTCCTTTATTCCCTTGGCATCAACTAGTACTAAAGCACTGTAAGCAAATCATACTGGTCAAAGGTTAATGATGCTCTAAAGCAACAATGAAATGGTAGTAAAGAAAAATAATAATAGATGACATGAGAAGCCAGAGTGCAGCATAGTTGGTCCTGGTTGAATTGTCAAGTAATTCAGTTTCAGTTGAGCTCAAAAATTTCTTAATTAAATGTTATGCTTGCATTTTATAAAAAAGGTTAAATTAAATAAGTTCCAGAGCAAACAAATAGATCATACTATCATTGTCAATGCAGTGAAAAAAAAACTTTTGAAGTATATGATGGTTTAATTAAGAAGACTTCAAATTGGAGGTAGGGATCTAAATTTAATGTTGTTGTCTACTAGTGTAGACTTGCAAAGTAAACTCATCTTAGTATCATACTATCATTGTCAATGCAGTGAAGAAACTTAAATGATGAAAGAAAGGTTGTGGGATATAACTGCTTATGACCAAGTTTTTGACGTATAAGAGGGTTTAAGAAGACTTTAAATTTGAGGTAGGGATTTATATTTAATGTTGTTGTGTACTAGTGTAGACTTTCAAAGCAAACTCATCTTAGTATCATACTATCATTGTCAATGCAGTGAAGAAACTTAAATGATGGAAGAAATGTCTAAGAAAGGTCGTGGGATATAACTGCTTATGACCAAGTTTTTGACGTATAAGAGGGTTTAAGAAGACTTTAAATTGGAGGTAGGGATCTAAATTTAATGTTGTTGTCTACTAGTGTAGACTTACAAAGTAAACTCATCTTAGTCTACAATTCATTAGCCACCACATTCATCTGGTGGCCCTTTTAAGTCTCGGGCATCACATGCAGATATCGTGTAACATAAGTTATTGGTTCAGGTACATGAATTGCTTCATAAATTTGACTCCGAAGTGCATCTTTACAATTTCTAAAACTAAAACATTAGACCCACGTCTAATATTTTGAGGATGAGGTATAAATCTAAACTTATCATGATCTATACTCTATCCAGAATGAATACAAATTTGGACTTTTTAGTTCCACATCATTCAAATATGTGTGTACCTGTAGTTAAGCCAACTTACTAAATTTCCCATACTATTATGGGTTCGGAACAAGGGGCTTGAAGCCAAAGAATGTGCACTACTTTTGAATCAAAAACCAATAAGGACTGAACACCCAGTGATTTCTCTCGGAATGATTTCTGCCTTCTATATATATATGCTAATAAACTGATATTGTGTTCACAGAGCCAAAGCTGAACGAAACTGCAGTATCCACAAGGCTACTGCAAATAAGGCTGTAAACAAACATACATAGAGTATCAGTTGAGGCCTTCTTTTTCCTGTAAACAAACAAACAGTGTCAATAATGAAAACATTGCTGCATGAAAATAAATGATGGGAAAATTGAATATTTAGAAAAAGGGAGGTTGGTGATGACAAAGCATGTGTAATGCCGAGGGGCCCGGATTATAAAGTCTAAATTAGATGTACTTGTTAAGTCTAAGACAGCTTTCTCATCTCAGCAAATTACTACTTATTGTCTGGTTCCTCTTCACAAATCTTTACCATGTTTTCTACTTCTCTTCTTTTTTTTTACAATGAATCTCACAAATGTCTCTAACAAGACTTGAACCCACAACCTCTTGGATATATCCAACTGTGCAGTCAAATGTTTCCCTATTGATCATGGTAAGCGCAAGTCTTTAAGATTCCCCAACCAAGAGATGACACCGACCCACATTGAAATCTGCTATACTCTAGTGGCATTTACAGGTCCATCGAGTATCTATTTGCAAGCCAAAATAGCTCTTAAAGCTGTAATTGCAATAGCGATGACCCTAAGAGGGAACAGTGCAGTGGCAAATAACACGTTATAGGGCATTTTTTTGCCCTATGGCATAGCCAAACTGCACCAAGGGTGGTGCCATAGCCATGTTATAGGGCACTTCGCCATCCCCATCACTTTAGTTATCCGGCCTTTTTTTTTGTGAGTGGGGTATTTTTGGTGGTGTGTTGTTTACGTATGGTATGTAAATAGGGTGATGATGGTTGGATGCTTGGTTTCCCGTGTTGAACGGTAAGAACCCCGTGAGATATGATTAAGAATCAAGGGGGCGAACGCTAGCATCGACCGAGTACCTTCATTTCATCTCGTAAGAGAGGATGATGAGAAGGGTTTAGTGTGGTAGATGAGGATGGAAGTGGCCTCCATGTGTTGTGTGGTGAAAGAGGCTATGTGTGCCTTGCTTGTTAGAGCTTACCCTAATTCCCTATATCATATAGTATGTATAGGGTGGAATTAGGGAAGGAGATGGAGATGGGGGCTTGTGGGCCTGTCCCTTATTTGGGCCATTGGACCCTTATTTGACTGGTGGGCTTGTATAGTAATATCCAAGCCCGGAGGAGTTAATGTATATATCATACGCCATCAAGCCCCGGATCATAGTGTGTTAGATTTGTACATAATCTAGGTTTTCCGCCTCCCTGATGATTCATCCGCCTGCCCTTGTCATGTATGAGTGATGTACTACAAGTGAATCGAAATCAATACCATGAGTTGATTTTTCCTCTTGGAGATAACGTAGGTATTGATTTGATGCGAACGTCGCGCCATTACATATGACCTTACAGTAATGCCAGGTTAAGACCCGGTCATATGGAGGTATAAATGTATTTGGAAGGGTGGGTGCACCCTGTTTAATATGCCCCCGGAATGTTCCATTTGGATTTTGTGTAGCTTAGCAATCAAAGGCTTAGACCGGGAGTGTGTGTATCGGACCAAAGAATGACTCGGTCGGTCAATAAACGTGTGGTAAGTCCCCCAGTCTAGTGCAGCGGAATGCCTGGATTATGTAGACTAATGCTTATTGAACAAGGCATAGCCGATGGAGGCTCAGTGATGGCGTTTGAGCCTCATGGCATCTAAACGTAATGGCGTAAAAACGTGATGGCGTATGTTTTTGAGTTATCATATTATGGTGTACCAGGTAAGTAAAACCTGGTGTGTGCATGAGGGGTACAGCGTGGTATGTTCGCCACGTGGTTAACACTTCGTCTTGTATGTGGTTAACACTCGGGTACCAAGACATGTTTATGTAATAGTCTAAGTAGGTGGGCCTACTTTTAGCTACTTATGAACAAGTAAAATTGTGTACCAGGTTTATGTAGGGTTTATGTAGGCCTGGGTTTTGAGTCAACATTTTAGTTAACTTATTGTGCGTCAGACTTGTGTTAAGCTGAGTCTCGGTCTGTGTGATGATTAATGAAATTGACACTTAGCCAATTTATTGTATGTTTTCCATTTCTTGTACTTAGCGATCGGTTAGGTAAGAAGAGATGTTTAGCCTGGCTACGTAATTTGTGTATCAACTGATCTAGGTTTAAACGCTAGATAGTGCTTGTGTTTGAGAGCTTGCTTTGAAGCTTGTGGAGGAATAAGTACTTATGTTTTTGTTTTGTAGTGTATGTGTATAGTCAATATTTTAATCGGCTATCTTCCAGCATTCTCCATGACAAGGGTGGGAATTGCTGCTTAGAAAAAGAATTGCGTTTTTATTCATAATAAGACATGGATCCTAGGTTTAAAGTTTAAACGCTAGATAGTTTTTGTGTTTGAGAGCTTGCTTGAAGCTTGTGTGAGTACTTATGTTTTTGTTTTGTAGTGTACGTGTATAGTCAATATTTTAATTGGCTATCTTTAGCTTTCTCCATGACAAGGGTGGGAATTGATGCTTAGAAAAAGAATTGTGTTTTTATTCATAATAAGACATGAATCCTACATTTAAAGCCTAATTGGGTTAACTTATTGTCAACCGTGTTTGTTTGACCATTTAGGCACCTTTTATCATGAGCTAGTTCACAAATGCGAATCTACGTTTAGTAAATATTGCTTATATGAATAGTCGTAATAGATGGCGTTTGAGGCGGATGTTGTTTAAGCCAGATGGCGTTTGAGCCTGACGTAATGGCGTATAAGCCTAATGTAATGGCATATGAGCCTCATGTAATGACGTACGAGCCTCATGGTATTTAGACGTGATGACTTTGTTATGCCAAAAAAGGATATGTATAACCTGACTTGGATACAATACTCTCATCAAAGTAATGTTCTCGTTATCAAGTTTGTCACAGTCGACTTGTGCCATTAAAGGTTATTAAGATAGGACAAGAGTTTTGCAGCTCTCTGAAGGCTGAATGTTTGTCAAGGGAATAATTGACCCTGTTTGTTTGTGTTGTCACGCAATGAGCTTCAGTCTTTTCCTCTTTCATGTCATTAAGTGTTTTAATGAATCCTTCTTTGTAACACTTAATGTTTTTGTTGACATTTTGTTTTTAAGAGGTTTACTGCCATATGGGGGCGACTCTTGATGGCTTTCCTGTGTCATCTGACGATGTCCAAGTTCATGCACCAGTTGTTGTATTCTATAAAGTGTGTGTGATTAGCTTCGGCTTCATCGCGACTTTAGGTCATCGTGTTAGGCTAATTTTGTTTCAAATTGATGATAAATCGTTTTGAATCAAACGAGTCGAGACCAAGGCACATTATGTGCCCTGAGGTCCTGGATAATGTTTAACCCTGAATATGATGTCAGAACCAAATAAAACTGATGTTAGGCCATTGAATTTAGGCTTATAAGGTTATGCCAAAGAATGCACGTTCACGAAGATAGGTTGTTGAGGTTGTGTCATGAAGCTAGGCCACTTGGGTTGATTGTCAGGCCACTTGAGTAGCCTGATGCTAGGCCACTTTGGGCCGATGTTAAGCCATTTGAGGCCTAGGTTAGGACACTTGAGGCTGAGGTTAAGCCATTTGAGGCTGATGTTTTGACGTCGCAGGTGTTTAGTTGATTATTTGAGGCCTACGATAAGACATCAATGTTGTTTGACTTTAAGATAATCATGTCGTTTAAAGCGGGGTTAAGACCATGCAAGGAACATTCAGGCCCTGTTAGGCCATATTGGGTTGTGTCAAGCCGTGTTCAAGCTACGGTTAGGCCGTACCAGGCCGTATGAGATGTGTTCAAGCTGTACCAGCCATATGAGGCCTTATTCAGGTCAAGGCTAATTATTTTGTGAGACGATTTTGGGATATTGACTCGGGTCATTTGCGACTGCTAGGTCATGTTGGGTCAGGTTATAATGTATAGCACATTGTATGTTTGACATGCTTAGAGGGAGTAGATAGCGCGGCCACGACTATGAATTTGAAAGGTCAAAAGATGTGACATACATCGAAGGAAAAACAAAGAACTTCGGGATAGGAGAATGCACAATGACCTTCAACAATTTTGGAGCACCTATGGAACCTTAATCACTAAATTGTACTTTTTACCAATTTCGTATTTTGAATGTATCGTGATTTTTAATGTAATGAAATGTGTTGTTTTATTTGAATAAATGAAAAAAATAATAATAAAATTAAAAAAGAAAAAGAAAAATAGAAACTGTGGGGTCCGGACATGTCCAATAACTTGAGTGATAGAGAGAGGCTATTTTCTAGTTAAGTAGTGTTGAGGACATTACCTTTTGTTATAACACGAGCCCTATGGCTCATGGGCACCTAGTGCTCTAAGCATTAAGATGTTACGCTTTTCACTATGATAGGACAATTATTTCCAAAATTCCGCCTACTACATACGAATACTAAAAACAAACCTTCAAACTTTTAAAACGAAAATGTACTTAGAACCTAGAACAAGTCTTGCGCGATTCACCTCTCCTCTTTCGCAAGCAATTATGTATGATAACTCATTTACCTAAAGTTTAAACAGTCCTTTATGATAGCATCTAACTCGATCCGCAAACACTCACACACGCATACACTTGCAACAAACATGTAAAAAGTCACAAAATCAACCTTCACACTACTACATATATGTAACTCTACTAGTAAACTTTTCTTCAAGTGATGTAGTTTTAACGAGCTACACCTAACACAAATTTGCTGTGATTGACCTAACGCAATGAATTTCGTGAAATTTTCTCAACACGTTTCAAGTTAAACCAGTCCCTAGTGATCATGTACAACATTTTACCTAATCTAATTCACATTAAACAGTAAATTAAGCTCACCTGCGAACAGGCTGTCCTAACCAACGAAGGAGCCAATCCGCTATACAACCGGCCCCATCCTTCTTGCTGAACAACCTAACAGAATTAAATTAAAAAAAACAGTTAATAGAAAATTAATTAATTAACATCCTAAACATAATTAAATTAAAAAATAAGTAAGTACCTGTAACATCTTTTCAACAGTCCCAGCCTTATTCTTCCTTTTCTTCGGATCTCTATCAGTTTGCTAACGTGTATTTTGTGTACAGGTTTGTTGCCAAAGTTTCTTGGTTTCAAAAGGTTCTTCATTAAATTGATTATGGATTTGTAGAATAGATAAGTGCAGTGAAAGAACAATGGGTATAAGGTAAATAACAATAACAGGTAATGCATAAATAAGTTGATAATGTCGAATTGATTTCTGCCTACAGAAATCTACATATTTATATGTTTCTAAAAGGCACCAAATGGCAGTTATGTTTCCCTCCAAACGTTGTGACTTTTGGGAATAACTGTCATTGGTAACTGCCAATTCTAACTACCACAATATGGGCTGCAGTGACCCATTTTGTGCAGGCCTAATTCGTCCAAGTACATAACACAAATATGTCCATAAAACATAAATACTAAACATAATAATACTGCTAATTATACTTGACTCAAATGCAATTAACAAGGAACTAACAATCTCCCCCTTAATTCATTTGGGGTCAAGTCCTTCAAAGTTGATCTTCACTTGCTTCTTCTTTCAAGCAATGATCTGAAAATCATTGCTATACTTGCTGCTTTCATATCCATCTTCTTCTCCATTGCCTAGCTTGACTCCAAATCTGTTTGCTCCATCTCCACTTGTACTGTGCATCACTGCATCTTCCCTCGGGCAAGATAGGTCCTTGGCCATCTTCTTTTGACTGGTTTCACCTATTTCTTTGTGCATTTCACCCCAAGTACTACTTGCAGTTTCATAATAAATAACAAGGAGATCAATGAAATTTCTATAGCAAACTCTAACTGTGTTACCATCTTCTATATCCAAGCCTTGCAACTGTGCAATTGTACCCCACTTGTCACCCATGGTGACAGTGAAATAACCTCCCATACTATCAACAGCTTTGTATACACATAGCAAGTTTATCTCAACATCTTTAACCCTTGGTGGTATTGCATCTAGTGTATCATAATTAAGATGCACCAAATAAAACCACCTGACCAAATCAATGAATCTCTTATTGAAGATTTCCCAGTTTCTATATAGAAGATCATCCTTTTCCAACAGTTTCATGAATGATATGTACCTTGAAAATGAATTAACTTTGAGTGCATAAAGAGTACCATTATAACTGATGTAATCTTCATCAATGTAATCCTGTATCATTCTTGTTCCAATCTAGATCTTCTATGCCCTTAATGAGAGCATTCATCGGTGGGATCCATTTGCTTAAATTGATCCTCCAAAAACTGGTTTTGTTCATTGATAACTTCATTCATATCAACCTTTTCTTTGCCTTTTCCTAACAGTGGTGTGTGAACATGGTTTTCATCATGGTACATGTAAAATATGCTACATACACCATCTTCAATCTCTGTCCTATACCCTTGAGTCTTAAGTAGATCTAAACTAATCATGTTTGATGATACCTCAGGAGTATATTGAACGGACTTAACCACTACTTCCCCTACATCAGTTCTAATTGTGACATCCCCCACCCCATATGAGAAAATAAATTTTCTCTCATGCTCTTCTTTGGCTATCATTTTGAACTTATATTCTATATCATTAAACAAAGCTCTTGAGGGACACATATGAAACTGATAGGAATCACTAGCATACCATATATCATTCCAATTATGTAAATCAGTACCTTTCACCACATAGTTTCCTGTTAAATAGACCTTTTCTGTGTATCTTGCCTCTTCTGCCATAACCTTTTCAGTTATCTCTTTTTCTTGTTCAAGTTCAAGTGCTGCAAGCCTCTTTCTGTCTTTGCATGGCCAGAATGCATGCCCTTTTTCCTTGCAAACATGGCACTTGGCTTTCTTATCTTTCTTCATCTTCATGATCTTTCTTTTCAGTTTCAACAGATCTGCAGTTTCTCTTTCAGTGTTAAACGCCTCATTCTCCATAACTGTTTGTGCCAGGATGTTTTTTCCTTTTGGTGATATTGTTTTCTTCCTTCTGGCACCCCATAGGTTTACCTTATTTGGAGTTTCTCGAAGGAGATACCTTCCTTGCATGAAACCGGAGTTTGGCCTATCCCAAGAATAAGAGCCTAAGCTCTGATACCATTTGTGTACAGGTTTGTTGCCAAAGTTTCTTGGTTTCAAAAGGTTCTTCATTAAATTGATTATGGATTTGTAGAATAGATAAGTGCAGTGAAAGAACAATGGGTATAAGGTAAATAACAATAACAGGTAATGCATAAATAAGTTGATAATGTCGAATTGATTTCTGCCTACAGAAATCTACATATTTATATGTTTCTAAAAGGCACCAAATGGCAGTTATGTTTCCCTCCAAACGTTGTAACTTTTGGGAATAACCGTCATTGGTAACTGCCACAATATGGGCTGCAGTGACCCATTTTGTGCAGGCCTAATTCGTCCAAGTACGTAACACAAATATGTCCATAAAACATAAATACTAAACATAATAATAGTGCTAATTATACTTGACTCAAATGCAACACTCACTGCGAGTCAGTTCTAACCAACGAAGGAGCCAATCCGCTATACAACCGCCCCATCCTTCTTTCGAACAACCCAATGTAATTAAATTAAAAAAAGTTAATAGAAAATTAATTAATTAACATCCTAAACATGTTGGAAAAATTTAGTGCACTTGTGGGATTAGTTCACACCTTGTAATGGGTTAGAGGTACGGAGTGTACACCCATAAGGTCCATGAAAACCCCGACTCATATAGTGGTTTGTATTGGTAGTACTTGGTGAAAGTTGCTTGGTGAAAGTATCGCCGGTGAAAGCGCTTGCCAGGAAAGTACCGCTTGTGGTTTCCATCGATAAGCGGGCTTCCACCGATAGGCGTGTTTCCACCGATAGACCGTGAAAGCACCGATGCTATGAAAGTATCGATAGCGGTGTTTCCACAGATAGGTCAGATTTCCATCGTAAGTGAAAGTACCGCTAGTGGAAAGTATCGCTATGGAAAGTAACGCTAAATGGCGCTACAACTTCTTTATGACCACGTTTAATTGGTCATGTAACCACTAACTACTATAATGGGGATAATTATGAGGCTATTAATGGGCCGATTAATACTCATAATTCCATTGAATAGCTCAAGAGTAACCTCCTATATATAGGAGATCCGAACATGCTTGAGACACACGTAAAAACACTAAATACTTATAAGCGCAAGGGTTATTGAATTGTGCCTAATTCTATAATCGCATTTGGTCTTATCCCAGTAAATATTCGTAACCGGGCATTAGGGTCGAATAGTTTACTTTGGAAAGTGATCACACGATTCCAAGTGATATCCGGTAACCACCTAGTGGTATTGCTAGTGTCATTGATTGTCTTAACCTCGCTCGGGAGATAACCCCAACAATTAAAGTAAACTATTTTGTGATAATCAATGGCAACACGAATGAATGACATGGCTTCAAACTTTGCTGTTGGACAAGTTTGAAGGGGTGGATTTTAGGAGGTGGCGAGAAGAAGATGCACTTTGCCGTCAAGCATGAGTGTGGTTTATGTGCCGACTACCCAATTTCGATGACGGGATGATGCTCTTGGAGCGATCGTAAGGAGGAGTAAGTGGGAGAATGATGACTACATTTGCAGAGGTCTTATTTCAATGGTATGTCCGATTCCTTGTTTGATATTTATCGAACTTTGAATCTTCCAAAGAACTGTGGATTCTTGGATGCCAAATATATGGTCGAGGATGCATCGAGTAAGAAGTTCCTTGTTAGTAATTTCACAAATTACAAAATGACCGATTCAAGACCGCTATGGAACAATACAATGAACTTTGAATACTTGGAAGGTTTACACAACACCAAATGAACATGGATGAGGCTATCAAAGTCTCGTGTGTCATTGATAAACTCCTCCTTCATGGAAAGATTTCAAGCATACCTTGAAACATATGAAGGAGGAGTTAACTCTTGTTGAGTTAGGCGGTCATCCGCACATTGAGGAATCTCTCAGGTGCGTGATAATGACAAGCCAAAGAGTAGCAATGTCTTTGGACCATCTGTTGTCAATATGGTGGAGCATAACAACTCCACCGTGTACAATGACAACAAAGGCAAACGAAATATCATGATAACACAGGCGGCATCCAAACAAGAAGGCAACACCTACTTGTTGGAAATGTGGCAAGACCGGTCACATTAAAAGGGACCTAAGGGTGTTAAAATTGGTGGTAAAGCCAATGGATCGTGCACTAATGGTTCAGTGGAGTGGTGGTTCACCAACTCACTCAAAGGTCGAATATGTTTAATAAGTCTTTTTAGATTTATTATGTTACATATGTATCTCGAATCTTTTATGTGCGATGATGATGATGTTGCGTGGTGGGTTGACTCGTGCAACAGCTCATGTGTGCAAAGATAGAAGTCGGTTCAAGACTTATGAGTCACCGAATGATGGTTCTATTCTTCACATGGGAAATGAGTCAACAAACTTTGGTGCATGGTCGTGGTTGTGTAGATCTTAGGTTTAGTTTCGAAAGATTATAACTTTGTTTAATGTTATTCATGTTCCGATATAAGGAAAACTTGGTTTCAAGTAGTGTTTTGAATAATCATGGATATAAACAAGTTATTGAATCGATAAATTTGTTCTTTCTAAATGTGGTGTTTTTATTGGTTTTGGTTATTTATGTAATCAAATGTTCAGCTTAATATTACCAACGATGATGTTATTTCAATTTTGTGACCACATATGATCGAGTGATTCTAACCTTTGGCATGCTAGACTTGGTCATGTTCACTATAAAAGGATGCAAGATATGTCTAGGGATGGTTTAATCCTACTTTGACATGGACACCGAAAAGTGTAAAACTTGCATGTTGACCAAGATAACCAAGAAACCCTTTCGTGGTGTTAGTCGTGAGACTAAGATCTTGGAGCTTATTCACGGTGACTGTGTGATTTGCATGCCACTCCTTCTTTGGGGAATAAGAAGTACTTGTGACATTTATTGATGATGCTTCTAGATTTTGTTATGTCTATCTATTACATACCAAGGATGAAGCATTAGATAAATTCAAAGTGTTTAAAACCAAGTTGAACTACAACTGGGTCTTTGATCAAAAGATTAAGGATCGATAGGGAGGTGAGTACATGGATACTCAAGATTTCAATCTGGAATTATCCATGAAACTATCGCCCCTATACTCCTCAAAGAAATGGTATTTCGAAAGGAAAAACAGGGTGTCAAGGAGATGGTTAATTCCATGTTGTCCTATTCAGATCGAGTCGAGGTTCGGGGTGAAGCTATGTTAACACTTGCTATTTATTAAATAGGGTTCCCAACAAAAGGAACAAGGTTACCCTTATGAACTCGGACTAAAAGGAAACCCAACCTCAATTATCTCAAGGTTCGGGGTTGTAGGGTCGTTGTAAGACTCGATCCAAAGCAAAGACTTTGGGTGAAAGAGGCATCGATCGCATCTTTGTTGGATATGTTGAGCATTCCAAGGCTTTTAGGTTCTATGTTATTGAACCTAATGAACATGTTTCGCTTAACTCCATAATTGAATCTAGGGATGCACTTTGATGAGAATAGATTCTCATCGTCCCTAGACCAAGTTAGAGGATTCCTAATGGAACTCATGACACCGTGTATCGAGGTCCTCGATTATGAACCATCATGGTCCCCGATGAGGTTGTGGTTCAAAGAACTCAACCCGTGCTCGTGAAAAGCAAAAGGGTCGACTCAAAGTCATTTGGACCCGAGTTTCAACTATACTTAGTTGAAGGAACTGTGGATGAGGTCTCGCATCAATACTCTTATTGCTTCATTGTTGAGGATGACCCCAAAACATTTGAAGAAGCAATGAAGTCCTGTGACATTGCTCGGAAAGAAGCAATCAATGATGAGATGGATTCCATCATGGGAAACAACACTTAGTGTTGGTTGATCTACTCCGGTTGCAAACCTCGGGTTGCAAATGGATTTTCAAAAGGAAAATGAAGGTAGATGGAACTATTGAAAAGTTCAAGGCTAGACTAGTCATTCGTGGCTTTAAACAAAAGTCGTGGATAGACTATTTTGATACTTATGCCCCCGGCTCAGACGCATTACCATAAGACTCGCGATTGCTATGGCATCTATTCACAACTGTTATTCATCGATGGATGTGAAGATGCTTTTCTTGAATGGTGAATTGGAAGAGAGGTTTATATGAACCAACCTCGTGGCTTCATCATGCCTGCAATGAAAACAAGGTGTGTAAACCGATTAAGTCTCTTTATGGACTTAAACAGCACCTAAGCAATGGCATCAAAAGTTTGATGAAGTGGTTTTGTCTAGTGGTTATGTTCTTAACCAAGTCGACAAATGTATATAGCAAATTTGATGAATCTGTAAAGGAGTCATCATTTGTCTATATGTTGATGACATGTTGATCTTTGGCACCTGACCAAAATCAGTTGACCCGACAAAGGAATTTTTGTCATCAAGGTTCTCCATGAAAGACATGGGGAGGCCGATGTGTATCCTTGGTATAAGGATTAAACATGAAAGTAATAGAATTTCTATCTCGGCCTCATTATATTGAGAAGGTACCGAGGAAATTCAATTACTTTGATTGTACTCGATGAGTACACCTATGGATACTGTGAGAAGTCGATGCCTAATCATGGCAAGGCTTTATCTCAACTTGAGTATTCTAGGGTAATTGGTCACCGATGTATGCCAAGACTTGTACAAGACCGATATTGGTTTTCAAATGGGAAAATTGAGCAGTATACTAGTAATCCTAGTGCTCATCATCGGCAAGCGGCTCGAGGGTATCAAGTATTTGAAGAAAACTATGGATTATAGTCTCTCATATATCGTTACCATCGGTGTTGGAAGGTTACATCGATGCAAGTTGGATCAAGAACATCAAGAAAATTCGCTCACCGGGTCGGGTATTCCTACTTGGTGGAGGTGCAATTTCTTGGGCATCTAAGAAGCAAACTTGCATCACCGCTCAACAATGGAATCGAATTTGTGGCTTTAGCATCACGGTAAAGAAGTCAATGGTTGAAAAACTTGCTTCTTGAGATTCCATTGTGGCTAAACCTATAACACCTATTTCTATCCGTGTGATAGTGCAACTACATTGGCTAAGGCTTATAGCCGATGTACAATGGTAAATCTAGACACTTAGGTGTCGTGCATAGCATGATTCGTGAGCTTATCATGAATGGGGTGGTATCTATAGAGTTTGTGAGATCTCAACGTAACTTAGCCGATCACTGATGAAGGGTCCGCAGAGACTTGGTTATAAAGTCGCTAAAGGGATGGGTTTAAGTCCAACTTAGTCACCGAATGCTAGACACCCAACTCCTCCTAAGGAAACTTAGAGCCGAGTTCAATGTGGAAAGTGAACATTCGGTGGATGGAGCACATGTTTTATTTACATCCCAAGGTTGTGCTCGTAACTCGATGATGGAGGATGAAGTCTTTACTTAATGGTTAATTTTCTTTGAAAAAGTGCTTAAGGTGAGCATGACTAAAGAGAACCACCTATGTAAATGTTGAAGTTTTGCCGCTCTGTGAAGCTTTGGACTTTAGCTTTTACAACATTTATGAATTTGGATATGGACACATGGCTTGTATAGTGTCAAGAGCTTTTAAGTGTTTGAAAACTGTGTGTAGTTATCTTCGTGTATTCAAATGGGTCAAGGGTTCAATTCTTAGAACACCCGATTCTCGAATATTTGAACGTGTAATTACTAAGATGGAAATTCAACTCGTGACATTTTCATTTATGCACATGTTTTGATTGATGTTTATTTTTCATGCAAAGGAAGTGAACTAAATTGGGAGGATTGTTGGAAAAATTTAGTGCACTTCATGGATTAGTTCACACCTTGTAATGGGTTAGGAGGTACGGAGCGTACACCCATAAGGTCCATGAACACCGACTCATATAGTGGTTTGTATTGGTAGTCTTGGTGAAAGTACCGCCAGGAAAGTACCGGTGAAAGTCTTGCTTGTGGAAAGTACGCTTGTGGTTTCCATCGATAAGCAAGAGCTTCCATCGATAAGCAAGAGTTTCCACCGATAAGACCGTGAAAGTACTAATGCTATGAAAGTATCTGATAAGCGGTGTTTCCACAGATAGGTCAGATTTCCAATCGTAAGTGAAAGTACCGCTAGTGGAAAGTAACGCTTATGGAAAGTAATGCTAAATGGCGCTATAACTTCTTTATGACCACGCTTAATTGGTCATGTAACCACTAACCACTATAATGGGGATAATTATGAGGCTATTAATGGGCCGATTAATACTCATAATTCCATTGAATAACTCAAGAGTAACCTCCTATATATAGGAGATCCGAACATGCATGAGACACACACGTAAAACACTAAATACTTATAAGCGCAAGGGTTATTGAATTGTGCCTAATTCTATAACTTCATTTGGTCTTATCCCAAGTAGATATTCGTAACCCTGCATTAGGTCGAATAGTTTACTTTGGAAAGTGATCACACGATTCCAAGTGATATCCAGTAACCACCTAGTGGTATTGCTAGTGTCATTGATTGTCTTAACCTGCTTCGGGAGATAACCCCAACAAAACATAATTAAATTAAAAATAAGTAAGCACTGTAACATCTTTTCAACATCCCAAATTTTATTCTTCCTTTTCTTGGATCTCTATCGTTTCTCGACGTGTATTTACCTATCATCAAATAAACTTATTATTATTAGTAAAAGAAAAAGTAAAAAATGAGGGCTAAAAATAGGTAGGTAGATACAGTTTGGAGAGGATGATGAGCTGAGCGATGATTCCACTATCGGCACCCACTTTTGAGAGAGAGAAAGGAGGTTGAAATTGGTACCAAATGATACTACGTACATACTGTAATTAATTTTGGGGGGTTGGAAGAATTTGAGTTTGACTGTTATGTTGTTTTGGCTTAGATACGTTTTGGTCAGTGAAATAGTTTATTAAAATGGAAAATAAAATAGTTGTTTGTTTTAAGTTTTGGAATGAAGTTGCTCGTTTCTTGATTCATTTTATTATGTCCATAACTATTTTCATTCCAGTACCACCTCCTACTTGTTTTAGTGGTATTAATATATTTTGTAGTCTTGACTAGGAGTCCTCATATCATTGGTTTCTCCCATGCCCGAAAGTTAAACTTATTTTGCTAAAAATTTGGAGTTGGTAGAGGACCTATACGTTGTATACCCGACTCTGATGAATATTCTAAAAGTAAATTTTGGTTTCTTAAAAAATAAATGGGTTTCAAAGGCATTTCATGCGGTTTGCTTAACGTTTATATGGCTAGTATGGAATTGGAGAAATAAAATTCTTCATGCGACGACAGGTAATGAGGCGTCTTCAATACAACATGAGGATATTTTCCTCTTGGTTCAAAGGATGATTTTTCTTTGCACTTCAAATTGTATCTTCAAAACTCATTTCTCATGGAACCATTGGATCTCCGAGCCTGATGCTTTTGTTACTCTATCGTTTTTGTTATGTACTGTATGATATTTGGTGTATCTTTATGATTGTGTGCTCTACTTTAGAGCCTTGTTTTTATTTGTCTTTTTTTCTTGTCCGAGTGACTTATAAAATTCTTTGGAGTAAAGTCCAAAATACATGTGGTTTGCCCTTTGTCTCGCTTTACATCTCTAAACTTTTTTTTGGCACAAAACCATCCCTCCGTTAGTAAAGTTGGCACATATACATCTCTCTGTTAGTAAAATCAGTTACGTTGTGTTCTTGAGATCTAAAAATGGAAGAAAGGAAAAGATTTGGAAAGAAACTCAAAAAATTTGTGTTCTCAAGATCTGGAAAGGGAAGAAAGGAAAAAATCCGGAAAGAAGAGGAAAGAACTTGTGTTATTTTGGGTGTAAATGGTTCCGCCCAGTTTTGGGAAGAAGAGGAAAGAAGAGAAGTGATTCTCTTCCTCTTCACTTCTTTTCTTTTCTTTTATGAAATTAACTCAAGAACACAGCATTAGCGTTAATGAGGACTAACGATGCAAATATTTATCCGTTATCTCCTAACGGAAGAGAAAATATTTGCACCGTTAGTCCTAAGGACTAACGGTGCACTCCATCGCCACCTACCACCCACCACCCAACGCTACCTTCACCGCCACCTCCACCCACCACCACCCAACGACACTACCCCCACCGCCACCACCCACCTCCACCACTGCCACCACTACACCACCACCACCAATTTACAAGAGCACCACCACTGTACATCTTTCATATAGTATTTTGTGCCCACCCTAGCAAGAGCACCACCAAGCCCTTGATTCAAACCATAAACCACTACAACTGCAACCACAGCAGTCCAATGAGTCTCCCTTGATAACATTTTAAACCAATCAATTGGAGCCTTAAAATCACACCCTCTTTTTGAACTCCCATTTTCTTTATCTTCTTCAATTTTACAGCTTTCATGATCCTTCACTTCTTTTTCCACCATTAAATTAAACTTTTTTCCAACTCAAAAAAGTATTTCCTCAAAAGGGTACTTCAAAAATTGTTAGAAAAATAATAAGCATAGCTTAATAAAGCATTAGAAACATTTCAAGAAACCTTAAAAGTAAAAGTCAACGCTCCAAGAATGTGGATCTTGGGATCTGATTTAACCTATCTTTCTACACTTGCTGAAAAATCTAAGACATGGGTTTTGATCAATGATTGTTTTCAAACAAAAAGAATATTTTTTTATTCAAAGCATGTGTTCAAATGGATTAAAAAAAAAAGTTGCGGTCTGTGAAAAATGTTCAGATTGCAATGTGATAAGGTTTTTTTTTATTGAAATTTGATAATGTTTTTAAATAGTATGAATGAATTTGGTGTTTGGGGGGTGAAATAGTGAAAGGTTATCTATGTTGAGGTTATGATACAGGATATACAAATAATAACATGTAAACATCACAGAGTACACAACGGAAGACTTAGAATATAATAGCAATTAATTAACGAAAATAAAACGAACATACCTCTTGCAATTGGCCAGATCTTTAGATTCAAGAACCCAATTAGGTTTATGTGGTTTAACGAATTGACCCTTACTGCTTTTCAATTCAAACCAATTGATGTAACAATAGTGTGTACACCACGTTTTAGTACACACGCATTATTAGCGATTCGATGCGAATGCTGGTTCTTGATCACAATAGAATAACCAAACACCTTTGTTATGCTTGAGGTCACCGTAAATCCTCATACTGGGGTTTCACTCGTCGACCTAAGAACAAGAGGAATAAAGAAGAAGTTTGGCCTTCTAATGAAATCAAGTGTACCAAAGGATGAATACATGAGGATGTATTTATAGCCTTATGGTAGATGTCAAGTTTACTATGGTTTCCGATGTGGGATTCCATAGTTTCGGCCAAAAACAAGCCAAAAAGAGGGTTCCTAAAACCGTCTCTTGGCTTGTTTACTTTTCTTCATATTCTGTTGACATTTAACGACCAATAGTCACTTTCGATTAGTACTAATCGCTCGTTTAGTCGTTTATTGTGAATTTAATAATTAAACATAATATTTTATATTAATTATTAAAACATCGAGTCTCATACGTAAAGTGTGCAATCTCGTGGTCTCGAGTTTGAATCCGGTCATACACATATTAAATATATCCATAAACCAACAGCTCCCACTTGGAGATATCTTAGTATGCGTAATGACATTGGTTAGCATCTAGCAACACGCCAATGACCCCTGAACAACTCGAGTATGGTTTCCTGGAAAAAAACCTCTTGATGATTCATCATCACACTTATCCTTTTGTTTCTAATACCATGTTAATAAAAATATGGATCTCACTCATTTCTTAATTAACTATTCTGTTTCTCGCTTTATATGATTGATCAAGATTACCAATTCTTCTGAACATATTCCAGAAAACCTTGGGCATGGCCATGCAAACATCTTAACAATCCTACGAGGGGCCCAGCAGTATTATACTTCAAAATAAATTTGAAGGAAACAAATCCCGTTTTGACTACGAGCATAATTCATAAATTTCGCAACACTTATGAAAACAACCCTTATAACTACCGCCACGATAAGCGTTAGATTGCTTCACCGAAATGCACTACATCCATGACATTTCTCCGTATCTCAAGTCGAGGATAAATATTCATAATGTACTTAATGACTAAGATCCATAAAGTACCATCATGTGGTTGGGATAAGTCATATACTCTATCCATTGAATATCATCCGAAATTAGTCATGCTACGCATCAATATACTTTCAAGTATATTCTAACTAATACTCAGATTTGTCTTAATTCAATATCATTCCCATGTTATTGATCGACAATGGACTATTTAGAATAACTTAAGTTATTCACGGATTAAACATGCAAATATAGGACACAATATTATAAATGAAATTAAACGTATAAAGTACTTTAATTCATTATAAATAATAATTGTTTAACATCCTTTATCCAAATACTAAATAGACCAATGCATGATAATACTTAGTTAATGAATTTTTGCCTCAAGTCATGATAATCATACTTGTTGACAAGGCATAATTTCAACTAACTTTGATCCATAGGAATTTTGAGAATACTTATTTCAAGAATTCAATAAGTGAATTTCTTGTATATGTTTACACATATCTTGATATTGTCATACCATTCCATAAGGTGTGTGATAACCTGAACCACCCTTTTATGACAATCATCTATCAAAACTTTAAAGTTTTAAAGTATTCTTTATTCTTTAATGTATAATGCAATTGTGCTCTAAATTGAGCATAACTAGTCAACATGGTCATCATCAAGGATACAGTGACTAGAATTGAGTATCATCTCAATTATACTAGCATCATTGTTTACAACAATATGCTCTTTAAACATCCGTAAACTTTGAACATTATTTGTTTGGTGCCATTCAAACTTCAAATTTGTTGACTATAACAATTACATAACAATTGTTGTATAGAATCTGGGAGCAACTCCAGGCCGAGAAATGCAATTCTAAATCCAAACATAAATATTACAATGTTGTTAAATCATCTTGTAATCAAGCATGATACAACAACCTTATACACAATATTATGTACAAATAGAATCTTCAAGTTAGACTTTAAGATCTCATTCATATTCTATCTCGTCAAAGATATGTATTCATCATATTCTATTAGACTTATTTATTTACCGCATATATTTATAACAATAAACATATATTCCAAGGTATGTCTTATTTCCAAATCTTACAAACGAAGTTTCATTCCCAACTAAAACTTAATTTAGGTGGAATGTAGTTGCCCATACAACATATAAGATTAAAGAAAATAAAAATAATACTCCCACTAACTTTCAGGAATACTTATGAGCTATCTTATTTTAATTATTAAATCAAATATGGATTTAATATTAAACATAAGAATCATCTCCTAGATGCATGCATATATCCATTCATGGATTGTTGCAGTCTGTACATATTTAAAGATTATTTGAATTCATAAAAACTCCTTTGCATTACTTATCATCCTCGCAAAAGTAATTCCATAACAAAGAGTTTTGATATTCATTGTCAAAATTTCATATCAATGAAACTAAGTATGACAATTATAATCTTTATACTTCTATTTAATGCATCTAGGAAAGAATTTCAATTATAGTTAATTTGCTTAAGTATGATTAATATTATTATCACTAGACATACATTAAATACGTGTACAATATTGTCCATATGATTTCTACACAAAGATTTAAATCACTAAGGTTTTCATCCTTTGAAGAAAATTATCTTTATTTAGATAAACCAAGTATCTAAAATTGATATCTTTATGGACAGCATCTCAACATTCATAGTATGATTGATTTACCACAATTCAACATTTGGTAAATTCATCATCATGATTAACAGCTTACCATGATCCTCAGAACTCATAATCCTCAAAGATATTAAATATCTCGAGATATCCTTACGGATCTATGAATGACAATTCCATCATATTGAGGTCTATCATTCACATGTTTAGCTTCATCATGATATTTGCTAGTGCATTTTAGAAGATTATGTATTTTGTAACTTTAATCTATCAAGATCTAAACCAAAACTCCCACTTGCCTTTAACAATTAAATAGTTTAGCAAGTAGAGCAACAATGCATTGTTCTCTTTTGGGATATTACAAAAACATTGACAGTTCGTGACTTTAGTTTGTTACAACTCACTTTACGAGTAGTTTTAACAAATTCAGAACTTCATTATAAGACTTAGTGTCACTTTCCATAAAAATGGTGTCTTATTAATCTTCTAGGTTGGAGTCTTATTGAGTATATTCAATCTATACTCAATCTACTAACCTTGATAACTTTTGGAAGAAACTATAGTTATCTTGAATCAAACAATGCCAATAGATTTTGATTCTTCTAACTGAACATACCATAAAACTACGGTATTTCCTTAGAATTAATATTGTAAGATTAATCTAACAATATTTATGATAACCATCTACTCTTTGGTTTATCCTATTTACCAACAAAGTAAAACTTAATGGTACAATAGAATTACCAAGTCAATTGCATGTATTATAACACAAATATTATTGACCAAGTCAAAAGACATAACAGTTATAATCCCACTATACGTTATAAGCCATTGATCAACTCATTGACTTCATTCATATGTCTTAAAACATAGCAAGTTAACGTCTTACTTTATATTGTAAGTCTTGTATTAAAAGAATTCATGTTTGTGACTTTACAAAATCATAAACATTTATAATTAAAGTAATTATGAACACCACCTCGGGTTTCAATTAATATTTCAAGTTAATATTTACTACATATATTTAAGTCATTCAACTAATACTTAAACTCAAAGTAGTATTAGATTACTTCATTTAATTATGTCATTCCATGAAATGTTCAACGAAGAAACCGCAAAATCATCCATGCTCGCTCACGACACGCTGGTATTTTACCTGGCTACAATCTAGTTCACGCTCTCACGTAACATAAATTGTAACTACAAGTGTTTCTTAAATATTGAATGACATAAATATTTAAAATAAAGTAGTCTTTGTTATCATCTTGACACATGTTCTTAATAGGGCAATCATACATATTTAAATGTATACTTCCTATTATAACGTTATTCTCTTTACTTTACGTCAAGAGAATCCATTTAAATCATATTAATATGTGTTGAACCTTGCACACAATAAAGATTTCTCCCACTTGTGCATGGAACAACATCATGTAGCATATAATAACACGATATACATTCGCTTATTTGATTAATATGATTTGTGTCATAGATATAACTAGTAGATATAGGACTATATTGATTTGTAAGAAACGCATACGACAATCCTTAAAAACATAAGTGCCTACAATTGGAAAGTAATTATCTACATGATATTCAAGAGATAATTTAGATTACTACACAGCAAATAAGGCTTGTAGCTCCCACTGAATTAAAAATCATTTCAACAAATTCTTATTAAGTTATGCAACACAAATGCTCCCACTGAATTTGACAACATTGTAAATGTTTCATAACCAGTGAAAACAACTTGCTTGCTTTTTACTTTCCTACACCTTTGAAGAACCATACGTAATCATTACTAAGGTACTAAAAGGTGTATTCTACTCTATGAATGATGGGTTATCCATCAATGTTATCGAAAAATTAGGTATGCAATTTCTTCCTCAACAGGCCTACCATCCCCATACTGGTATGTAGCACCTTTAAAGGTTAAAGCAAAATAACTAGATAAATTAAGCTATTTTGCCTTTTACCAATTTTCGCGGTAATTAGTCTAGCTTCTAATCTAGTAACTCATATACATGTTTTCCAGTTAACCAAACGTCATGTTTGTTACAAAAGGATTCATTCACCAAATGAGGGTAATGAAATCTTTATTGAAAATATGATGTGCAATTCATTGCTATGAGTTACATTAGAATTTAGACAATTCAAATGTTCCTATTGTACCTTTCTCATTCATGAAAAGGAATAGGATTGAGTCTCATACTTTTCTCATGGAAAAGAGACTTCGTTTGTCTTTTCGGTAAATTATTCTCGATCAAACATTTGTTTGAAAGCAGAATTGATCAATTTACTAATCAAAGACTAAACCACGTTTACGGTTAAATGTTGCATTTATACATTCAAAAGAATTACAAAATTCAATTTTAGTATTTTCGATAATTAACTTTTTCAAGAAAATTAAATACCCATGGTTCATAAACATATAACCATTTAATTTTCATTGAAAACTAGGATCCAAATTGACATACTTTCATCACATCAGTTGATCTGCAAGTAATGAAAGTATTCAAAATGGTACGAGTCGAACCTCAATTGCCAATTTTCAAATTGCAACTCCTAGATTTATGGGATTTACATATAGCCAATTTCAATTGCCATGTAAACATGTTTCATCCCCATCTTATGCCTTGAGTTGCCAGTTCTCACCGCAAAACTCAATTAAGTTGTCCAATTTAAGAAACTGCAAAATCATCCATGCCCATTCTCACGTCACATGGATATTTTACCCTTTGATTACGATCTAAATCACGTTCTCACGCAAATAAAAGATAATCTCAGGTGTTTCCGTTTCATTGGATGGCATACAACTTAAATTTAGGGTAATAAATTTGATTTTGGTGTCAAATCAAATATGTACAAAGATGTCATGCATTCATCCTCGTAGCATAAGTTTTTAATAAAACAGTCATATCCTTGTTTTAATGTTTAAGCCTTTCATCATCAAACTTTAATCAAAGTATTGGTAAACCAATTAAAGAATTACCTTTAATTGCCACTATATCCTACTGCTGCATGAGTCCTAAGACCCAAGTTATTCGGATAATTACCACAAAAGTGGCGCGTAGAATTTAAGGTCAATTCACCCTTAAGATTTTATGCACATTTATAGGAATACTTGGTAGCTCCATTAAGACGCACAAATGAGCGGAGAATTAGGTCAGCGCGAAGCATATTACATACCCTCATCTTTAAGGTCACAATTTAATGCGTACCAACCTTATACCCATCACATAATTTGTCATTAATGGGTGAGCCGTTCTAACTATTTTGTGCAAAAAATCAATTAATTAAACGATTATGATTACTATGCTTAAAAATACATGTTTCACCATTGTTTAGGTCAGTTTATTTTTCTTATAAAAATACCCTTGTTACACATAACAAACAAGCAAGTATTTATAAATAAACATATAAACAATGATGATAATATAATAATAAGTCATGCATAATGCATGACTTATTATTATGTTATGCATTCATGACTTATTATTATGTGATTGATTCTACTATCGACGCGAAGACCTGGGAGTCTTCGTACTACTAAGGAAGCGGTATTGATGGTTCTCGGGAAGGACTCTCGATTGATATTAGTGCGGCTTCAAGCCTCAAGACCGTGAATTCTTCCGCTACCAAGGTAAGTAATCCGCTTTCTAAAGTCGGAATGTGACTGCTCGACAAAGGAAGAGGATGAGGTTTTGGAGCCGATAACCCTATGGCGTCATTTTGGCTTCGGGGTGGTGGGGTTTTGATCTTGAAGATTTTGATGATTATGATGAGCAAGTCTACGATCTACCGAGACACTTGGAGGATATGTGTGATATGTATGATGTTAGTCTCTTAGGTCGTGGTAGGAAGTAAATTGGTTGTTTGGTAGTTCATAAGATTGGCATGTCTTTCTTATGTACTTTGTTTGGTTAGTGCACTTTTAGTGTGTGTTTGTTGCCCATGTAACGGGCCGAAAGTAGATTCACCTCATCCGTTGTACTTAAATTTTTGGTTAATATATTTTACTGAGTGCGTGATTACTCCCTTTACCCAAAAAAAATAATAAGTCATGCATATCAAATAGCCACATGCAAACCTTTCGATAAATCCTATTAATAATCAATTCTAGATCTGTCAATATGTATATGTTTAATTAGGACTCACCCATTTTCAGCAATGTACAAAGTGAGCCACATGCATCGATTCATCGATTACGTAAGTCAAAATTAAACACATACCACATAGCACATAATTGATTAAATAATAATGATTGAGGTCTTTCCCAATTTTAGATCTATCAAAATTTTAGTGTATATCACTTAACCAAGTAAAACATACAATAAAAGCAGATCCATGACAAAACATGCATGTATATATCATGGACATAAATCACACTTAACAATTAATGCAATTAAACAGAGTTACGTAATATAATACACATAAAATTGCATGCAACCTAGGGTTTCTAATCCAATTAAAACAAAGTTTACAAAACCCTAATTAGGGCACCAAAAAAAAATGCCCCCCCAAAAAATTAGGGTTTAGGTTTTGCAAACCCTAGATCTACGCATACAATTAATAACACAATCATGTTTATTTATTTTATGTGTTTCAGTAATTAATTACTTGTTATACAAGGCTCGTGATGCCACTGTTTAGGTTATGATACATGATATACAAATAATAACATGTAGACATCACAGTACACAATGGAAGACTTAGAATATAATAGCAATTAATTAACCGAAAATAAACGTAACATACCTCTTGCAATTGGCTAGATCTTTTAATTCAAGAACCCTAATTGTGGTTTATGTGGTTTAACGAATTGACCCTTATCGCTTTTCAATTCAAACCAATTGATGTAACAATAGTGTGTTACACCACCTTTTGTACACACATACTATTAGCGATTTGATGCGAATGCTAGTTCTTGATCACAATAGAATAACCAAACACCTTTGTTATGCTCAGGTCACCAGAAATCCCTTACATGGGGTTTCACCGTCGACCTAAGAACAAGAGGGAAGAAAAGAAGAAGTTTGGCCTTCTAATGAAATCAAGTGTACCAAAGGATGAATACATGAGGATGTATTTATCGCCTTATGGTAGATGTCAAGTTTACTATGGTTTTCGATGTGGGATTCCATAGTTTCAGCCAAAAACAAACCCAAAAGAGGGTTCCTAAAACCGTCTCTTGGCTTGTTTACTTTTCTTCATATTCCGTTGACATTTAACGACCAATAGTCACTTTCGATTAGTACTAATCGCTCGTTTAGTCGTTTATTGTGAATTTAATAATTAAACATAATATTTTATATTAATTATTAAAACATCGAGTCTCATACGTAAAGTGTGCAATCACGTGGTCTCGAGTTCGAATCCGGTCATACACATATTAAATATATCCATAAACCAACAATCTATTGGGAAATATGAAAAATGAGTGGAAGATGTTGTGACATTGTTGTTGTTGACTAGAGGTTTGGATGTCTTTGAAGTTGGGCGATGTTTGGACCGTGATGTGCTCTGTTAACAAGATTGGGTGGTGGTGGGTTGAGGTGGTAGGTGGCGGTGGGTGGTAGGTGGGTGGAGGTGGTGGTGTAGTGGTGGCAGTGGTGGCGGCGGTGGAGGTGGGGGTGGTGGCATTGGGTGGTGGAGGTGGAGGTGGCGGTGGAGGTGGTAGGTGGAGGTGAAGGTGGTGTTGGGTGGTAGGTGGAGGTGGAGTGCACCGTTAGTCCTTAGGACTAACTATGCAATTTATTTTATTGCATCTTTGTCCTAAGGACTAACGGTGCAAATATTTTCTCTTCCGTTAGGAGATAACGGAGAATATTTGCACCGCTAGTCCTCATTAACTGATTTTACTATAGAGGGATGTATTTGTGCCAACTTTACTAACGGAGGGATGGTCTTGTGCCAAAAAAAAGTTTAGGGATGTAAAGCGAAACAAAGAGCAAACCACAGAGATGTATTTTGAAGTTTACTCAATTCCTTGCTTGTTAAAGAAAAAAAGGAGCACTCTAAGTAATCTTTAAAACTTTTTCTTATTAGTTCTCTCGAGGAATCAACGAGAGGTATTCAAATAACATAAGCTAGTCTTGTTAGTTTGTTATATATTGTATATATTTTATATTTGCAAAAAGAGAATCATAAAGTGAAAAATGTGAATTTGTTATATACATCTATACTTCAAATGATATATATCACCAATGGTATTTCAAACCCCATTTCAAGGCTCATATAAGATTCAGACAATCAAAACCTAACTCTACCATCAATTTTTAAATTTTAGACGATTACCCGTACATTTCGGCGACGATGTATATTAACGTCAATATGTGTCCACATTTAATTTATATATATATTGATAGCGTATGAATATACTCGAACACAACCATTGATTGTTCATACGAGGTTTATCCCAAAACCCTAGCAGGCAAGAAAAAAGATCACTCTTGTTACATTTGTACACACAATGAATGCACAATTAATTAATTAACTTCCTAAACATACTTAAATTAAATAACAAACTAAGTACCTGTAACATTTGTTCAACAGTCCCAGCCTTATTCTTCCGTTTTTTCGGATCCCTATCCGTTTGCTGACGTGTACTTACCTATCATCAAATAAACTTACTATTATTAGTAAAAAAGAAGTAAAAAATGAGGGTTAAAATAAGGTAGGTAGGTACAGTCTGAAGAGGATAAATGATGAGCTGAGCGATGATTCCACCGCTGGCACCGGCGACTCCATTGATTAAAGCATCTAATATGTTTACTCTCTCTCTCTCTCTCTCCAGGGTACCCGCACGTTGCGGCGGCGGGTACTCTGTGACGATTAACCGGATAAATAAATATCGATGAGGCCTGATTCACCAGTTTGTATCAGTTTCAATGGGTCCTCTCTGCCGAACCGGTAGCGATACCGGTTCTCGGTTGAACCAGTTGGTCCGCTTCAGTTTTCAAAACTATATGTACTATCAACTTGTTAGCTTATATGAAGCTTTGTATGTTTTATTAATGTGTATAATAACATGTATTTTTCATTTTTATATTTTAGATTATGTTTAGCTTGTTTAAATTGTACATTTTATTGTACTTTTTAGTAAGAGGTGTTTTAATTGATTGTATTTAATTTGGTAGATATGCTTTTAATTGGTTGTACAACGTGAATAAATCATTGTACTTTTAAGTAATGATGTGTTTTAATAAGAGTATTAATTACACTATACATTTTCCCCCCCTTTGACCATTTTCGTTTTATATATAGTATAGATTAAAGGGTTGGTACAAGGCTGTAAAGATTGAGGTCACAGCTGAGATTAATTTTATCTTTGAAATATTTTGAATAGTAAGATCGATTCGAAATTGTAAAATTCTATTAATTTTTAATTTTAGTTAATAAGGGATAAATGAGTCAAAAGGTTTACATTTCTACTTAATGTTTTTAATAAATCTATATGATAGCCTTACGAAAAGGTCAAAGTTTAAAATTTAATCGTAATACTAATAATAGTAAAACACAATATGTCAACTTTCAATCGTTACATCAAAAACTTAGCGGGATAAGAATAAACAACATAGGTATAAGCGTCTCAAAACACATAAGCCATGATGCTAAAAGATTAAGTCAATAAACTAGTGTGCATTAACTTCATTTTCCTCATACAAATCAAAATATGGTTCTTCAAAGTCATAGTTACGACTCAAGTGATAGAAAATAAGCATTGTATATGATCCTAACCATTGTGTACGACCATAGACGGATCCTACAAGCTTTTTTTCTACACTGAGTATGATCTTACGATCCTGCATAGTGTCCTACATCGCGTAGGATCATAGACCGATCCTACAAGCTTTTTGCTAGTATGATGGTAAGATTGTATGATCTTACGATTTAACTCACGATCTTGATAGCTTTGATTTGGGAGATATGACCTTTAATTATTAGTATTGTCTCTAAACAAATGCTCATTTTGACGGTGAGACACATGTTAAAAAAGAATAAGCTTTTTACTAGTAATCACTCAAATGTTTTTTTGTAACTAAAAAGTGTTTCAATTTATTGTAATATGTAAGTAAACACTTATTTTGTGATGAAAAAAAAAAACAGTAAAATGAACATTATCTAAAAATAAAAAGAGTATTTGTTTTAACTATTACGGAGTATTTTTCTTCCACTTATGTTAATTATGAGTAGCATTGTTGAGCATATTTTTGTCAAACAAGTAACATATTTCTACTTGCTAGTATATCAAAGTAATTGAGTTTTGCGTGTTGGGCCAACCTCACAATAATAGGCCATTATAGGGTAACCATTGGGCTTTTATGTTTAATTTATTAAGGCCAACTTTTCTTTCAGGTTTTGTTTTTTTGTTTTAAACTTTGAATGCAAAGTTTCTATACCTTATTTCGAGGTAGTGATAAAACAAAACCATGCCTAAAATTTCATCCATTGACGTAATGTTGATTGAGGTCTGAATATTCTATGGTCGGATAATAATACTCTTTCCAACCAATGACTTGGGGTTATCCATGTCTACAAATTCCACGTGGGGTCATCACACAACTATCACTCCAAACTTTGACTATATACTATTGCCTCATCTTTCAGTTGAATCGAATAGTTGACCAAAAGACTCAAGGTTACGTCTTTATGCTTTTTTTTTGGATTGAAATTTGAAAGTCATATATTAAAACCCAACTGACTAAATTATCTCAGTAATAGTTGCAACACACTTTGGCTAATGGGATCTCGCCACACTTATGTTTTTTTGGTACTAACGTTTGTATAAACATGTAATAGACGAATGATAAACTGACAACACCACATGTATAGAACGTATTTCTATACAACCCAAAAACGGGTGTTAGTATATTGTATAATATTATCTACTAAAATTGTTTTCCACAAATGAAAATAAAGTGAATGAGAAATATGAATATGTACTTGTGATTCAATGCGTTTGAGCCAGACAATGCAAGTGGACATTTCATTTTTGAATTTTTAAAGTGTCTTATTCAAAAAGCTCACTGCGTAGGTTTCATTTACACACTTTCAGCATATATATCTTTTATATAATAAAACAAAACCTTTAGGGGGAATTTTTCATTTCAAAAAAATTAAATCATACCTTATTTAGTAATATTTTTTAATTATTATTTATTTGTTGTAAGTATTTTTAATTAAAAAGTCTAAATATTTTTTTATTTGTCAATAATGCTTATAATTTTCGTTTTTATTGTAGAATGGTTGAAAAGGCAAAAAATACACATGTAAATTTAAAAAAGAACGGAGCGTTATAACCTTCTTCATTTTCAAATAACAAAACCCAAAAAAACCCTCTACAATCCCAAACCTCTCTGCTCGATCTCACACAGCATCATCGATCACAATAACATTCTGAAGATGATTTGATGTTAGGGTTTCGAAGGTGTTCATTATCAATTTATCATATTTATTCATTCAGTAAGTAAATCAGTTTTAATTTTTGATTTTGAAAGATTGACGGGATTCGATTGGCTTCTCTGATATATTCTCATTAAAATTTTGTTTTTTTATTGTATTTTGATAATGTTTAATTGATAGAAACTATACATATGGTTCGAATTCAAATCTCATTCATTATAATTTAGAACAATTAATTACACCTGTATGACATTCTTCAATTATTTTTATAAAATTATTAGTAGGCAGATAGAATTTATAAGAAACCCTTTTTCAATTATTGCTTAAATTTATCTTGATTGAGTTGATTCGACATTGGTTTGTTTTGAATTGCGATTAGTGATATGTGTTATTGATTTTGTTTGTTTTATTGATGAACTAACATATAGAGCTATTAGCTCAAAAAAACATATAGAGCTATTGTTTACTACCCTCCATTTATAAAAGTTTCGTAATACGACTAAATTTGCGCTTAATTTTTTATTGAACTGATTTGGGCAGGTGTTTATTTCATGTGAACAATCAAAATTTGTTAAAGAATTATCTTGCAACTTTTAGTTCTACACTTCTTAACATAGTGTTTTGCCTATCACAGTGGTTTGGAGCTTGCATCGGCAAGGCTGCTAGGCATAGGCTGGAACGTGGATATTGTACCAGTGTCCACTTTGGGGATATAAGACGTGTGCTTTCTGGTATGAAATTTGTCGTAATTTTCTTCTACTTTGAAATATATTAAATGCAAAAATATGTGATTCTTTATTTTGCATTCAAATTACTAGATGGGGCACGATGAGTAAGTTGGGATGGTTGGGCAATAGGTCAAAACGGGTCACAGTCAGGTGGTTATTCAATGGGCCGTGTTGGATTGGTCAGTAAACACTTTTTTGTGCCTTTTTTTTATAGATAACGAATATGTTAAATTGTATTGGTGAAACTTATAGAAAAATCAAAATCTTGGAATATAATGGTTCAGATGTCCTTCGACCCATTTTGCATGTTCACTTTTAATGTATATATATGAGTCGTGGATAAATCACAACCCACGTCGACTCCGTGCTTAAAAAATCATGCCTTTTAGCGTCTGCGGTCGTCAAGCCTCTAATATTTGTACACCCTGTAGTTCATGTTGTCTTGCAGGAAATTGTAAGACAATAAGAGTAACCATAAAAAAAAGAGTGTCAAACTAACTTACATTAGCAAAAAAAAAATATTCCAAAAAGACTAGCAACATTCCGCTCAGTACAGGTTTGTTCATAAAACACTTCGGAAACGAAATGCACGGTATGATATAACAGATACTGGACGCCAAAAGATAATTGAAAACCTTGAGTTTATGATACCTAAATAATATTCTAACATCTTGGTCATTTGTGCAAATAGGAGAACACGGTAGTTCTTTGTCAATTTCCTTTATCAGATTGTATGGACCAATCCACTAAAGGCAGACGTGCATGCAAAGCCAGGTAATAATCTCTTAATCCAAGGATGGTGTAGTTCCTTAACCTTTCTGTATGCAAAGTCTCTATCCGCGCATTCAACATCAATCTAATTATGGAAAATGGGTCAAATAGACCGCGCGCCCTGAGGCATATCACTTTATGGACCACGCCCTTTTAAAATTCGAAAATAGACAGGTTGCCCACCGCTTTTTTTTGACCCAACCAGGGGCTGCCATGTGTCCGACAACTTATGACACAAGTACGTATTTTTAAGGTATATGTCATGTATTGTAACGTATTGTTTTTTGGGCAACTTGTATTGTTTTTTGGGCATCTTTATGTTTTTTGGGAAACTTGTATTTATACACGAGGATATTTTTGTCATTTCACTTTTATATGTTGAAAAAAAAACAAAAATACAAACGCCCACAAAACACAGATTTACGGTACATGTCCTTTAATGTCTTGTGTTCCCAATCACTTTCTTCTTTCTACAATACAATTTGTTTAACAAAATCTTTCTTTCTTCTTTTGGTCTATTGACTTCATATCTTTATCCCAATCTTTCGCTTTTGTTTAGAAATATATCTCGACAATATCCCACCGGATGTTCAACTAGATATCATCCGTAGGCTACCTCCTAAGTGTATACTCTAGCAACGTAGTGTTTGCAAGTTATGGAAGGCTAGTATAGATTGTGGAAGCTTCATCTTTAATTACGGTGTTCGTCGTAATGATCAGTGTTTATTTACGCTAACATTCGATATGGGTGACCAAGGTTTTGTGTTAGCTTTAGATGAACAGCTAATCGCTACGCCACTTAATACAGATTTAATGCTTTCATCTATGATTACAGTTGGCAATTCTAATGGTCTTTGGTGTTTTGTCTATGGTTCTAATCTAATGATTGTTATTTGGAACCCGACAATCAAAAATCACTTGCAGATTTGTCCGGTTTACACGCATCAAATCGAACGTCAAAAGATTTGTTTTGGTTTTGCCGTCCGTCCGGACACTCTTGACCCGACGATCGTGAAAGTCTCCTATCCTGCTTTCGAAAGTGGTTTCGTATGTCTCGTCTTTTCTTTGAACTCGTTAAGGTGGACAATCCTTGAAAATTTCCACCCCTCGTGAAACTATCAAATTGAAACGTAAAAGTCATGCGGTTGTAGGTCGTTTTTCTATTGACCGGGAGTGAAACGTTAACTAATGAGGACGGTGTTATTTATAAGATTTATATGTTGATTTCTTTTGATTTGGTAACCAACCAATTTAAAGTTATAGACCTACCACAAATTTTAAAAATGAACTCCCGCCCATTCAATGTTTTCGATCTTGGAACCTCTCTAGTGATTTCGGGACGATCATTGGTGAAGATATTCCATTGTTTTGCGGATGGTTGTTGGACGCCAATGGTTCTTCCATAACATCATTTAGAAGCCTATTCTCCATCCCTACCCAATATTCGGTTCGTTTGCTCGGGTTTACAAAGGATCAAGCTCCAATAGTGGAAGCGCATAACGTGCAATCATTTGGGTCGGTCGGTATTTGTGTACAACAAAGAACTTGAATTATTTTTCCGCATGGGAATGTTAGGAGATGCGAGATCTTTCTACATCGCCCATACAAAGAATCTCTTCTTTGTTAAATCACCTGCACCATGTCGTTTATAGTATGTTTTATTTTAACTTACCATTCTATTAATGTTTTATTTTTAACTTACACCATTATATTCATGTTCAACAGTTTGTTCGCAGGTTAGGGATCATGCTTAATGGGAATGAAGCTTTGTGGTTTTAGTACGATGTCCGTATGTGAAGGAAGCATGGAGTGGTTAGCTTTTTCTGCATACTTGCTGAATTTTATAAATCAAGTGGTTATATATTATGTAACCATTAAACTCATAATTATGTAGTAATCGTAATATGTAGTAGGTTGTCTATATGAAACGTTGTATGTCAAGCAGTTGTTTCCAATAAATAATGTGGCAACTAACTGTTCTACGTAGGGAAACTTCTTTTCCTTATTGACTACTCTATCACAAGCAGTGGTTAAAATAGCTAGCAGTAGTAACCTGTTGACTAGCAGTTGTAAGTCTACAACCACTTCAGTTTTACTAGCGGTAGTAAAATTAACTATAGCGGTAGTAAAAATAACTAGCAGTTGTAAGAATACAACCAATTCATTTTCAATGTTTGGCGTTGCTTTCATGATTCAATGTTTTCAATTTTTACGTAGTTATTTCATTTGTTGTATCATCAAAATACATACCTAACTTTGAACTTAGTTTGCAGACACATTAAACTGAAATATTGAATAAGCCAAATATGTATCATAGAACAAACGTAATAACAACCATCTCTTCATCTTGATTAGTAGGTTTTCTTGTATGTTGCCAGATTCTGTAGTGCTTTTTTACTACTTCTATACCAAGAGCCATCTCTTCATCTTGATTGGGATCAAGAGTCTATGTCATTGCATCAAGTTCATGTTCACTATTTTCTTCAAAATCATCTTCATCTACGTCATGTTCCTCGTACCCTCCATCGCCATTATCATTCATGATGCATGCTTGCATAATGGTAAACCAATGTAATACATCAATAAATAATGTCGTTTGACAGAATAACAATTTATCCTCACTTTACAATCATTAACAATGGCCCTAATAAACCATAACATGTATTGTTGGTATTAATGTAGTTGGATATAATTAAAAAGCAAACAACAACAGAGAATAAATAATCTACTAAAACTCACCTTTAGTACATTTTTCACAAGAAAATCTAAAAATATTCTATTTAAAGTAGCACAGATCAACATTAAAGGAGGCGACGCTTTGTTTTCTCCGATATTTGACTTTTAATGTAGAAGACTAATAGGTTTTATTGGGCCCATCAAATATTTAACGGACATGACCTAGATAAGTAAACGGATGGTTGTAAAATGACGATTTTCCAAGTTCAGGTACCGCCCTCGCCTTAAAAGTTCGTGGTAGCAGGAGTTCCAGTTAGCCAAGTTGGAGGTAGTCAAATGGGTTTTGGCCATATTTTACGATCGAAATTTGAAAAGCTTGTATCTTGGGCGCGAATCAATGAACCAACCCAACAACCACATATACCGATCATAACACACCTCGCTCGACCATCAATTGCAAATCAACAACCCTCATCCAAAGCCTCCTGTTGACAATTAAAAAAACCAACAAAATTTCCTTGAAAACCATGTCGTTTAGAGCTAATGTTATCCCCATTATGAGAGATTATATTAGCAACATGCCAGATACAGTGATCGGTAACATTTTGAATCGGTTGCCAATAAGAGAAGCGGTGAGCACCTCTATTTTATCTACAAATTGGAGGTTTAAGTGGACCTTGCTCACCAAAGTCATAATTGATGAGGATTTCTTTTATTATTTAACATATAAGTTTGATGGGAGCCATGTTACTAGACTTTTAAATCACCACGGGTCCCATAAAAGTTTGTCTTCTCAGAGATCCCAAACCGTTGTCCGGGATGGAAGACTTGAATTATGAAGAGATTCGTGATTGGCTTATGTTTTGCATCGCAAGGAATTGAGGAGCGATAGCTATAAAATGGTATGGACAACCAATTACATTGCCAACCGAACTTTACTGGGCGTATTGAATTGAAACATCTTGAAATTCATTGTTGTGATTTTCCTAGTTTGGTTATTTTCACTAGTTTTCCAAATTTATTGAGCTTAGAATTGTGTTTAGTCAAATTTCTTACAGTGCACATTTGGGATTTAATTGTTGGTTGTCCTTACTTGAGTCTCTTAGATTGGATGTTGAGAGTACAAACGGATGAAACTATGGAATCTTGCAAGTCTTAGGAATTTGAAGCGCTTACATTTGTCATTCGGTATTTAGAATGTTGTCACGACAATCATAGCATCCAATATCTTTCACCGACAAGACTTCCATCTCGAGACCCTTACATTGGATTTTGACTATTGCACGGTAAGACCGCTTTGAGATTTACACTTCTAATTTTACAATGTTAAATATATGTGTAATCAGAACGACATTTAATCTTTGAAACTAACCCAAAACTCGACTGTTGTAGTTGATGCGTGATGGTAATTCCGTGATGAATGTCCCTTTGCCGCTTGTATCCTCGTTAATCTAAATCTAAAAGGAGTTGATTTTGGCGAGATCATATCGTGTCACTCATCGTCCAAATGATTCGCGGATCTCCAAACTTGAAAAAGCCGGAAACCGTAGTAAGTGTAATACTTTATTACTCTATTTCATACGTATCAAATAAACATCCAGAACCGCCATGTTTTTCTATCTCAATACTATTTGATTTTCTAGGTGCACACACGCTTAGTGTTTTACCTTTGGAACAACCTTCATTTGATTTAGACACAACCACATTCGGTCATGGGCGATTCGAGAGTGATTTTTCGATCATTTCCTAGATCACGTAATGAATTACACATAATAAAGTTTATACTTGCTTGTTCCACGTCGTTAAAGAAAATGTATATCGTACGCCGATTTGATGGACGATGGTTATGATAATATCAAGACGAATTGGGAGTTCGCTAGGAAGCTGTTGAAACTCCCCCGATCTTCCGTCACATCCATTGTAAAATTGTTCTAGTGGTTGTAGTTTTATGTATGGTTTGAATACCCTGCGTCAATTAAATTTGTGTACACAAAGTTTGGTGTGTCTGTTTATCAAAGGTTTATGTAGTAATCATAATATGTTGTAGGTTGTCGTCTGTATGAAACGTTGTATGTCAACGTATTTAGTATTTCCTCTGTTGCCATTATCCATTTTTATTTCATCTCGCTAACCAGCGCTTGTTTCCAAATATCAATTTGGCAACTAACTGTTGAACGAGGGCAACTTCTATCACTAGCGCTTGTTATAATAACTAGCGGTTGTGCAGATGATACTAGCAGTTGTAAGTATACAACCTATTATTTTACTAGCAAGAGTCAAGATAATTAGCGTAGTAATTAGCAGAGTGAAAATTAACTAGCGCTTGTAATTTGGCAACCAATTCATTTTATAATTACAGATGTTTAATTTAAGTAATCAAGCATAAAAGCATTGTACCATTTTTGACGTTTAGAAAAGTCGATAAACCTCAAAATAATCAACTCACTCTACACATCTAATAACATGAACCGTTATGTGCTTACGCCAAACCGATGATAAACTCACTCTACACATATAATCAATCAATTAGAGCAACCAATTGTGTTGCTCTTTATAACAATTTTGGGATATTTTAAAATCCGTGACCTAACAAAAATAATGTAACATTTTTTATTTCCATTTCATCGTTGTTCACTTGAATAGTATGTTTGAAAACAAATATTAATGTTAACAAATTAAATTCACACCAATAAGTGTTGCTTATGCACGCTTGACAAATCAAGTAAATCATTCATATCGGCGCTTTAAATTTCACTTTTAAAATTTGAACTTCAAACAACCATATTGTACTTGTGGACTTTTTTATTATAACCGATTTTGGAAAACATAAACAAAGTTGATATTTGCGTCGCCACTAGCGGTGGTTTGAGCGAACCTAGCGATGGTTTGTTAAACTCAGAAAGGTGGTTGCGACAACATATGCATATAATTGAGAGTTGGGCAACCATGTTCGAGTAGCGGCAGAAGAGTTGGGCACCATTGATGTTTATTTCAAATTGATTGCAAGCATTGTTAGGTGTTGCAAATTATGATGTGTGGGTCTAAACTATGTTTTGCCCTAGCAAATGGTAACTATAATTTTTTTATCCCCAATTGAATCCAAATTAATCTTGTAGCAGTTGTTAGTATTTTTGGACGATTTATCCCCAAATGTGCTATTCTAATCAAGAACGCAACTGCTATCGCCATCTACTATCTAGACACGACACCATTTTTGACACTTAGAAAAGTCGCATAAACCTCAAAATAATCAACTCACACTACACATCTAATAACCCGAGCGTTATGTGCTTACGCCAAAGTGAAGATGTTGACGTTTTACAATAACTTATGGTCTATAAAACACCTGTATATAATAATAATACACGAATACTCTGAATAGTATTAGCGATTACAACCTTGGAAGTGTGTCGACTCTAAATATGCCGAAAAGTTATATCAAACTCTAGCCTGGACGTCCTTTTATAAGCTAAGGAGTCCTTTAAAATATACAAGATAATTATATTTAGCATACTTATCTAATACAAAACATCCTACCCAAGAAATTCTAGAATGTTACATATTAAACCGACACAATCATACTAGCAATGAAGAACTACATTAGCAGTGGTACGAGACTTAATTGTGAGTGTGGATTCCTTCTTTTTTGCTATCATTTTCTTGAAGGATTTTCCGTCATTTGGTTCTCCTTGGGCGGCCGTATTTTCATATGGGATTCCCTGCAAAAGTTCGATAGGCTTCTCAACGGGTTTCCCATGTAAATCCGCCCCTATGCGCCCCTATGCGTGGTACTGGAAGAGCTTTTAGTGGGGTTGCATTTTCAATCCGCGCAGATTTTGTTTTAGAGCAATGGTAGAGCCGCAGATGATTCAGAAAAAATACATCCACACGTTGACGTGATAGGTTTGAATTGGAGTGAGGAGAGAGAACTGCCATAAAACACACCAATCATCCCTTACACGATAGCATCGGATTAATTTTTTTTGAATTATTTGTGGTTTGCTCTAAAATTTATCCCAGTGGCCGGAAGCTCGTCATTTTTACCTTTAATCCAGTCTATCCAACCCGATACGGCAGGATTAGTAGACGTACACTTGCTTCGGGGGCCAGGATGCAATCAACAGAGGACTGAGACCAGAAATTTCAATCGTGTTGTTTGCCTCTCTTTTCACATTCTACCACTCCTTCGACCCAATACCCATGATATACATCCTTCTTCCGGTCGGGAAAAGCGAGGTTAAGAAAGAACTGCCTGAACTTTGGACATCCCAAATGGCTAATCGTAGTCTAATCGGTTTAAACTCCAACCTTTGGTACGCCATATGGTCAAGGCAGCTTCCACAAACCTCAAAGGACACGGGTTTTGGTTGAAGGAATGTTGTGAATGGTCGCGAGATTGGTCATTTTGTCATTTTAGAAACGACAAATTGTTTTAGTAGTCATTTAAGAACATGTTTCAATTGTCGCATCAACTGCTTTTGCGATTATGTTTTTGTTTTGGGGTAAAGGTTTAGGCTATGTATGGGCTTTTTGGAACCGACGGTGCGTGGGCAACGGGTTGTTAACATCTTGAACTTTCTTTGGGGTTTTTGTTGGTGGATGAATGGTTGTTTTTTTATGTGCTTTAAATTTATTTACCTCGCGCCTTTATAGCGAGGATTTTACTGTTCTTGCACGCGGTATCATTAATTTCCATTTACTGTTTTGTGGGTAGGCACGTGCCTAGGCTCATGGGCATCTATTTTTCCTGCTGGATTTGTCATAAAATTTCTAGGGAAGGAACTTGAATATTTACTTGCAGATTTTCTCGCTTTTTTTTGTATTTTGATAAGACTTATCCGTAATTACAAACCATTTGAATTTATCGGTTTATTATCCTTTTTTGTACTGAAAGTTTGCTATGTCTGTACATATGTTGTTGGTTTTGAAAATGTTGCTTAAGCACGTTTGTCAAACTGAAGTAAATCATTCATATCCGCGCTTTAAATTTCACTTTTAAAATTTGAACTTCAACTAGTCATTTGGAAATCAAAAACAAAGTTGATATTTGGGTCGACACTAGCGGTGCTTTGAGCGACACTAGCAGTGGTTTGTTAAACTGTAGCAGTGGTTGGGTATTAACATATGCATATAATTGATATCCGCGATTTAGATTTCACTTTTAAAATTTGAACTTCAACTAGTCATTTGGAAAAACAGAAACAAAGTTGATATTTGCGTCGACACTAGCGGTGGTTTGAGCGGCAGTAGCAGTGGTTTGTTAAACTGTAGCAGTGGTTGCGTATTAACATATGCATATAATTGAGAATTTGTTCAAACCATGTAGCCTCCTTTGGTTTTTCCAAAAACGCAACCATGTTGTGAGTTGCAGCAGAAGAGTTGGGCACCATTGATGTATATTTCGAAATTGATTGCAATGCATTGTTAGGTGTTGCGAATTATGATGTGTGTGGGTCTAAACTATGTTTTGCCCTAGCAAAGTGGTAACTATAATTGTTTTTATCCCCAATTGAATCCAAATTAATCTTGTAGCGCTTGTTAGTATTTTTGGACGATTTATCCCCAACTGTGTTATTCTAATCAAGAACGCAACTGCTATCGCCATCTACTATCTAGACACGACACCATTTTTGACACTTAGAAAAGTCGATAAACCTCAAAATAATCAACTTACTCTACACATCTAATAACCCAAGCGTTATGTGCTTACGTCAAAGTGAAGATGTTGACGTTTTACAATAACTTATGGTCTATAAAACACCGGATAGAATATTAATACACGAATACTCGAATAGTATTAGCGATTACAACCTTGAAGTGTATCGACTCTAAATATACCGAAAAGTTATATCAAACTCTAGCGTGGACCTCCTTTTATAAGCTAAGGAGTCCTTTACAATATACAAGATAATTATACTTAGCATACTTATCTAATACAAAACATCCTTTCCAAGAAATTCTAGAATGTTACATATTAAACCGACACAATGATACTAGCAAGTGAAAACTACATTAGCAAGTGGTACGAGACTTAATTGTGAGTGTGGATTCCTTCTTGTTTGCTATCATTTTCTTGAAGGATTTTCCGTCGTTTGGTTCTCCGGGCGGTCGATTTAGATATGGGATTCCCCGCAAGTTCGATAGGCTTCTCAACAGGTTTCCCGTGTAAATCCGCCCTATGCGCCCCTATGCGCGGTACTGGAAGAGCTTTTAGTGGGGTTGCTTTTCCAATCCGCGCAGATTTTATTTTAGAGAAACCACAAATAATTCAGAAAAAATACATCCACACGCTGACCGTGATAGGTTTGAATTGGAGTGAGGAGAGAAAACTGTCACAAAATACACCAATCATCCCCTACACGATAGCATGTGATTTTTTTACGAATTATTTATATGGTTTGCTCTAAAATTAATCCCAGTGGCCGCAACCAAGCTCGTCATTTTTTCCTTTAACCCAGTCTATCCAACCCGATATGCCAGGATTAGTAGACGTACACTTGGTTCGGGGCCCGGTTGCAATCAACAGAGGACGACAAATTGTTTTAGTAGTCATTTAAGAACATGTTTCGCTTGTGGCAAAGAATCGCTGCGCTTATGTTTTTGTTTTGGGGGTAAAGGTTTAGGCTATGTATGGGCTTTTGGAGCCGACGGTGCTTGGCCAACGGGTTAACATTTTCAACTTCTCTTTGTTGATTTTTGTTGGTGGAGGAATGGTTGGTTTTTTATGTGCTTTCCTTTATTTACCGCGTATTTAAAGCGATGATTTTACCGTTTTGCACGCGTATAATAATTTCCATTTCTTGTTTTGTGGGTAGGCACGTGGCTAGGCTCCTCGGCATCTATTTTCCCTTTGGATTTGTCATAAAATTTCTAGGAAGGAACGTGAATATTTACTTGCATATTTTCTCTCCTTTTTGGTATTTGGATAAGACTTATCCGTAATTACAAACCGCTTGAATTTATCGGTTTATTATCATCCTTTTTGTACCGAAAGTTTGCTATGTCTCAGACATCCGTTGTTGGTTTTGAAAATGTTGCTTAAGCACGTTTGACAAACCATGTAGCCTCCTTTGGTTATTCCAAAACGCAACCATGTTGTGGTTTTTATCCCAATTTAATCAAAATTAATTTGTACTTTCAAAACAACTGCTTTAACTCTTGTAGCAGTTGGTAGTATTTTTGGGCGATTTATCCCCAATTGTGCTATTCTAATGAGCAAACGCAACTGCTATCGTCATCTAGTATCTACACACGAAAATTCGACAATCAAGTTAAAGTTATGGCCAATTTCCACCTTCCAATTTGCAACTGGGCAACTAAATGGCATCATTGGGCAATACTAGTTGTACGATCGGGCAACCATAACTCTTAACCATATGATCATAAAGGATACACTTAACAAAGATAAACCTAACAACACTAACTTTGGCATAGAAGCACTCTCGCATGGTTGGCAAAGATAAACTCATAATTATTTTCTACAAGAACAAACATTCATAATGTGGAACCATTCCTTGTGCACTAGCCCTTTTCTTCTATGATCTCGAACCTCTTTCGCCGTGATAGAAACACGCTTTGTTAACTTCCTTCTTTGAAAGGTGTTGCACTACCGCACCGCATGCCGGCGTCCTCTTCCCGCCATACCATGTTTTGAAATAAAATTGTGACAAAGGTTGTAGCTCGTGCACAATGTAGACGCCCATGGATCCATTCTCATCGCAAGGTCATACATTCGCGAACGCCATTGTCTCGTGTGCAACAATGTTAAACCATCTTCTAGTGCATTATTTGGTGCAAGATAAAATAAAGCCCATTTTCCCTCCAATATCATTCAAAACATGATCAAGCACCCTAGTAAATGCAACCTTGTGGAGCTAAAACACCGACATCGCAAGGAGACCGCCTACATAGCGGAGTGGTGAAATTCAAATTTCCGTTGTGGTGCACTTTAAATATGACTTCTTTGGTTTCCGCCATGTCCTATAAAACATAAACCCTAATAACAATTTGAATAACTTTTAATTAAATAAATATTTAATAATAGAATATAGAATATAAAGTTGCACATTTATTTATATTCATGTACTCTATAAATATATGAACGAATAAGGTAACAAAGTACATACGGGGAGTACAAGAAACCCGGATTTGTTTATAAAAAGAAGAAAATGACAACGATTTTTTATTTGGATTCTTCGATGAAAGTGTAAGCATCCGTAATGGCAACTTGGTGAAAGACTTTAACTTGGTGAAAGACTTTTTACTATTCTAATAAGATATTCAAATGACTAGTTCCATTGTGGCAATAACTTTGAAGAAGACTTTTACAAAAACACTAGTAAAGACTTCAAGTGTTTGAAGCTATTGTCAAAAGCTTTTGTATTTATAAAATTTCATTTTCACCCAAAGATTAAATATGCAAATGCTTTTGCGGTGGGACTTGTTGGTTTTGCAAAAGCTTTTGACCTCAACCATTTAATTATGTTCAAATGCATCAAGTCTTTTATGACAATGTGTGGATGTTGATAGTTGAAGATTATTAATTTGATTTAAAATACAAAACCATTTCCCAAAAGCAACCGACATCCTTACCAAGAAACAAAATAGCCAAATGCTAGAGACCTAGAGTTCACAAAAAGTCAAAAAATTAAAATGCAGAGGCCATCGATACTCTAACTCTTTGTGACCATTAAAACCCATTTCCAAACACCAATTATTACAGTTAGTTTGGATTATTCACACTATACACCAATTCAAATTGTCAATAAATAATACATCCTCTACACAAAACTAAAACACCTTTTCATTTGTGAAATTTACCTTTCACTTCTATCGTGATATTTTGTAAATTGACATTTAGATCAATTAGATTATCAATCATCACAATCATTTACAAAATGGCGTGTTCTTTGTGTCAAGATGGTACATGCACTCCGAATTGTACTAATTTGCACGATCCTTTATTTAAAGACATGATAGACCATTTCAAGAGAATACTAATTGCTTGTGAGTCGGGAAAGACTTTCCCAATACAACGAAATTTTAGAGAGAAACAAGAGCTGATTGATAAGAGGAAGAGAATGATTGAACAACTTCCAGAGTATGAATGTGAGTATGAAGATATGAAAGCGCGTTTCAAGAGGATCCAAGATGATAATGCTAATTTGGAAGCAACGTGTGAAGAGGCGATAGCTGATTTTAAGATTTACAAATATTATAATGTCGATGTCAAGTTAAGTATGAAGAGATGCAAACCAGTTTTAAGAATTTGAAAGATCATAATGTCGTTGTCAAAGCTAAGTATCAAGAGATGGTTGAATGTGCCAAAATCTTATCAACAGACTAAAGAAGTTGCGGTGATGTTGATGATTTTAGGATTATGAATGTGTTTTGTATATGTGTAAGAATGTGCTATTTTGGACTGATTAGGTATGTAAGGTAATAAGTATTTATCTAATTAACAAGGTACTAGATTACTACATCAAATTTTATGTTATGATTTTATGATATCATTTGTGAAAACATAAATAATCAAAATAATAGCCAATCTCGATATTCTTCACATGCGAATATACTCTAACTAGACTTAATTGCAATACTAAACTCAAAATTCCATTAGTTATTGATATTATTCACTAGGAAACATAAAATTTCCAAACCTCAAGAGTCAAGATGATTCTTTAAAGGCTGCAGTTGAAGAAAAGGAGAATGAAGGGTGCAGGCAACCACTTTCAGTATTGTTGCATCCACTGCTAGTATTGGAGTAACCACTGCTGCTATTATTACACAAGTATCTGCCAGTTCAGACGTTTCCACTGCCTAGGCAACCATTGCTACAATTATAACCACATCAATAACACCAACACCAAAACCAAAAAAGGCTGACAATGAGATTGCCATACAATTGGTCAACCAAAAGCAATCTCACCCTATCCCTGCACCATGACATATTGCTAAGACTCTAAACATTGGTGAACCTGTGCAGAAAGATGTAGTTACTCAAACTGATATTGGAAAGGGTAAAGGGATTGCAGATCCAACTTTGGTGTTTCAAAGTACAGAGGATCAGATAGCTTTTGATGAAAAAATTGCTAAAAGATTACATATGGAAGTAAATGCTAAAGAAATTGCTACAAGAAAAGGAAAGGGCAAAGCGAAGAAGCCTCTAAACAAGCTGTAGAATAGCGGTAAACGGAATGATGTATTTTACCCTACATAATTACGAAACCAGTTCGGTTTACTCAGAACGATTAACTTAGATTCGTAGTCCTAAAAGAGTCAACAAAACCAAAAATAATTCAAAGCCATAAAAGGATTCTATACCAACGTCGTAAACAATTGCATAGATGATGCATATAAACCACTCCTTATAAGTCTACAAACCGGCACTAAATTTTTAATAAATCAAGTAATGTTAAATACATAACTAACGACATCTAAGATACACATAAAAAGAGCAATGGATTATAAAGTGGAATTAACACCTATCTAACATAGGTATTCATCGAATAACAAAAACGATTTATTATAACACAAAACCAATTGGGATGTAATAAACAACGAGAAGAATATTTACGCACTATATTTGGGAACATTTTTTAAAACTTGATGAATCAAATGTGGTTTTGCAATCAACACTCTACCTTTAAAGATGGTGACATAACTGACGTTACAAGGAAGAAAGGAGGCTGACGAAGAAGACGGTTTAATTTGTGAAAATAGTATTGCGAGAAGCAAAAACAGAGAATACCGATAACTACTATGGATGCTTTATGGGTTAGTGACTTTGGATTTTGAACTCTTAATTAATGGATATTGTACTTTTACACTTCAAATGTGTACTTTTTGTCTAACGAAATGACGATTGAACCCTTTTTAAAATTATACTGTTGCTCAAATGACTTTTGGTTGCCCAAAAACAATACCTTACACATACGGACACTTGTCGAATGTGGTTGAGTTGCTTAAAACAAGGGTTGCCTCGGTCTACTTTCAAATTTAAAATAAAAGTGGTCTATAAAGTGATACGCATCGTATGCCGGGTCTATTTGTGTCATTTTCCCTCGGTTCTTCTAATCCTCGGTCTTAGGCCATAATTAAGATTATGGCTCTCAACTTCTCAACATCGGGCGACATCCTAAACTTTACGTGCCTTTACATTTGTATATTACTATTAGGTGTGGAATCTGCTTTTTAAAAAGATTACTTAGGTTATGGACTAAGACAAGTTGAGACAAAGGATAAAAGGGAGTATATTAGCTTTCACAGCTAGTAAGTGCCATAGTGAACAAAAGGTCCAAAGAATCACGTAACCCTCATCTCACCGATGACACAATTCCTAGAATTTTAGACAATTACAACTAATCCCGAATATATAACTTATGCCAACATATGCTCTATTTGAATATAATTGATGAGTTAGTTGTCTTAGTCATTGGTTAGTATTTAGTCAAAACAGGTAGTTGTCAACGAAATATGTTTATAAATGGTTGCGATTGTGTTTTAGTGCTTGATTTATTGTCAAAAGAGGGTAATTTTCGATGTAATATGCTCAAAACGTTGTCGATTATGTCGTTATAATGCTCGCTTTATGGTCGTAATATGGTAGTTGTCAAGGTATTATGTTACAAATGGTTATAGTATGTTGTTCTAATGCTCGAGTTAGAAATGAATAGTGATGCATCCGTAGTCTTTTGAAAAATCTGCTTGTTTGATTACAAACTAGCAAATTATATTTCCAAATATAGTAGCTATTTACTTATGTTTGTTATAGAGGGTAAGGTGGTAAACGAAGCATTGAAAACATCTTTAATATGATTCCCAATATTGATCATACACATGAGTTTGTTAGAAAAGTCAATATTAGCTAGCTAAAATGGCAACAAACCTACAACACGGTTTTGTTTTTAGGATTTTTGTTTTGATTTTGCAAAAGGGTAAAGGTTATTGTTTATACATGTTATTTTGCTTTTACCAAAAACTGCTTGCATAATTTTCTAACCTTTGATACATTAAATAAATCAATTAACTCCTTAGTTATAGCGCTACTGCTGCTACGATTTGTAACTATTAGAGATGTATATGTAACGATCCCGTATAAACTATACTTAGCGCTTAAGTTTGGTTACATGTCAACGTTATGATACATGATTATGGTGTTATTAAAGTGATTAATGATTATAAGTAATGGTGGATTGCGATGATTGAGGTGAGACCGCCAAACTTGGACCGCCATGGTTGTGTTTGAAGGTCATAGGTTCTCTATAAGCTCAAAGGTAACATTCTAAACTCATACAAGCTGAGCACACAGCCCAGCTTTTGTCTAATTTTGTCAAAAAAATCAAGAGTTAGAATGAGGCTGAAACAGTTTTATAAACAGTGCACAAATTTAAAAGAATACTTAATACCTGATATCGTTGATCTATTTCTTTCAACGAATGATCTGGATACATGATAATTTTAGACTGTTTGGTATTGTGCTTTAAAAGCTACCGTGTGATATTGAGTTTAATAATAAGATAAGATAGTCAAATTGTATGTTCATGTTATCTACTTTGGAAAATTTGTTGTATTCATGCTTTATAATTTGTCTTGTGTAGATGCATAAATATTTTCTAAATTGGAAAGAATATGGTGAAAAAATTATATAGAAGCTCCGAACAGGAACTCCAGGTTAGTGTCCAATATTTGTAGCTATAACATTAAAAAGTATTAGATAGAAACGGTTATATTTTATTGATACTGGTTGTATAGAAATGAAATGGGTTAATGAGTTAATTTGGGTCAAATTGATCAATCAGGTTAAGTAGTAATCTTTTTCATTTCATTAACATTTATATGCCATTTATATGTTCAACAACTTAGACCTTGACTTGCTTCAACGTTTTATTCAAGCCTTGGCATAGATGAAGATGATATATTTGTATCTGATGATACAAATGTGGTATTTATCGCATTCAGGTTTGTATTTGTGTTCAGTTTATCATTCTTTTCCAAGTAGAATCATCTCCGATATTAATAGTTTTATCTATATGTGTGGCAGGCGTTATTCGGGTGTAATGTAACAATGGCTGTACAATGTCCGGTATACCCGGTTACTATTTCATTATACTGCATTCATTATACCGCATTCATTATTTTGACAGTTCAAAGACCAAGTTTTATTTATTTTTTCATTTCCCTTTTCAGGCTTTTAGGTAGAATGAAGTGTGATTATGGGAAAAACAGGGGACTTCCAAAAGGATGTTAAGAAATATGCGACTATCGAGTACATGAATGTACTACATAAAATGATCTCTTTCCTGATTTGTCTAATGTTTCCCGGACCAGACGTCATTTTCTCCTGTTTACCAAACAATCCACCAGGTTATGTTGATTAAAGGGAACAACTAATTCAGTTAGCAAAGTTTGCTAAGAACAATCACTTTGTTACCTGGTGATTAACGAGGCGATATAGTACTATTTCATCAAACCAAGTTTATAGACCAATAGGGTATACAGGGTGGGTGCATGTTGCAAAGTTTTTTGTTGTCAAAAAAAATTCTATAAAATGTTATAATAGTTGAACTTAGAACAGTGATATGGTAACACAACCATTTATATTCCAGCATAAGATAAAACTATGAATTTATCTAAATTATTGATATACAAATTGTAAGAAAGTATAGGCAACACTAGATGAACAATAGAGCTTTTATTCAGATCTAAGCTGCAATAGTCAGCTTAGATTAATAGTATCCAAATGTTACAAGATTAGATTAATGCCAATGAGACAATAATCATATGAATGTAAAGACAAGACAAGATCGTTGAAATGATCCGAGAGAAGGAAGAGAGTGATACAAAAGACCCACACTCAAGTGTTTCTAACCCTAGATAAGGGACTTATTAAATAGGAGATTAAGTTTCACTAAGACCCTCTAACGGCTAGTAGTGACTCATCGCAGTAAACGAAGAAAGGCTTCAGAGAAATGAGATTCTTGGAACTTTAAATCTTTAATCTTTGTCCGTGTTAAACCCCCGTAATTAATCCCGCAATAAGCCACAACTTGAAAGACATTAGCAATTGATAGAATGATATGTTTGCCACAGACACCAACCCAAAATTTAACATTCCCCTTAGTCCGATGAGCAAACATATCAAACAATATCAATTTTTCACACAAAATTTATGCCGATAGATGTGGAGGTTCTTTGTAGTATGTCTCGCAGCTTGGTTTGAAGAGCCAATCTTTTTGCATTTATAACACCTCTAGCAATTTTTTCCCGATGAAGTGAACATCAATTTCAAAGTGTTTTGATCTTTCATGGAAAAAAAGGTTGACAAAGAAGTTGTAAAGCGATTTGTTATCACAAAAAGATCAACAGAAGATTGATATAAACTTTTAGGTCTTTTAGGATTTTTGAATCTAAATGATTTCACACAGCAGAGACATAGATCTATATTCGCTTCGTGGAAGATTTTGAAAGAGTGTTTTGTTTTTACTTTTCCATGAGATTAAATAATTATTAAAGAAAACACAATAACTCGTAATGTATTTTCTCGGTTTTTTGCATTCGCCCAATCAAGATCACTATATCCTTCAAGATGATTTTCAGAGTTGTCAAATTGTACCTTAGACCTTTTTCTCGAGCTCTTTTAGATATCTCGTAACATTGAGGCACATTCCGATGAGACTTTAAAGGAGAATGCATATATTGTGCCGCATAATGAACCGAGTATGAGATGTCGTGTCTAGTACGGGTGAGATAGATAAGTTTCCCAAGTAACTTTTGATAACCAAAGTGATGTTGACAAGCAAGGGTCATCAAGTGGGAATATATGGAAGCACGAGTTGGGTTCCATAGAGTGGACACAGTTTGCACCCAAGAAGACCAAATTTTCGAGGAGTTCAAGACAAGATTTTTTTCGAGAAAGACAAATGTCATTCCAGCTTTTAAAACCTCAATGCCAAGGAAATATTTTAGATTTCCCAAGTCTTTGATATGAAATTTGGATTTTAGAAACTCTTTAAAACGATTTATCTCATCAATACAGCTTCAAGAAGAACAATATCATCCACATAAACAAGCAGAGCAATAAACTTGTTATTCTCTGCTTTGGTGAACAGGAGTGGTCATTAATGATTGAACAGTTATTTTCTTTTAAAACACCGACAAGTTTTTCATTCCATTTTCGGGAGCTTGTTTTAGGCCATATAGAGACTTGACAAGTTTACGACTTTATTTTTATTGTTCTCATTACGTAACCCTTGGGAATGGTCATATAGATATCCTCATCAAGATCTCCATACAAGAAAGCATTGTTAACATCAAGTTGAAAAAGAGGCCATTTGTTTTTTTACGCCTAAGGCAATAAGACATCTAACAAGAGACATTTTCACAACAGGGAAAAGTTTCATCATAGTCTATTCCTTCCCTTTGGTTGTAGCCTTTAACAACTAATCTAGCCTTGTATCTATCAACTTCACCATTGGCTTTATATTTGATTTTAAAATCCATTTGTAACCCATGGGAGTTCTATTAGAGGTAGATCATTATATCCCAAGCATGGTTTTCATTTAGGCCTCAATTTTTAATTTATAGCATCTACCCAATTACTATCAAGGATAGCTTCTTCATAATGCTTAGGTTCAATACTTTTATTAAGACTAAGCAAAGCAATAGTTATCCTTGTTAAGATTAGAGTAATTAACAACTTTTTCAACCCTATATTTGACTTTTCCTTCAACAATAAAGTCATTTAGATTATCGGGCAACTTAGAAACTCTAGTTGACCTTCTAGCAGAGAGTGGTCGGCAAGCCTCTTTCTTGTTCGCCAGAATCGGATGATGTATCGCCAGAATCGTAAGATGCATCGCCAGGATGTGATTCATGTGATATGTTGCCCTCGTGGTGTGTATTATCATCTATAGATGTTGCAACCGGTTCATCAATCCTAGTAGGATGACTTACCACCGTGCTATCATCATAGGATGTCACTCTCCTTCATCATTGGGACTTGTTTGTGACTCAAAGAAATTTTTGTGGTTTAAATCTTTAGGCACATAAGTTTCAACAAAAGGTTTTGACACAAAATTTTTCATTTTGAATGGAAACACAGCTTCATAAAATTTGACATCTCCGGAATAAAAGATACTTTTTTTCTAGGCTCAAGAGTTTATAACCTTTTTTTTCATTCGAGTAACCAATAAGAACACTTTTTTCGCACTCCACCGCCAAATTTGTCGAGATGTTGAGAATAGTGGCATAGCATAAGCACCAAAGACTCTAAGAGAGAGAGTGAAGGGTCATGCCCATACACAAAGAAGAAGGGGACTTGCGCATGTAACTTAAGAGGCAACCTGCTTATGACATAGCGCAGCTAGAACACATTCGTGCCAAAGATATAGAGGTAATTCCCCCGAAACATAAGTGGATCTAGCAACATTAAGGAGATGCCTATGTTTCTTTCTCGCAATGCCATTTTGTTGTGGTGTGTAAACACAAGAGGTTTGATGTAGAATTCCTTTTCATGAAAGAATTGTTGAAGTTTATTATTGACAAATTTCGTCCCATTATCACTTCTAAAAACTTTGACATTGTGTTCAAATTGATTTAATAGCATATGAGTAAAGTTAACAATGGAAACATAAACATCATCCTTCCCTTAAGCAAATAAACCCATATCGCTCGAATAGTCATCAACTATGGTTAAAAATATTTATAACCATCTCTCGCTAGTGATTTTATATGGTCCCCAAACATCAAGGTGAACAAGTTGACCAATTTTAGTGGATTTATGTTCACTTAAAGGAAATGATTCTCCGTTTGTTTAGCTTTATTACAAGTATCACGTAGATGACTGGCCAGATGAGCTATCAAATTTAAGAGTGGGTTTAAGATGTGTAGGACTTGGTCGTAGGATGACCAAGTCTCGATGCCGTAGATTCTTAGAAACATGACAAGCAGACATGCAGCTTGTTGGAAGTAATCTTACATGTAGAATCTATATCAAATATATATAATCCATTGTATTGTTTACCAATCCCCACAATCCTTTTTGATGTAAACTCAGATATAGCAATTAGATTCATTAAACCCAACAAACATCTTATTGTCTCTAGCAATCTTATGAATGATAGTAAACTAACATTGTATTCAGAACAACAAGAACATCAAAAAGAGTTAGGTCATTATTGACCTTTAAATCACCAATTTTTGTAATTAAGGCCTCGAGTGCCATTGGGATGTCCAATGCTTAAGCCAAGATTTGAAATGTTAACAACATTGATTAAAAATTTTTCGTATACGCCATGTGTCGATTTGCACCGTAATCAACAATCCAACCTGCATCGATGTTTCGTGATAAGGATTTAGTGTTGTTGTTAAAAACTTGTTGAAGTTTACATTAAACTTGACACCGCCATTAAAGAAGGTTCCTCGAAAAATTTTACCGCTAAGTTGGCATTAGCAGATGACACATTGTTGTTACTGAGGAGACTCATAAGTCTCGAGAGTCGCTCATTAGACAAGGAGACAGAGAGTTGCTAGCACTATTATCATGATACAGTTGGTTTCAGCAGTAAACATTGTTATCGCTAAAAGGTTTACCATTAAAATTTCTTTTAACATATCCAAATAGATACCCAACAAGGTCATAACATCTATCAACAAGATGACCGTGTTTTTGCAATTAGTACATTTGAGGTTCATGTTTGGTCCTCTCGCTATTAGAGTCATACCATTATTAAAACCAAACTTTGTTATTAAAACCTCTTTGTTATCAAAAATTTTCCACCATCGAAGTTTTTAAAGAAAAGTCGAGTATTTGGTTTAGCGTAGCTATTCCCATATGAGACGCTTCGTGAGATTCTTCTCCGTAGACAACAGAGAAAGCGCTTTGACATTAGGTAAAGGATCTCGTTAAAATATTGCTTCGATGGGGACATAGGAGTCATCAAGACCCATAAGAAATTGCATTAACTTGATTAGTCGATTGTGTTTTTCAAATGTTTTGCAGCCTCACAAGTGTGTGGAGGCAAGCTAATCATACAATCAAATTGTTTCCATAAAGAGTTTAGATTGTTATAGTAATCGCAAGAGAGGACCCACTTTGATCGAGAGAATTTATGTTTTGTGCAAATTAAAATAGCTAAACCATCAACTTTATCATAGGTATCTTTAAGATCATTCCACATTTCATACGCAGCTTTAGAATAAATAGCACCAACAAATAATTCAGTATCGGGAGAGTTGAGGATCCAAGTGACCACAACAGAGTTACAAGTGTCCCATTGATTAGCAAGACTGGGTTTGAATCATTTCTTATGCAAGTACCATCAATAAAACCCAACTTGTTATGGTTCCTTAAGGCAAACGCCATGGCCATATTCCATATTTTATAATTTTCGGCCCAAGTGAGTTTAATAGAAATAATGGGAGTACCATTGGTGTTATTGGGTGTAAATACAAAGCGCCACCAAAGGATAAGCTTTTCTTAGTGGAACCACCACCACCAACATTATCATCACCAATAGCCATAATACAAATAATGGGACAGAGACTGATATAATAAAAAGAGTAAATAGACAAGTAAATAAGACTTTGCAATAAGAAACAACAAGCACCAAGCCTGTGGACTAGGTAAACCGTAGCAGTATTCGCATCACCCAAAGGTGGCAGATCAAGAAGTTAGTCTACCCGTTGCACCCACGAGACTTAAGCATCAGTATGTTTAAAGAGAAGATAAGACTTAGACTTACAGAGAAATATGCAATGAAGAACAAATCACAATCACCCTAGATTCACTTAGTCTAGGTAAATTGTAAATGTAAGATAACCAATGATTACGCCAATAGCAATAACCCCAAACCACACCTTTGTTGCCAAAGAGAATCAATGAGCCCGACGCCCGATACCATGTAAGAAAGTATAGGCAACACTAGATGAACAATAGAGCTTTTATTCGCATCTAAGTCGCAATAGTCACTTAGATTAATAGTATCCAAATGTTACAAGATTAGATTAATGTCAATGAGACAATAATCATATGAATGTAAAGACAAGACAAGATCGGTGAAATGATCCGAGAGAAGGGAAGAGAGTGATACAAAAGACGCACACTTAAGTGTTTCTAACCCAGATAAGGGGACTTATTAAATAGAGATTAAGTTTCACTAAGACCCTCTAACGGCTAGTAGTGACTCATCGCAGAAATGAAGACAAAGCTTCAGCAGTAAATGAGATTCTTGGAACTTTAAATCATTAATCTTTTGTCCGTGTTAAACTCCTGTAATTAATCCCGCAATAAGCCACAACTTGATAGACATTAGCAATTGATAGAATGATATGTTTGCCACAGATTACCAACCCAAAATTTAACAACATGCGATAACTAAACTTTGTAAATAAAAATAACCATGTCTATGCAAAAACTATATATGAACTTCTTACCACGTATGTCAAACATAATTATAAAACAAAATTAAAAAAAATAAATAAAAAATAAAAAATAAGCCAATTTTTTTCTATTAGATAGAAATACATTATTGAAAATTTAAGACAACCCCGTGCGTGCACGAGCATTATAACTAGTTAACAATTTAACATGTACCTGTTCACTTTAATTTGAAGTTTGGAAAATTAAACTTAGAAACAAAGATATAAAACATTAAAGCCTACACCATGCCACTCGTTCGAATTGAAAAGTATAAAATTTCGTTTACTGTGTTGTCCTTACTTCTGCATGTGAGAACACAAAGAAACTTTAAACTTCATTTGCTAGCACCAACGTGTTAATTACTGCCCATAAGACATAAGTGCTACGAGTATTATTTTCAACTAACAAACTTGTTCTTGGTACCACAAGTTATGTCTTAAAACTTTTGCTAAAGGCATATCACAGCCTCATTAATGGCAGATTCAAATACTGTCTACTACTGGTTCTTATCTAGGTAATACAAACGAAACAAAAGCAGATTGAGGAGTAAGTAGTTTTTTCAATTTAAACATCAAACATGCCACAATCAATGATCCTTGTCTCGTGACAGAAAACATAGATATGCGTGTATGACCATTAAATGACAGAAACGTGATGAATTGTATTGAAGGTTCAACCCGTGACTGTTCTTGAAACTAAACCGAACTAACCGAACTCATTTCGACCCATTACCTTACCCAACCTGCCATTTTGACACCGATATTTCTATTCTCATTGCCTCTGTCATCTAGTGTCCCTTAAAAGGTTTAATAAAACACCATTTCATTATGGAATGTGATGAATCACATTAAGTTTTAAAGTTGAAGATTCTGAATTTGTTAAACTACTTATGAATAGGATATTAACAAACTAATGTCAAGAATTATCAATGTGTATTTGTAATGTCCCAAATAGAGAACAATGTAGTTTTGCTCTAATTGCTAAGTATATATAGATAGTCTATATATTACAAAAGGCAAGTGAGAGTTTTTTTTATCTTGAAAGATAAAATTACAAGATACATAATTTTCTAAAACACACTAGTAAATATCGTGATGAGGTTAGACATGTAATTGATAGACCTCATGATGATGGAATTTTCATTCATAGATCTGCAAGGATATCTCGATATTTGACTTATATGTCGAGAAATATGAGTTACAGATTATAGTAAACCCGATAATCATTATGATGGATTACCAAATATTGAATTGGGAAAATTACTCATACTATGAATGTTAAAGATGATGTCCATAAAGATAATCAATTTTGGAAATTTGGTTTATCTTAATAGTTAGACTAGAGAATGGAAATGAGTTTCTTCAAAGAGATGAAAAACCCTAGTGGTTTGAATTTCTATGTAGAAATCATATGGACAATATTGTACACATATTTAATGCATGTTTCATGACAAGATTATTGATCACACTTAAGCAATTAATTATGATTGAATATTCTTTTCTAGGCACATTAAATATATAAAGAGGATAATTGTCATACTTGTTTTCATTAATATGAAATATGACAATGGAATATCAAAACCCTTTCCTGAGAAATTACTTGAGCGAGGACGGTAAGTAATTGAAAGGTTTTTTGAATTCATATAATCTTTGAAAGTGTACGAAGTGCAAATAATTCATGAATGGATAAATGCATGCATCTATGAAATTATTCTTATGTTTAATTATTAAACCCCATTTTCGATTTATAATTAAAATAAGATAAATTTTAAGTATTCCTGAAAGCTAGTGGGAGTATTATGTTAAGTTTATTAAATCTTATATGTTGTATAACATATAGTAAGTAACATTCCTTGTAAGCTAAATGTTAAGTCTTAGATTGGAATGAAACTTCACATGTAAGATTTAAGAATTAAAACATACAACCTTGAAATATATGTTTATTATTAATAAACATGTGCAGTAAAAATAAATGATTCTAATAAAACATGATATATCATTTGGAAAATTGATAAATATCTTTTAACAAGATAGAACGTGAATGAATTCTAAGTTTGAATATAGATTCATCATGTACATCATGTTGTGTATTAAAATTGTTGTATCATTCTTGAATAAGAAGTGATTTGACAACATTAATATCTAACTAAAAGTTATTAGATAACTTGTGTAATGAATATTCTAAAAGAATTACATCCTCAGCCTGGAATTGCTCCTAGATTCTATGGATGAACAATATGTCAAATGTTGTGCAAATTGTCATCAGCTTTAAACTTGAAAGTTAGGAAAGCATCAAACATTACACAAGGATATTAAAGTTTACGGAGTTTTAATGAGCATATTGTTGTTTGTATACAATGATGCTGGTTTAATTGAGATGACACTTAATACTAGTCATGGTATGATTTCATCCTTGTTAATGACCATGTGAACTAGTTGTGCTACTAAGAGCACAGTTGCATTATACATTAAAAGAATAAGAATACTTTAAACTTTAAAATGTTTGAAAGTTTAAATTGTCATAAATTGGTGATAGAGGATGTCACATACTTTATGAATTATTATGTGGATTGGTGAATGCACACATACAAGGACTTCACTAATTGAATTATTGAAATAAGTATTCTCAAAATTATGATAGATCAAGTTGGTTGATTTATGTCTTGTCAACAAGTATGATTGTCATTACTGAGGCATAATTCATCAACAGAATTTTCATGCATTGATCTATTTGGTATTTGGATAATGGATGTTAAACAATTGTTATAATAAATCAAATACTTGGTATGTTTGATTTTATAATATATTGTATCCTATATTTGCATGTTTAATCCGTGAATAAATTTATTTATTTTAAATCGTCCATTGTCGATTAATGATATGGGAGTATCATTAAACTAAGACAAATCGAGAGATATGGTAGAATATACTTGAAAGTATATTGATGAGAATGCATACCAATTTCGATGATATTCAATGAATTGAATATAGGACTTATCCCAACTACATAATTTACTTTATGGATATTGTTATTAAGTAAATCATGAATAGTTATCCCCGACTTGAGATACCGGATAAGTGTCATGAATGTAGTGCACTTCGGAACAACTTAACGCTATACGAATCGGTAGTCATAAGGGTTGTTTCTCAAGTGTTGCAAAGTTCGTGGGTTATTCTTGTAGTCAAAATAGAATTTGTTCCTTCAAATTTATTTGGAGTTTAATACTTCTGGCCCCTCGTAGGGTTGACAAGATGTTTGCGCTGCCACGCCCAAAGTTCTCCTCGAATATGTTCGTAAGATTTGGTAATCTTGTTCAATCACTTATAACGAGAAATGTAATAGTTGGATAAAGAATGACTTCATTCCATATCTTTATTTAACATGGTATTAGAAACAAAAGGATAATAATAATGAGAAATCATTAAAGGTTTTCCAGAGCCTTGCTCGAGTTGTACTAGAGGCATCAAGTGTTGCTAGACGCTAACCGAATGTGATCACTCTATTAAGATATATCCAGTGGAGTGTTGGTTTTATGGATATAAATTAGTAGACGTGAGTTAGGATCAACTCGAGACTATGGGATTGCACACTTTACGATGAGAATTTAAAGTTAAATAATTAAATATAAACGTTGTATTTATTTATTTATTAAACGAAATAACTAACGGACGTTAAGTAATTAATGTAATGGACTAACGGGCGTTAAAGGTATTTGGAAAAGGACTAAATTGCAAAAGTTGGAAGGTTCCTAATCCCTTTAGGGACTCCTAAACCGATCGCCAAGGATCAAAACATGGAAAGAAAACCAACTTGTTCACCAAGTTTGCTTGGGTATATAAACAAGGCTAGGGTTTTATTTTTCCATCTCGGCTCATTAGCTAAACCCTAAAATTGTTTTGTGTGTTTTTCTTCTCCAAACCGTCGAACACCTTTGTGGGTGTCGATCCACAATTTTTCCACAAACCAAGTTATTTGTTTGATAAAACTAGCATTACTTTAATTCGGTTTAGTACGTGTGTACAAGAACATAGTAATAACATACTTTTGTTATTATCTTGGATTGAATTACAAAACGGTGAGGGTAATTTATAATCCTATAAACCCTAATTAGGGTTCATCCTAATTGTTAGTTTGTGGATTTGATTCTTGTTCGGCTAGAATCAAGAAAAGGTACGCATATTCTTCTTATGTTAATTAATTATTTGTTAATAAATCCTATACGCTTCCGCTGGATTACTTTGATGTTTTGTGATTATTTATTTGATTGTCATGTTATATAATTCCAACATCCATTTGGCCAGCTAACTGATTGTTGTTATTGAGGTATAAGAATTTTAATGATGGAAGAGCAAATGACTCAAAAGGAACATTTCCACTGAACATGTTATAACTTAGATCGAGAATTTCTAAAGAGGGGGAAGTAAACAGCCAAGATGGCAATGTCCCATTAAGTGTGTTACCCTCTAAATCAAGATGAGTAAGGTGTGTGAGGTTGAAGAGGGAGCTGTCAGGATGGATTGTACCTTGTAGCATTCCGCAAAAGAGACCGAGACCGATGACGACACCGGTGGAGTCGTTGCAAATAACGCCATCTCAGTTGCAACAATCTCTACTTGTGTTCCGGTTCATCATCATTGGATGATTATCAGAACCACACATATCATCGTTTGGGTAATTGATGGAGGAAAGGTTATCTTTAAAGAGAAGCAAAGCTTCACTTTGTTTTTTAGGGCATTTATGACTCTTATTTAAAGAAGCGGTAGGAGCAAAAGAGGTGAAAAAAAAAGGAAAAAGATACTCGACACAACTGAATAACCCATAGTGTTTTTTATTTAACACTTGTGTCACAAGAATATGATCCGAATATATATGCGGTCTAAAATCATTTATAAACGTATCACTTGTTGGGTTGTACAAGCCTATCACTCTCAACTTTAATTTTTTGTTGAATTATGTAAAATTATAGCTTTTGATTGCTATAGAAAAAAAAACTTTCAATGAAATTTATGTGGTACACAATAATCTTTAAACACTAAAGGAAAACGATTTTTGGATGTTCAATGAAACGAACGTTAGATCTAAACAATAGAAGAGCTCAATTTCGCCTATTTACCAAAACTGAGCATTTATATTAGTCAATGAAAATACCGTTCTCTCTTTGGCAAATTTTCAAGTTAATTTGATTAGGATCTTAAGATTACACTTAAAAATTATTGATACTTCACAAACAAATGTTTGCTAATGGATGAGGTTTACTAGTTTATTAATGTTGTGGGTCTTAGTTAATGTTCCTTCTATGTTTTATAGGTAGACATCTTAGACTAACCAAGCCATAAACTTACGCTTATCTATAACATTAAGGCCTGCTATTGATTTTTTTTTTTTTTTTTTTTTTTTTTGATCTAGTAAGAATAAACAAGAATCTATTGAAGGACTTCAATTAAGTTAAGGTTAGTAGGTCACCATTGCTCTCTCCTACAACTTACTTGAATTGGTCACAAACCTTTATTATACTTATAGACTCAAACACTGTTCATTCTTGTTCCGGCTTCAACTGATTAATAGGTTATATAAGGTGGACTTAGATCTACACGTCAAATTCAAATTCAAGTTCAAGCTCAAACACATAAAATTAAATTGAGCTCAAAACCTTTTAAATGCTATGCTTGCATTTTATGAAAAGGTAATTACTTGAAATAAGTTCCTGTAAATAAATAGATCATATTTATCATTGTCAATTCCGTGAAGAAACTTGGATGATGGAAGAAACCTCTATGAAAGGCTGGTTGGGACATTAAAGTGTTTGTCAATCTCAATGCAGTGAAGAAAAGTCTAAGAAAGATTGATTGGGATGTAACTCTTTGTGAGTTTGTGGACCAACAATTTGAAGTATATTAGGGGTTAAGAAGACTTCAAATTTGAAAGTAAACTCATCTTGGTCTACAAGACATTGTCAATATATTAATTGTTTATCAATCTCACTGCACTAATGCAGTGAAGAAAAGTCTAAGAAAGATTGATTGGGATGTAACTCTTTGTGAGTTCGTGGACCAACAATTTGAAGTATACTAGGGGTTAAGAAGACTTCAAATTGGAAAGTAAACTCATCTTGGTCTAGATGTCATTTGTCAATCCTTTCATCTGGTGGCTCTTTTAAGTCTTGGGATGTAACTGAGTCTGTTTGTGAGTTGTGGACCAACAACTTTGAAGTATACAAGGGTTTAAGAAGACTTCAAAGTAAACTCAATGCAGTAAAGAAATTAAGAAAGGTCGTGGAATATAACAGCTTATGACCAACTTTTTTAAAGTATAAGAGGGTTTAAGAAGACTTCAAATTGGAGGTATAGATACAAAATACTGTAAAAGCTGTTGTCTACTAGCGTAGACTTTCAAAGTAAACTCATCTTGATCTACAAGTCATTTGTCAGTCCTTTTCCTTTCATCTGGTGGTCCATTTCATGTTTTGGGCATGTATACACAATTATGCAAATGTCATGTAACATAAACTATTGTTCAGAAATATGAATTGCTTCATAAATAAAACTCACAAGTATATCTGTTACAATTTCCAAATCTATAACCAAAAGACCCACATCTCATCTTTTGAGGATGCGAGGCACAAAATTACACTATTAGACCATGATCCAGCAGTACCGTTTGTGGTTTTCTTCATCCTGTAAACAACTAAACAACATCAATAAGGAAAACATCACTAGCAGCATTTAGTCCAGAAAGTGTGGTATTTTACAATCAAATGCCAAAGGGTCAATAACATATAGAAATTTGTTCGAAAACAATAACAATCAAATGCCAGCAAGCGTCTGAATTTCGGAATTTGGGGGTTCATTTGCTGATTTTAGTAGTAACCGAAGGAAATTACGTCGAAAGTGGCAAAGCAGACTTTATTTATTTAATTAGTACACGTTTAGTCCTCGAAAGACCGAAATTTTTTATTCTGAGTTATTGACCACTGAGTTAACCTCAACTCGACTACCAAAACTTGGCCTTATAAACTCTGCTCGAGCTCAATTGAGTTTTAATTGCAAGCTCAAACTCGACTCTTCTTTTCTAAAACTCAAGCTCGGTCGAACTTATGCATAAAGTTTAAGCTTGATAAGTCGACCAGACTTATTTCGTAAGTATTATTGTATACAGTTAATGGTAATTAAGTGATTATAAAAATTGAATTTAAGCTAAGTTTGATAAGGTTCGTGCGTACCCTCACGAGTCAAGTATTTTTGAGCACAAACTAGACAAACTCTACATGAGTAGCTCACCTCTTATAAATCAAGTTGATTATGAGTAGTTTGCATGTCAACGTAGACATGTTTGACGCAATAAAAGAATCACCCAGGATAAAAGAGTGTCAAAACAGTATCTTTTAAACTTGGAACAAGACATGTCCAGGGAAAATGAATCACTCCATCCGAGTTTACCATATTCAGGAATGTTGCTACGTTGCATGACAAGCTTCTTCTGGATGTGATCCTTCTACCTACTACATCATGTTGTTAAGCATTTGTTTACAAGTCAATTTACATAACTACTTACGACATAATTTATTAGTAATAGTTTAACAACGAAGAACAGGAGATATTGCATACACGTTCAAATACTAATTTTGTACAGAGGCTATATCAAACGAGACAAAATAGAGAAGGATAACAAACATGGGGCTAATACAGGATTCGCCTCACTCCTCACAATAAGAATCAAGAAAGTTTATACATATTGCACCAGCACCTTACAATCTCTTGTAGCTTATCCACTAAACAATACACTGTAATTCAAATATAACCAATTATCATCACTTCATTACTAATCATTACCCCCACAGTTTCTTTTTCGTACAAACATTTTACTGTTATTTCGTGTGGAAATGGAAGACGGTGGTTTGTGTTACTATATGGCTAAGGAGATTTAGATTTCACAACTTTGGCTGCATCATTCAACAGCATCCACCGAACACCATTCACAAGTTCTTCCTTTACCATGAACAAAACGGCTGCAGCCATAACACTTTGTACAATAGTTGTGCTCATCCCTTTGTAAAAGTCATGGAGCCCTTCGTAGCGTATCATCTTTAGAATTGCATCCAGTGTGCCTGAACAAAAACAGGATTTGTGTGAATAAGCGATCTTTTGGATCGTGAAAAAGACAAGAGAACAACAACATCCCGTATTTCGTGGGAGGTAAGTAACAGTTTCATATTTCATAATCACATTTACCTTCATACTGATGTTTTTTTTTGTCTAACCCAATAACTTGTCTTGCCTGAAGTCTTGACTGCAAACGCAAACAATAATATTTGAGACAAGGGATAAGATAGTTTATTGCTTCTTTAAACACTTGGGTAGTGCAACAGAAGAATAAAAAACTGCCAACAATTTTGAGTTGAGATGAACATTTCGTCCCATTTACTTATGTATGGGTCGCTTTGGGTTGTGCTTTATCTCTAACACGTCATTAAGTCAAAATTTTAATTGAAAGATAGTTTAAAGGTAAACGGGTTAATCGGGTCGAAAACCCCAACTGGTCAAACAGGATGAAAGTCATCTAAAGTTTGGTTCTTACTCTTCTTTTTCGCACTTTTTTTTAGCCAGCATCAAATTTGAATACTCTAAATTAGGGCTGAGCAAAATCAACCGAAAATCAAGCCGAACCAACAAACCTAGCCGAATCGGGTCGAACCGAACTTATTCGGTTCGGTTTTCGGTTTTGTATAATTATGGTTTTCTGTTTCAGTTTTACTCGGTTTGGTTTGGGTCAAAACCAAGAAAAATACACCTAAACTATCGTTTCGGTTTCGGTTTCGCTAGGCTAACTTCGGTTTAGTTTCGGTTTCACTAGGTTAACTTCGGTTCGGTTCTAGGTTCACGTTTTCCAGAAAATTGGTTTCCGGGTCGGGTTTGACCCGTTGCTCAGCTCCTAACTAGATAATTAAAAGCATAAGCAGGTTTCCTAAACACAATAAACTGATATTGCTACTTGTAGAAGCTGAACCATGATCAGATAATCACTTTCAAAATACATGTAAACATCACCTCAATTTTATTCGACATATAGTTTATTGTTATCCAATGGTAAGAGTGCTCGTGCTTGAGTCAATAGACCCGGGTTCGTGTAAGACAATGAAACCCGTAGGTATAACTTGTTGAAAGAGTAATCTTATTCTGATTGTTTTATGTTTGAGGGACTTATTGTGCATATTTTGAAATTTCAGTTCTTTAATGTTTTGAGCCTTTGGATGTTATGGTCAAAGGTGGAAGTAGAAGGGTTGTATGTGTCAAGTGTGCAAAGATGTAGTCGAGTATATGTCGGAGTTATGTGACGGGTTCTCTCATTCTTCCAACATTCGTAAATAACTCTCTCTCTAAACATTCACAAACCCTAAAGTTAGATCTTGTTAAGATCAGTTGTTATTCATTCTCTTGAGTTCTTGGTTGATTTGTAATAGAACTATTATCAAAGTGGATAATAGATCTCCACCTGAGTAGCAGTGGGAGATTGATTGGTGATCAGTTGTGATTTCTGGTTGAGATTCTTGATATTGTTCTGGGTTTGTGATTGTGATTAATAAAGGTTCTTGGTTTGAGAACCAAGATTTGTTGATTGATTTTATAATTTGTTCATGGTATCGAGGTGCACTTCATCCGCTTTATATCGATCATTAAAATTTTTAGGGTTTCAAAAAATTTGGGGTTTTTCAAATTGGGTTCAATTACTTCAATTAACCAGTTTTAATTACTCTTTTATGTGTTTAATTGCACAGATCTGAAAGTTTTTTTACAAACGTCTAATTTTTGAAAAAATTAGGGTTTCCTAAAATTTGGGGGTATTGTTCTCTTCGTGTGTTAATTAGTTGTTTCAATGTTGTTGGTGGATCTTGGAGGTAGATCTGGTATTGTTTGGTTCTTGGAATCTGGAATTGGTTGTTGGTGAATCTTGAAGTTGATTCTGGTTATCTTTTCTGGGTTCTTGGAGTTTTTTGGAGTTGATTTTGGGGTTTTCTTTTGGGTTCTTGACTAAGTGAATCAAGAACTCAGAAGTTTTGTGCTTCCATGAAAACTGCTTTTGAAAGCACTGTAACACCTCTCACACTTTTAATTTTGTATCTCTTTTCTTTTCTTGCTGTATTGCTTGATTGTTGTAGGATTCTTGAATTTTGTGTGTTCTTTATTGGTGTTGTGTGTTTGTTTATCCACAGCTTTATGCTACCGACCTACCACCTTGAGTGGCAAGGAAAGCCTGGGAACTTCCTTCTCTCCTTCTGAGTGCTTGTAGTGTGTTTTGTTTGTTTGTGTGCATCATGTATGTGCATGGTTCTGAGCATAGTGCATCAACTCATAATGAGGATGATGCTGATGTTGATAATGTTACTTTGATCAGTAAATTGGATTGAAGTCACCCTTTGCATTTACATCCTAATGACTCTGCTTCTTTAACTGTGATATCTATTAAAATGTGAGGTACTGAAAACTATAATGTTTTGTCCTGTGCTTTATTATTGGCTTTGGAAGGGAAAAATAAGACTGGCTTTATAGATGGTACTTGTGTTAGATCTAATGTTGATGAGGTTTTAGGGAGACAATGGGATAGAGTTAATACTGTTGTTCTTGGGTGGATTCTTAACTCTATTACTGAGGAACTCTATTTGGGTCAAATTGTTTCAAAAAAGGCATATGATGTTTGGAATGAATTAAAAGAAACATTTGATAGAGTTGATGGTTCAGTTACTTTTTATCTGCATATGAAATTAATGCAATTCTTAATAGGATTGTGTTCTTTTCTAATGTGGGGAATAAAGGGAATTCTCAGAGGTCTCAAACCTCTGGGAACTCTTCTAGACCTACTATTGGACCTAGACCTAATGATTTTAGAAGAACTGCTGGGGGTTCTTCTCTTGTTTGTGAACATTGTGGTTTCAATGGTCATACCATTGTGATGCAGGTTTTACTGACGAGGTTTTAATATTTATATAGTCTCGTTATACCTATGGTCTACCCTAATGCACTAACAGGCAGTGTACCCGGTCGTGTGTAGTGTAGTATTCGATAAAACCGATATCATCCCAAGAGCTATGTGTGTTGGATTATTACTAAGTCTAGGTGTCACAGATTTAATATGATTTCGATAAGGAATTAATCAATTAACTACTAAAGCAGATAAAAGGCAAAGGTTTAATCAGTAGAGGAGAGTGGTGCTAACCTAGTTATTCCTCCTAGCTAGTAATGTGTACGTCTACTTACTTCCAATTACTTCAGGTGGGGTCAAATTCGAGAGGACAACATTTAGTCAATTCGCCCTAACCTATCAGCAAATATGCCACCACTGGAGAAGTCATGTGTCCCTTCATAAGTCTAGTTGTTCCCGGTCCCTGCCAAGTTATTAAGTACCACTACATGCTAGATTTATAATAGTGAGTGTCCCAAGCTAGTAACTTAAACACTCACCCCTAATTCTTAAGTTCATCCAAACGGTAGTGATCGCTGGTCAAATTGCACAAGTAGAAAGGGTCTTCATTGGTCATATCTTACCCTTCCGCCCCGCCTACTCACTTAGGGTCATTTGGTCATATATTCTAAGCAACTAGCCTCACCGCCATTCATAACTACCAAACAAGGGTAGCTACCAATAAACTATGCATGCATACACTTAGAAATAATTATACTAAGTAATGTAAATGTAAACAAAACAATTAAGGAATCATAACTAGGCCAACACCAAGAAGTGCTTATCCGCTCATATTAACCATACAAATCAATTCAATATTCAAAGTTATGAAATACATGAATCGAAAGTAAAGAAAAGATAAAATGCTAATGCTTATCGATGGGAGTGATTTCTCCTCGAGACAGCTCCAGATGCTCCTCTAGACCCGCTTTGGCTTCTTCCCATATTATTTGGTTATGGTGTGTGGAATGGGATGCCTTGAAATGCCGGAAATCATGGGTATTTATTGGCCGATCCGGGTTACTACAGAACTAATATAAGAGTTACGCCGAATCTTCAATTCCTTCGTAATTTGCACTAGATCTGCTGGTTACGGCGTAACCTTATAATTGGTTACGTTGTATCTTCAATATTACTTGGTTACGCCGTAGTTGATGAAATAGTTATGGCATAGTTATCAACGGCATGGAACCTCATTTGACCTAATATAGTTACGTCGTAGTCGTTAGGGGAAGTTACGCCGTAATCTGCTAATGAGTTGGCTTTCTGAGTCACGCTTTAGTTACGGCGTAATGTGAGAGATGAGTTACGCCGTAACTTCTTCAAAGTCAGCATACTATAATAAATCTTTTATATTTCTCTAATTCCGCGTCTCTTTAGCTCCAATGCTCGTAATTTATCTGAAAGTGGAAAACAATGGTAAATCCATATAAATGATATAAATTACAAGCATTGTCGGGGGAAATTGACACTTAATATTCAGGACTATTTGATGTTATCACATTGATAGGTGCTTTAAACTAATTGGATACCCTGCTGATTTTGGTAAAAAGAAGAATTTTCAAAATAATAAAGGAAAAAATGTTTCTAACAATTCTGGTACTAGTCCTTCTTCCGCCTTCACGATGATCAAATGGTACTCTTATCTCTTTGATTAAAGAAAATTCGGTTCGAAATGGTGTATGTGCCAATATGGGTGTACTTTTATAACCGCAATGTATTGTTTAATGAAAACTTTGAGATGTTTTTTGTTCTACTAGTCAGCTGCATAATAATCTTGTTACAAAGGGTATCATTACTGATTGCTAATCAGCACATGACCTATACTGATAAGTTTCTTGTGAATGTTGTTGATGTGTCTCATCTTAAGATTAAAGTTTCTCATCCTAATGGTATGAAGCTTTTATAACTAAAATTGGGAATATGCCTTTGACTAGTTACTTGACCTTATATGATGTTCGTTGTTCCAGTATTGTGTTAGTTTATTATCTGCTCATAAGGTTGCTGGGATATTAAATTGATTTTTGATTTTGATGAGGCTCATTGCTATATCTTAAATCGTGACTTGAGGCGTGGAAAATTCGGGACCGTAATCGATTGTGGATTATATTACTTTTATGGAAATCAAGGTAAAGACCTCGAGAGGTTTTCTCGTTAACACCGTGTGTTTTTATCCAAATATACTTGGCATCGCAGACTTGGCCATCCCGCAAACCAAGTTTTAAATGTTTTGAAACTTGTTTTGGGATTTTCTAATAAAGATTCTAAATTGCCAGATATTTATCAAAAGGCTAAAGAAAAAAGGGAACCTTTTCCTTTAAGTGATCATGTATCTAAACATTTGGGTGATTTGGTTCACTTAGATTGATGGGGGCCTTATAAAGTGACCAGTAGGGATGGATATAGATATTTTCTTACTATGGTTGATGATTTTTCTAGAGCTGTTTGGGTATATCTTTTGAAGAACAAGACCAAGTTTTGAAAACTTAATTTTTTTTACAATTATCTAAAACTCGCTTAATAAGAAAGTTAAAACCTTCGTGGAGTGATAATGGACCGAATTTGTTAATCAGCAGTTTACTTTGTTTTATGAGAAAAATGGGATTGTTCATCAGACTTCATGTAGTTATACCCCTCAAGAAAATGGCATTGTTGAGAGGAAGCATAGGCATCTTCTTAATGTTGCTAGATCTCTTTTGTTTCAGGGATGGCTTTCCCTGAATATGTGGTCTGAGTGTATTCTAACTGCTACTTACTTGATTAACATATTGCCTTCCTCTTTGCTAAATGGGCTTTCTCCTTTTGATCTTGTGCATAACTTTGCTCCTTCTTTGTTGCACTTGAGGGCTTTTGGGTGTCTTGCTTATGCCACTATTCTGAATAGTCATGATAAATTTGGTAGTAGGTCTGAAAAGTGTGTCTTAATTGGATATTCTAATTCTAAAAAAGGGTACAAATTGTGGAGTCTTGATCAGAAACATGTTATTTTCTCTAGACTAGAGATGTTAAATTTTTTGAGGATATCTTTCCTTTCAAACATAGTGTTACTGTTTCATCTAAGTCTCATCAAGATCCTAGTCACCTAAATTTTTTCAATTCTAATACTCTTGATGACCTACATGACCTACCCAATGATGAGAACCCAGCCCTAAGAGGCATGGCAGACCATCTCCTTGTCTAGGCAGTCCTTTTAAGTTACCTAATGAGGATATTGGGGGGCATTCTTTTGACTAAAATGATTCTACCAGTGAGGATGAGAGGTCTGCAGCCCTTGAGGATAATGTAAATAGTCCAAATTTTGAGGGTAATGAGTCTCTCATTCAGTCTGAGGAAAGTCATCAGGATACTAGTTTTAGAAGGTCTTCCAGGCCTTCTATTTTCCCAAAGAATTTTAATGATTTTGGTGTTGATTGTAAGGTTAAATTTGGTTTAGAAAAATATGTTAACTATTCAAATTTATCTAAAGCTAACTATTGTTTCTCTACTACCTTAAAACCAAAAAGTTTTTTGGAGGCCTCTAAGCATAGACATTGGAATGATGCTATGAATGATGAAATGAATGCTTTACATAAGAATGATAACTTTGAAATTGTTGAGCTTCCTGCTGGTAGGAAGGCTATAGGCAGTAAATGGGTTTTGAAGATCAAGTATAAGTCTAATGGTGAGGTTGATAGATTTAAAGCTAAGCTAGTTGCAATTGGTTTCAATCAAAGGGAGGGAATTGATTTTGATGAAACCTTCTCTCTTGTTGTTAAAATTGCTACTGTTAGATGCCTTATTAACCTTGTTGTTCAAAATGATTGGTGTTTGTTTCAGTTAGATATTAACAATGCCTTTTGATATGGTGATCTTGATGAAACTGTCTATGAAATTGCCTCCTGGTTATTATGATTCTAATGATAAAAGAGTATGCAAATTGAAGAAAAGTTTATATGGGCTTAAGCAGGCTCCTAGGCAATGGAATGCTAACTTAAATACTGTTTTAATTGAGAATGGTTTTGTGCAAAGAAAAAGTGATTACTCATTGTTTACTAAAACTAGTGATAATGTATTTGTTGCATTGCTTGTTTATGTAGATGATATTATAATCACTGGAAACAGTTTGCATGAAATTGATAATGTTAAGCAGTTTTTGAAAAGCAAATTCATGATTAAAGAGCTTGGCAAACTAAAATATTTTCTTGGTATTGAAGTGTTAGAAACTAAGAATGGTTTATGTTTAACTCAAAGGAAGTATTGTCTTGATCTTATTTCTGAGTTTGGGTTACGGTCGGAAAGTCCGCTCGCTCCTTTGTAGCCTAATCTTGCTCGACTAGTGAACCTTCCGACATCGATCCTAAACTAAAGAATATTACCGAGTATCAAAATTGATTGGTAAGCTTATTTACCTTACTACTACTAGGCCCGATATTGGTTATGCGCTTGTCTTAGTCGCTTTATGCATAGTCCTCCAAATCTCATTTGATGTTGCATTAAAGGTAATAAGATACCTTAAGGGTTCTCCGTAAAGGGTTAACATCGAGAAAAGTGCTAGCCCGCTTATTGAATTAAAAGGTTTTTCCGATGTCGATGGCTAGATGTGTTGTCACTAGGAAGTCGTGGATCGTTATTGTGTTTTTGTGTGGATGCTTGGTATCATGGAAGAGCAAGAAACAAAACACTATATCAAAATCATCTACTCAAGGAATACAAAGCTTTAGCTTCTGTAACTTCTGAAATTGTTTGGATTTTAAAATTTTTAAAAGATTTAAATTGTAAAAATCTTTTGCCTGAATTCAGCAATCAAAATTGCTGCCAATCCTATATTTCATGAGAGAACAAAACATTTGGAAATTGACTTACATTTTGTAAGGAAAAAAATTATAGCTGGGGTAATTGAAACTGAGAAAATAAGCTCTGCTAATCAAATAGCATATGTTCTTACTAAAGGGATGGATACAAAACAACATAGCTTACTAAGTTCTAAACTTAATCTTATCGATCTTTTCCAGAATAAGATTAAGGGAGGGTGTTGAAAGAGTAATCTTATTCTGATTGTTTTATGTTTGAGGGACTTATTGTGCATATTTTGATATTTCAGTTCTTTAGTGTTTTGAGCCTTTAGATGTTATGGTCAAAGGTTGGAATTAGAATGGTTGTATGTGTCAAGTGTGCAAATATGTAGCTGAGTATATGAGCTGGAGTTATGTGACGGGTTCTCTCATTCTTCCAACATTCAGAAATAACTCTCTCTCTCTAAACATTCACAAACCCTAAAGTTAGATCTTGTTAAGACCGGTTGTTATTCATTCTCTTGATTTCTTGGTTGATTTGTAATAGAACTATTATCAAAGTAGATAATAGATCTCCAACTGAGTAGCAGTAGGAGATTGATTGGTTTATTTGGTTGATTGTTGTTCTGGTAAACTGATTGAGATTAGTTGTGATTTATGGTTGAGATTCTTGATATTGTTCTGGGTTTGTGATTGTGATTAATAAAGGTTCTTGGTTTGAGAACCAAGATTTGTTGATTGATTTCATAATTTGTTCATAACTTTATTGATAACTATTATTTATAATGGTAAAACCCTAATTCCCAAAACCCACAAACCGGGCTTGGGCCTAATTATCGACAAATACTCCCCCGCAGTTCGAGCGGCGAAATAGCTAAAGCTCGAACTGGAGAAGTAAACTAAGAAAGCAAAATAAAACAATAACCAATCGACAACACGTGGTCGACAAACAGAAAATAATGGTCGACAACTCGTGGTCGACAAACAAACCAAACTCTTGGTCGACAACTCTAAGGTCGACAAACAGACAAAAGTCATCTCATGAATAAGAACCCTAGATTCGACATAAAAACGAAAGTTGGTTCTAAAACTTCAACCCCCAAAGAACCTTCTGAACAAACGGGGCATGTTTTTCCTTAGAAAAACATAAAGATCCACCAAATATTATTATTTTTATTATCTATTTATTTATTTATTTTACGCTATAAGCTTCAAAAACCTCATATCCTTATAACTCCAATTCAAGTGACCCACTAACTAGTTTATGATTTTCATCAACCAATGAAAGTTGGGAAGAAAATCAAAACCAACTTACTTTAATAAATAGAATTGTGATCACGTGATCAAGCAATTTAACCCGCTAGCAGTAACCGATGGCATCCAAGATTGAATTAAAAATCCTACCGACCCAGTAAACTTAATGCACCAATTAAAATCCACCCTTCTTTATTAGACTCCGATCAAAAAATAAGCAACCAAGTATTCTTGGATGCAAGTAGATGACGACAGTGAAGGATCTCAAAGACCAAACGACTTTGGAACGATTTTTGTAAGGATAAAGTATATACGATAGAGATAAGTATATACGTGCTCCGGACCGCCGGCCGAAAAAATTAAAGTGACGACTGTTTTAGGGTGTAGGGATCGTTTAGTTTAATGGCCTGATACCATGTAAGACAATGAAACACGTAGGTATAACTTTATTGATAACCATTATTTATAATGGTAAAACCCTAATTCCCAAAATCCACAAACCTGGCTTGGGCCTAATTACCACTAATAGTTCGAGTCTCTTCCTTGGTTGGCTAAGATAGGTACCCACCTCCGCAAAACTTATGGGCACACTGGAGAGACTTTGTTGAATAAGAGCTTAGGGGTCCGAGTCTTGGCTTGTGCTCACTCCAGTTGGTGCCCAACTAGGCCAGGAGAGTTGCCAGAGCTATTCCTTGTGGAGTGGACAGTGGTGCCAAAAAGGCATCCGGTGTCTAGGTGTTCCCGCCAATCTACACTTTTTTGTGGAATTTAGATAATAGTAACTACGACTAGTTAAGTGTTTGTTGTATATATATGCACATACCATTCTTACAACAATATAGTCAAGCCACTTAACTAATACCAATTATTACCTTGTCATATACCCAAGCATCTTGCTGTCTTTTTATTGGTCCCGGCTCTGCGGCAAGTAAGATCGTTGTTTTCCATTTATTATAGTACGTATAAAAGGCTTGTTATTATTTCCTTTTGTCTATGCGTTGGTTCATTTGTTAATGGTGAGATGCTACATTGGGTATTAAAGAAGACGCCAACGCAACCATTACCAGGCCATGTATCAAGAAGGAGAGGGAGGCTCTGCTGTTCATCAGCAAACTTAAAACAGCGGGTATAAACCTTACTTATACTATTAAGCGAAGATACTTATGTAAATCTTGTTATTTAATTGTTTTATGCTTTGCTATCTATGCAGAAGTTGCATTTTGTGGTGCTTCATTACCATGATGTTTGTGAATGAAGTATCCATTTTGGTAATTAGTTAGTTGGTTAGATCCTTAGGTAACAAAAGTTTGTAAATATTTTTTTCATCGAACAATGTTGTCAGCTCTTTTAGCTTTTGATTTACTTATTAAGAATAAGTTATTAACATATTCATTCACCCAATTAAAAGGTATCAAGGGTGATCATAATATGGGTGATTATATGAATAATATATCTTAAACGATATTTAAGAATGGAGAATACATCAAAAAGGAAAAAAAAAACACAAAAACATAAGAACATTAAAACACTAATATGTGAGCTAACACCATGCATGTGATTCTGTAGAGACAAGTAAAATCCTTCCTATTCAAAACATGAAAGCTAAAACGACACATGGCAGATGTATAGAATTGGAATTCAGTTAAATTATATTGTAAGATTGGGATACGCATTTTTTAAACTGCAACCAGGAATTACTATGAAAACTGCCTTTCTCAAATGTGCAACCAAGATATTAGACTTAGATAATAAAAGTAATAATAAGTATTTCAATACAATAGCCTTCTAAACTTCTTTTCAAGTTTCCGAAAACACACCACTACTGTTACATATATCCAATCTTTCATGTGACTTAATAGAACAAAAAAATAAATATCTGCATTGTCTCTTGAGAAACAAGGCACCACAAAATCCCCAAAATCTGACAGCAAATCCATAACCCAAACCTGTGTAATACGATTTCCAAAAGTCGTCTCCATCTTTAACAGCAGCAGGGTCACTGGCATTGTCTTGTATAACCTTATACAATGCAACTTTGTTGCTTTTTTAATTGCATAAGTCTTGTTAGTATAATAAACGAAAGCCAAAGGGCTGGAATTGTTCGTTAGATAGTTAGTAACCGAATAGCAGTTATAGTTAGTTAATGGTAGTTATGGTAGTTATTAAGTAGTTAAAGGAAGTTATACCCTTTCATGAAGGGACATGATGGTTCGGTTAGAAGCCTTTATAAACGAACATATGTATCATTGTAAACGTGTCTTATAAGACAATGTAACCCATGTTATGTTGTAAATAATGAAGAATCAAATTCTTGTAAATCTTGTTGTTAAATCGATCCTGGAATATCATTAGAAACCTGTGTACATTGGAATCAGAGCCAAAGGTTGCAAGATTACAAGTTGTGGTTCAAGTTTTGATCAGGAAGATCAAAAGACTTAGAAGGGAAGAGACACCAAGGACGTTGGAAGAAGATAGTGCATGATCAGAACCAACGGGAGTTGCAGATAGCAACGACTTTAATCCACTCTTGAAGGAGAAGAGGAACACGAATTGATTGAAGGAACAAATGTAAACGCCAAACGAAATTGGTGGAACACTTTGTTGGTAACTGCTCTTGAACGCGACATAATGGAATAAAATTGCAAGAATACAAGGCCTGACAGATGGTGAAGAGGAAGCAATAAGAGATGCTATAAGAGGTTCATTGACATCACTCAAGTGTATTATGAAACTGTTGGGATTTTAGAACTATGTTAGCCAAGGAACGCATATGAGTACGCAGCAGATATGGATCTAGTTATCGCAATTAGGTTAACACGTATTAATAAACAATAATTGAATAAAAGGTACATTAGGAAACTAGCCTTTGGCGGCAATTGAACACAAGTGAACAAACACAGAAACCCAAAGTATCTAAAGTAGATACCTCTACGAGTATCACACACAACACGTAAAACGAGCACGTTCGATAAGAAGCTAGTCGAGAATGTATAATCAATCAACCCCTTGAATTTACTTGAATAACACGAACAAGAAAAACCCCAAGACAACTCTTGCTTCTTTGTCAATAATCACAAACACCCAAGAAGCCTTTTGCTTCTTTATCCGATATGGGATAATACTATCCGAGAATCATCCATGTTCTGTCCGAGATATAACCACGAACAGATATACAAAATCCTTTGTTGCCAATCAAGTTCAACATGGAACAGGAAACAAGTACAACTAGTTTGTACAAAGCCTAAACAACTTGGATCAATTAATTAATGCAAGTTAGGAATTGAACAAAAAATAAAACAAAACATAATTTGTTTTGTATACAAACTGGTCAATAAAGAAACAAGTAATGTGGATCGGCTTTTAGAGTTTAGGGATATATATCAATCGCATGGCATACCAGAACATGTATTTGTTTATATAGCTTACAAGTCAACTTGTGTCTTGGGCTTGATACTTGATCAACAAGTAATCAAAACAAACACCCCCGATTAGATATAAATTGGACAAGGCCCAAGGCACCAAACCGACCCAAGTAGCAAGTGGATCAAGTCCATGGGTAGTTTATAGGATCGGCTTTTCATGCATGCAAGAAACGGGTCAATATATATTCAAGTAATTAAACAATCGTCACGTACTCTCATGTTTAACGTGTGTTTTAAACTCCCACAATCCAACAGAAACAGCAAGAATGCCTTGGCATGAGAAGCCCAAGAAAGAGATGGTTGAGAGCAGTGGGACTGCTATTGTAAAAGATAGAGAGGGCAAAGACCAAGAAGATGCAGGAACAAGAGAGTCACAGAATGAAGAAATGGACAAGACAAAGTTTGGAGTCAGGCTAGAAGGCAATGTGAAGGAAGAATGCAAGGAAGACGCGGAGAAAAGCATGGAGACTCGAAGAATAAACAATTAGGGGGAAATGTTGCACTTTTAATTGCACAAGTCTTGTTAGTATAATAAACGAAGGCCAAAGGGATGGAATTGTTCGTTAGATAGTTAGTAACTGAATAGCGGTTATAGTTAGTTAATGGTAGTTATGATAGTTATGGTAGTTATTAAGTAGTTACGGGAAGTTATACCCTTTCATGAAGGGACATGATGGTTCGGTTAAAAGCCTATATAAACGAACATATGTATCATTGTAAACGTGTGTCTTATTAGACAATGTAACCCATGTTATGTTGTAAATAATGAAGAATCAACTTCTTGTAAATCTTGTTGTTAAATCGATCCTGGAATATCATTAGAAACCTGTTTACAAACTTAACCTCAAATTCTAAGTGATCACATCAGAAACATCTAATTTGTTGCTTTACTAATATGCAGAACACAAGAACGCAATAGATGGTCAAAGTATATATATACCATAACACTTGTTATTAGTAATTATGCTTTCATTATCACATATTTATATCTACTGCAACTTAAAATTGATAGAAATGAGAAGCATATATTTTACCAAAAGCAAAGCGATACAACTTATTACAGTTGTGAGTTGATTATAAAGTTTTCATATTTGTATCTGCAATGGTTTATTTATCATCAAAATAAAAAAAAGAATTACTAAATTTCCATCAAGGTCACACTGTGACCAAAGTAAATTTATTGTTAAATACATACAACAAGAATTCTAAGAGACAACACACAAACATCATAATTCACATAAGCTTATACACGACAGCATAACTTAAAATGTCCCAGCTCCACCCCAAACTCCTATACATGTATCACAAATTGTTTTAGAGCAAGAAAATTTATAGACTAAGGCATTTTGCGAAAACATATGAAATATTGTACCTTTGATTATCTAACATCATTTCCTGATATAAACATGTCTTCTCTTCTTCTTCTTCAAGATCAAACTCTCTATTGCATCAGCAATTGCGTTGAACCACTTGACTTTTCTTGTTGACAACATTAGATATCCCATCACCAATCCAAGTAAGGTCCCACATCCATATCCCAACGTCACTACTTCCCATGTAAATCCACTCTCCTCCACATGTGATTTAAGCTCTTGTTTGTGTGTATGCTCACTACACTTTTTGGTTATCGGAAGCCCACATAGTCCCGGATTCCCTTCAAAAGATTTCTCTTCAAATGTGTTAAATTGTGTTCCATATGGAATACGGCCCACGAGACGGTTTTCCGAGAGATTTAACACTTCAAGAGTGTTGATTCCTGCAAGACTTTGTGGGATCTCTCCTGAGAGTTGGTTCCAAGACAGGTCTAACGACTCGATCTCGGTGAGATTCCCAGAGCATGTGGAATTGGACCAATGAGGCTGTTGTGGGACAAGTTGAGCACTATTAGCGAATTAATACCACCAATAACGTATGGGATCTCTCCTTTAAATGTGTTATTGGACATATCAATAATTGTGTAATCAACCAAAATTTGTGGAAAATCTAGATTCACCCCTTTCACCGCAACAACAAATGAGTAATACAATCCACTCATGGACAAATATTTTGGTTTTGTGCTGTTTTTCACCACATTCTTCATGGAATTGAAATTTTGAAAATATTTTCCAGGGAGTTGACCTACAAACCTATTATGAGATAAGTCAAGAACTTGAAGACTTTGAAATGGGGATTCAACAGTTGAAGAGGGTTGAATGTGTCCAAGAAAGTTGTTTGAATTAAGGACAAGAGCCTGCAAATTTGGAAGAGCTCCTAACCATCCGGGAAATGTACCATTCAAATGGTTGTTTCCGAAATCAACTACTTTCAAGGATTGACATTTGGACAAGGAACTTGGCAACTCACCTTCTAACTGATTTCTTTTTAAAATAAGCCCCTCTAACCATTCACAGTCATATAAACTAGGAATCGTTCCTTGAAAGCTATTATTCCCCATATCTATCATTGTAAGAAAAAAGGTGATATTTCCAAAGCATTGTGGAATCAATCCACCAAAGCTATTATTGGACACATCCAGAATCCGTAGCATGCTAATGTTGCAAATTGATGGAGGGAATGGTCCCTCAATCAAGTTGGACTGCACATACAGTTCTTCTAGTCCATACCATTAAAATTGTGGCTACCCTGTTATGAAGTTATGTGAGAGATTCAAATAATCCAACCCATAATCACCTCCAATCTCCCCAGCCCAATGAGGAATTTGGCCATGGATTTCGTTGCTAGAGAGATCTAAGTGATCAAGTTGTTTCATGACTCGAAATGAATTCGGAAACACCTTTAGCTTGCAAGAGGCCAATTGTAAGGATATAAAACCAGGGTTGGCATAATGATTGGTATTCTTTGTTGTAACAGAGAAACCGCTGTAAGAGAGATCGAGAGCTGTGAGGTTTGTGAGGCTCGATAACAATGAATCCAACTACAATTCACCACTAAAATTATTATGAGAAAGGTCTAAAGCAATTAGGTTGGTGAGTTGTCGAAATGTTTGCACATCAATTTGGCCACCTAACTGATTGTGACTAAGGTATAACTATTTTATTTATGGAAGAGCAAATGGCTCAAAAGGAACATTTCCACTGAATATGTTAAGATTTAAAAAGAGAAATTCTAAAGAGGGGGAAGTAAACAGCCTAGATGACAATGTCCCATTAAGTGTGTTACCCTCTAAATCAAGAAAAGTAAGGTGTGTGAGGTTGAAGAGCGAGCTGTCAGGATGAATTGTACCTTGTAGCATTCCGCAATTGAGATTGAGAGTGATGACGTCACCGTTGGAGTCGTTGCAACCAACTCCATCCCAGTTGCAACAATCCGTACTTGTGTTCCAGCTCATCATTATTTGATAATAATCAGAATCAAGCAAATCAGAACAGTAATCGTTTGGGTAATTGATGGAGGAAAGGTTTTGTTTTAAGAGAAGCAAAGCTTCACTTTGTTTGTCAGGGCATTTATGACTCCTCCTATTTAAAGAGGCGGTATGAGTAAAAGTGGTGAAAATAAAGAAAAGAAAAAAAGATACACAACAGTTTTGAATAACCCATTGTGTTTTTTATTTAATTGCTATAAACATTCATATACTCTACACATATATATAATGCTAACATTGGTGTCACAAGAATATGATCGAATTATGTAAAATTATAAATTTTGATTGCTAAAAAAATTAAAAAAAAAAAAAAAAAAAAAAAAAAAAACCTTCAATGAAATTTATGTGGTCCACAATAATCTTAAACACTAAAGTCTAAAGGAAAACGATTTTTGGATGATTCATTGAAATGAAGGTTAGATCTAAACAATAGAAGAGCTCTATTTCGCCCATTTACCAAAACTGAGCATTTATATTAGTCAATGAAAATACCGTTCTCTCTTTGGCAAATTTTCAAGTTAATTTGATTAGGATCTTAAGATTACACTTAGAAATTATTGATACTTCACAAACACATGTTTTGCAAATGGATGAGGTTTACTAGTTTATTAATGTTGTGGGTCTTACTTAATGTTCCTTCTATGTTTTATACGTAGACATCTTAGACTAACCAAGCCATAAACTTACGTTTATCTATAACATTAAGGCCTGCTATTGAAATTTTTTTTTGATCTAGTAAGAATAAACAAGAATCTATTGAAGGGCTTCAATCAAGTTCAAGCTCAAAACCTTTTAAATGCTATGCTTGAATTTTATGAAAGGGTAATTACTTGAAATAAGTTCCTGTAAATAAATAGATCATATTTATCATTGTCAATTCCGTGAAGAAACTTGGATGATGGAAGAAACCTCTATGAAAGGCTGGTTGGGACATATAACTATTTTTCAATCTCAATGCAGTGAAGAAAAGTCTAAGAAAGATTGATTGGGATGTAACTCTTTGTGAGTTTGTGGACCAACAATTTGAAGTATACTAAGGGTTAAGAAGACTTCAAATTGGAAAGTAAACCCATCTTGGTCTAGAAGTCATTTGTCAATCCTTTCATCTGGTGGCTCTTTAAGTCTTGGGATGTAACTGAGTCTGTTTGTGAGTTGTGGACCAACAACTTTGAAGTATACAGGTTTAAGAAGACTTCAAAGTAAACTCAATGCAAGAAAGAAACTAAGAAAGGTTGTGGAATATAACCGCTTATGACCAACTTTTTCAAGATAAGAGGTTTAAGACTTCAAATCGGAGGTAGGACACAAAATAAAAGTTGTTGTCTACTAACAGAACTTTCAAAGAAACTCATCTTGGCCTACATGCTCATTTGTCAGTCCTTTTCCTTTCATCTGGTGGTCCTTTTCATGTTTTGGGCATGTATACACAATTATGCAAATGTCATGTAACATAAACTATTGTTCAGAAATATGAAGTGCTTCATAAATAAAACTCACAAGTATATCTGTTACAATTTCCAAAACTATAATCAAAGACCCACATCTCATCTTTTGAGGATGTGAGGCACAAAATTACACTACTAGAATTGTCAAGTAGTTTGTATAGACCATGATCCAGCAGTACCATTTGTGGTTTTCTTCTTCCTGTAAACAACTAAACAACATCAATAAGGAAAACAATGATTACTAGCAGCATTTAGTCCAGAAAGTGTGGTATTTTACAATCAAATGCCAAAGGGTCAATAACACATAGAAATTTGTTTGAAAACAATAACAATCAAATGCCAGCAAGCGTCTGAATTTCAGAATTTGGGGGTTCATTTGCTGATTTTAGTAGATTTTAGTAGTAACCGAAGGAAATTATGTCAAAAGTGGCAAAACCGGACTTTATTTATTGAATTAGTACACGTTTAGTCCTCGAAAGACCGAAATTGTTTTTTCTGAGTTATTGACCACTGATTTAGCCTCAACTCGACTACCAAAACTTGGCCTTAAAAATTCAACTCGAGCTCAATTGAGTTTTAATTGCAAGCTCAAACTCGACTCTTCTTTTCTAAAACTCAAGCTCGGTCGAACTGTTGGTAAATTTAGTGCACTTGTGGGATTAGTTCACACCTGGTTTTGGGTTAGGAGGTGCGGAGTGTACACCCATGAGGTCCCTGAACACCCTGACTCGACTCAATAGTGGTTTGTACTGCTAATGTATTGGTTACTACTTCTAGTGTAGTAACTGATGGTTCCTACTAGTAGTGTTATGGTTCCTACTGCTAGTGTAATGGTTTATGGTTCCTACTGCTAGTGTAATGGTTCCTGCTGATGGTTCTTGCTGGTAGTGTATGGTTCCTGCTGCTAGTGTAATGGTTCCTACTGGTAGTGTTGCAGTGATTAATTTGTAACAGCTTGGACTCATTCAATTGGTTGTTATGACTGCTTTATGAACACGTTTAATTGGTCATGTAACCATTATTCCTATGATAATTGAGGCTTATTATGAGTGTTTAATTGGCCGTTAATCATCCATAATGTCCATTAACTAGGAGTGAGTATTCTCTACTATAAATAGAGATGTTTTTCACCAGCATGAACATACTGAGAGATATACATAACCAGGAGAAACAAACTGAAAGCTAAACACTGATAAGCGCAAGGGTTATTGAATTGTGCCTAATTCTATAACTAACATTTGGTCTGATCCCAAGTAGATATTCGTGTAACCCAGGCATTAAGGTCGAATAGCTTACTTTGGAAAGTTATCACACGATTCCAAGTGATATCCGGTAACCACCTAGTGGTATTGCAGTTGCTACTGATTATTTTACCCTATTCTGGGCTGTCACCACCAACAATCAAAGTAAACTATTTGTGATAATCAATGGCTGATGCTGCAATGAAACATATGGCATCAAACTTTGCCAAGATGGACAAGTTTGAAGGGGTGGACTTTAGGGGATGGCAAAAGAAGATGCACTTCTTGCTTTCCAGCATGAGCGTGGTGTCATGTGCTAACCACTCCTATTCCTGATGATGGGGATGATGCTACTGTGGAGCAGATCAGGAGGAGGAGCAAATGGGAGAATGATGACTACATTTGCAGAGGTCCAATTCTCAATGGTATGTCTGATTCTCTATTTAACATTTATCAGAACTTTGAATCTTCCAAAGAACTGTGGGATTCCTTGGATGCCAAATATATGACTGAGGATGCATCAAGTAAGAAGTTTCTTGTAAGTAATTTCACAAATTACAAAATGACTGATTCAAGACCAGTCATGGAACAATACAATGAACTTCTTGGTATACTTGGAAGGTTTACACAACACAATATGCACATGGATGAGGCTATTTCAATCTCTTGTGTTATTGATAAACTTCCTCCTTCTTTGAAAGATTTCAAGCATACCTTGAAACATAAGAAAGAGGAGTTAATGCTAGTTGAGTTCATACCATCCGCGCATTGAGGAATCTCTCAAGGTGCGTGATAATGACAAGCCAAAGAGTAGCAATGCTATCGTGCATCTCATTATCAATATGGTGGAGCATAACAACTACACGTGTACAATGAAAACAAAGGTAAACGTAAACATCATGATAACACAAAGGTAGATCCTAACAAGAAGGCAACACCTACTTATTGGAAATGTGGAAAATCTGGTCACATTAAAAGGGATTGCAAAGGTGTTAAGGTTGGTGGTAAAGCCAATGGATCAGGCACTAATGGTTCAGGGACTGGTGGTTCTACCAACTCACTGAAAGGTCAGAACATGGCAACTCACTGAAAGGTCATAATATGTTTAATAAGTCTTTTCAGATTTATTATGTTACATATGTATCTGAATCTTATTATGTGCAGGATGATGATGTTGCGTGGTGGGTTGACTCGTGCAACAGCTTTATGTGTGCAAAGATAGAAGTCGGTTCAAGACTTATGAGTCACCGAATGATGGTTCTATTCTTTACATGGGAAATGAGTCAACAACCTTGGTGCATGGTCGTGGTTGTGTAGATCTTAAATTTAGTTCTTGAAAGATTGTAACTTTGTTTAATGTTATTCATGTTCCTGATATAAGGAAGAACTTGGTTTCAAGTAGTGTTTTGAATAATCATAGATATAAACAAGTTATGGAGTCTGATAAATTTGTCTTGTCTAAAAGTGGTGTTTTTATTGGTTTTGGCTATTTGTGTAACCAAATGTTCAGGCTTAATATTGTCACTCATAGTGATAATTTAGCCTTTATGACCACCTCTGACCAGACTCACTCTACCCTTTGGCATGCTAGACTTGGCCATGTACACTATAAAAGGATGCAAGATATATCTAAGGATGGGTTAATCCCAGATTTGACATGGACACCGAAAAGTGTAAAACTTGCATGTTGACAAAGATAACCAAGAAACCTTTTCGTGGTGTTAGTCGTGAGACTAAGCTCTTGAGCTAATACACAAGTGACTGTGTGATTTGCATGCCACTCCTCTTTAGGGAATAAGAAGTACTTTGTGACATTTATTGATGATGCTTCTAGGTTTTGTTATGTCTATCTATTACATACTAAGGATGAAGCATTAGATAAATTCAAAGTGTTTAAACCGAAGTTGAATTGCAACTTGGGTCCTTGATCAAGAGATTAAGGACCGATAGGAGGTGAGTAAATGGATACTCAGATTTTCAATTGCTGGTATAATCCATGAAACGATGCTCCTATACTCCTCAAAGAAATGGTATTTCTAAAAGGAAAAATAGGTGTCAAGGAAATGGTTAATTCCATGTTGTCCTATTCAGATCGAGTCAATGGTTCGGGTGAAGCTATGTTAACAACTTTCTATTTGTTAAATAGGGTTCCTAACAAAAGGAACAAAGTTACCCTTATGAACTCTTGACTAAAAGGAAACCCAACTCGAACTATCTCAAGGTCCGGGTTGTAGGGGTTGCAAGACTCCTCGATCCAAAGATGAAAACTTTGGGTGAAAGAGGCATTGATCGCATCTTTGTTGGATATGCCGAGCATTCCAAGGCTTTTAGGTTCTATGTTATTGAACCTAATAAATATCTTTCAATTAACTCCATAGTTGAATCGCGGATGCAAACTTTGATGAGAATAGATTCTCATCTCGTCCCTAGACCAAGTCGAGGATTCCTAATGGAACTCACGACACCGGTGTATCAAAGATCCTCGATGAAGAACCATCGAGGTCCCCGATGAGGTTGTGGTTCAACAATCGAACTCGTGCTCAGAAAGAGCAAAAGAGTCAGGACTCCAAAGTCATTTGGACTTGAGTTTCAATTATACTTAATTGAAGGTACTAGGGATGAGGTCTCTGACCAATACTCCTATTGCTTCATTGTTGAGGATGATCCCAAGACATTTAAGGAAGCAATGAAATCCCAGGATATTGCTTTCTGGAAAGAAGCAATCAATGATGAGATGGATTCCATCATGGGCAACAACACTTGCGTGTTGGTTGATCTACCACCTGGTTGCAAACCTTTGGGTTGCAAATGGATTTTCAAAAAGAAAATGAAGGTAGATGGAACTATTGAAAAGTTCAAGGCTAGACTAGTCATTCAAGGCTTTAAACAAAAGTCAGGAATTGACTATATTGATACTTATGCCCTCGTGGCACGATCAAGATTATAAGACTACCGATTGCTTTGGCATCAATTCACAACTGATTATTCATCGAAGGATGTGAAAAACTTTCTTGAATGGTGAATTGATGAGGAGGTTTATATGAACCAACCTCGTGGCTTCATCATGCCCGGTAATGAAAATAAGTGTGTAAACCGATTAAGTCTCTATGGAATAAAGCAGCACCTATGCAATGGCATCAAAATTTGATGAAGTGGTTTTGTCTAATGGTTATTTACTTAACCAATGGACAAATGTGTATATAGCAAATTTCATGAACTGTAAAGGAGTCATCATTTGTCTATATGTTGATGACATGTCGATCTTTGCACCGACCAAAATCGAGTTGACCGACAAAGGAATTTTGTCATCAAGGTTCTCCATGAAGGACATGGGAGGTCGATGTTATCCTTGGTATAAGGATTAAACATGAAAGTAAAAGAATTTCTATCTCTCGCCTCATTATATTGAGAAGGTGTTGAGGAAATTCAACTACTTTGATTGTACTCCAAATGAGTACACCTATGGATACTGTGAGAAGTCGATGCCTAATAATGGCAAAGTTGTATCTCAACTTGAGTATTCTAGGTAATTGGTCACCGATGTATGCCATGACTTGTACAAGACCCGATATTGCTTTTGCGCTGGTAAATTGAGCAGTATACTAGTAATCCTAGTGCTCATCATCGGCAAGCGCTCGAGGGTATCAAGTATTTCAAGAGAACTATGGATTATAGTCTCTCATATAATCCGTTATCCTTCATGTTGGAAGGATACACCGATGCAAGTTGGATCAAGAACATCAAGACAACTCGCTCACTACTGGTCGGGTATTCCTACTGGTGGAGGTGCAATTTCTTGGGCATCCAAGAAGCAAACTTGCATCACCAGTTCAACAATGGAATCAATTTGCGGCCTTGGCAAATGCTGGTAAAGAAGTCGAATGGTTGAAAACTTGCTTCTTCGAGATTCCATTGTGGCTAAACCTATAGCACCTATTTCTATCCGCTGTGATAGTGCGACTACATTGGCAAAGGCTTATAGCCGATGTACAATGGGAAGTCTAGACACTGGGTGTCGTATATAGCATGATTCGCGAGCTTATCATGAATGGGTGGTATCTATAGAGTTCGTAAGATCTCAACAAAATTTAGCCGATCACTTGACGAAGGGCCTCGGCCAGAGACTTGGTTATAAAGTCCGCTAAAGGGATGGGTTTAAGTCCAACTTAGTCACCGAATGTTAAGACACCCAACTCCCTCCTAAGGAAACTTGGGAGCCGAGTTCAATGTGGAAAGTGAACATCTGCCGGACCGGAGCACGGTTTTATTTACATCCCAAGGTTGTGCTCGAGCTCATTGAAAGGAGGATGAAGTCTTTACTTTAATCATTAATTTTCTTTGAAAAGTGCTTGGTAGGAGCATGAATAAAGAGGAACCACCTATGTGAATGTTGAAGTTTTGCCGCTTCTGGGAGCTTTGGACTTTTGGCTCTTACAACATTTATAAATTTGGATATGGACACATGGCTTGTATAGTGTTAGGAGCTTTTAAGTGTTTGTAAACTTGTGTGTATTGTATCTTCAGGTATTCAAATGGGTTGAAGGGTTCAATTCTTAGAACACCCTGATTCTCGAATATTTGAACGTGTAATGTACTAAGATGAAACTTCAATCCTTAGGATATTTTTGTTTATGCACATGTTTTGTTTGATGTTTGTTTTTCTTGAAAAGTAAGTGAACTAAATTTAGGGAGGATTGTTGGTAAATTTAGTGCACTTGTGGGATTAGTTCACACCTGGTTTTGGGTTAGGAGGTGCGAAGTGTACACCCATGAGGTCCCTGAACACCCTGACTCGACTCAACAGTGGTTTGTACCTAGTGTATTGGTTACTACTTCTAGTGTAGTAACTGATGGTTCCTATTGGTAGTGTTATGGTTCCTACTGCTAGTGTAATGGTTCCTGTTGATGGTTCCTGCTGGTAGTGTATGGTTCCTGCTGGTAGTGTATGGTTCCTGTTGCTAGTGTAATGGTTCATACTGGTAGTGTTGCAGTGATTAATTTGTAACAACTTTGACTCATTCAATTGGCTGTCATGACTGCTTTATGACCACGTTTAATTGATCATGTAATCATTATTCCTATGATAATGGAGGCTTATTATGAGTGATTAATTGGCCGTTAATCATCCATAATGTCCATTAACTAGGAGTGAGTATTCTCTACTATAAATAGAGATGTTTTTCATCAGCATGAACATACTGAGAGATATACATAACCAGGAGAAACAAACTGAAAGCTAAACACTGATAAGCGCAAGGGTTATTGAATTGTGCCTAATTCTATAACTAACATTTGGTCTTATCCCAAGTAGATATTCGTGCAACCCAGGCATTAGGGTCGAATAGTTTACTTTGGAAAGTGATCACACGATTCCAAGTGATATCCGGTAACCACCTAGTGGTATTGCAGTTGCTACTGATTATCTTACCTTGTTCTGGGTTGCCACCACCAACACGAACTTATGCATAAAGTTTAAGCTTGATAAGTCGACTAGACTTATTTCGTGTAAGTATTATTGTATATAGTTAATGGTAATTAAGTGATTATAAAAATTGAATTTAAGCTAAGTTTGATAAGGTTCGTGCGTACCCTCACGAGTCAAGTATTTTAGAGCACAAACTAGACAAACTCTACATGAGTAGCTCACCTCTTATAAAACAAGTTGATTATGAGTAGTTTGAATGTCAACGTAGACATGTTTGACGAATAAAAGAATCACCCAGATGAAAGAGTGTCAAAACAAGAACTTTTAACTGGAACAAGACATGTCCGTGGAAAATGAATCACCCATCCGAGTTTACTATATTCGTGAATGTTGCAACGTTGCATGACAAGCTTCTTCTAGATGTGATCCTTCTACCTACTACATCATGTTGTTAGCATTTGTTTACAAGTCAATTTACATAACTACTTACGACAAAATTTATTAGTAATAGTTTAACAATGTAGAAAAGGAGATATTGCATACTGGTTCAAATACTAATTTTGTACAGAGACTATATCAAACGAGACAAAATAGAGAAGGATAAGAAACATGGGGCTAATACAGGATTCGCCTTAGTCCTCACAATAAGAATCATGAAAGTTTATACATATTGCACCAACACCTTACAATCTCTTGTAGCTTATACACTAAACAATACACTGTAATTCAAATATAACCAATTATCATCACTTCATTACTAATCCTTACCCCTACGCTTTTTTTCGTACAAACATTTTATCGTTATTTCGTGGAAATGGAAGACGGTGGTTTGTGTTACTATATGGCTAAGGAGATTTAGATTTCACAACTTTGTCGCATCCTTCAACAAAGATCCACCGAACACCATTCACAAGTTCTTCCTTTACTATGAACAAAACTACCGCAGCCTGTAACACTTTGTACAATAGTTGTGCTCATCCCTTGTAAAATTGATGGAGCCCTTCAGAGCGTATCATCTTTAGAATTGCATCCAAAGGTGCTCGAACAAAACAGATTTGTGTGAATATGCGATCTTTTGGATCGTGAAAAGACAAGAGAACAACAACATCCCATATTTCATGGGAGGTAAGTAACAGTTTCATATTTCATAATCACATTTACCTTCATTCTGATGTTTTTTGCCTAACCCCCATAGCTTGTCTTGACTGCAAAATGCAAACAATAATATTTGAGACAAGGGATAAGATAGTTTAATGCTTCTTTAAACACTTGGGTGGTGTAACAGAAGAATAAAAAACTGCCAACAATTTGAGTTGAGATGAACATTTCGTCCCATTTACTTATGTATGGGTCGCTTTGGGTTGTGCTATATCTCTAACACGTCATTAAGTCAAAATTTTAATTAAAGATAGTTTAAAGGTAAACGGGTCGAACCGAACCGACCTTATTCGGTTCGGTTTTCGGTTTTGTATAATTATGGTTTTCTGTTTCGGTTTTGTATAATTATGGTTTTCTGTTTAGGTTTTACTCGCTTCGGTTCGGGTCAAAACCAAGAAAAATACACCTAAACTATTGGTTCGGTTTCGGTTTTGCTATGTTAACTTCGGTTTGGTTTCGGTTTCACTAGGTTAACTTCGGTTCGGTTCTCGGTTCACGTTTCCCCAAAATTGGTATCCAGTTCGGGTTTGGTCGGTTCGGCTCAGGTTTAACTCGTTGCTCAGCCCCTAACTAGATAATTAAAAGCATAAGCAGGTTTCCTAAACACAATAAACTGATATTGCTACTTGTAGAAGTTGAACCATGATCAAATAATCACTTTCAAAATACATGTAAACATCACCTCAATTTTATTAAGAGCGCTCGTGCTTGAGTCAATAGACCCGGGTTCGAGTCTCTTCCTTGGCCTTTGCTCAGATAGGACCCACCCTCAGAAACTTATGGGCACACTAGAGAGACTTTGTGGAATAAGAGTTCAGGGGTCCGAGTCTTGGCTTGTGCTCACTCCAGCTGGTACCCCACTAGGCCAGGAGAGTTGCCGGAGCTATTCCTTATGGGGTGGACAATGGCTGGTGCCAAAAAGGCATCCAGTGTCTGGGTGTTCCCGCCAATCTACACTTTTTTGTGGAATTCAGATAATAGTAACTACAACTAGTTAAGTGTTTGTTGTATATATATGCACATACCATTCTTACAACAATATAGTCAAGCCACTTAACTAATACCAATTATTACCTTGTCATATACCCAAGCATCTTGCTATCTTTTTATTGATCCCGGCTCTACGCCAAGTAAGATCGTAGTTTTCCATTTATTATAGTACGTATAAGAGGCTTGTTATTTCGCCCTTTGTCTATGCATTTGTTAATGGTGAGATGTTACATTGGGTATTAAAGAAGACGCCAACGCAACCATTACTGTGCCATGTATCAAGAAGGAGAGGAGGCTCATTGCTCATCAAGAAACTTAAAACAATGGGTAAAACCTTACTTATACTATTAAGCCATGGTACTTATGTAAATCTTGTTATTTAATTGTTTTATGCTTTGCTATCTATGCAGAAGTTTAATTTTGGGATGCATCATTACCATGATGTTTGCGAATGAAGTATCCATTTTGGTAATTAGTTAGTATTAGTTTAATCACCATCGACCCATATTAACCCATCACAACCCACTACGACCCGGTTAGCGAAAGTCAACCAAACAAGTCAGACTTTAAAAGTCAACCAAGCGCTTAGAGTAGCTATATGATGCTTATGATATAATCACATATCCCCTGAACCAACACAATGGTTCATTAGTATATATACTTTGAATATTTATGTAAGAAATATGATGACAAAGTTAATACAAACATATTTACGTTTCATTTAATCTCTGCATTTACTTGGTATATTTGTGATTAACGTTAAGACCATAGATCCGTTTCAATAAAGGCCAACAATTGCTATCAGAGCGGTTTGGTCTACTAACCAAAAATCATCATTTACCATTACTCGTATAGTTCCATAATCAAATAAAAAAAACAGTTTCAAAATTTTTTCTACAAATCGATTGAAACACCAATCCAAGACGTCATTTTTTTGTTTCTCACTTCTGTCGCAACAGGGGAACAATCACAATAGTGATTACTCTCAAACCCGGCATTAGAATACACTCGCAAAAATATATATATATTTCGAAACCATTTTTTCTTTTACTCAATCCAGTAGGATAAAAAAAACGAAGAAAATCGTTTCACATTTTATTCAAATTAAAAACTAAACGAGAGTCATCAATTAGGGCACTACCAAGATTCGAATTAGAACAAACACACCTGTTCATAAAAGGAATCGAGCCCAGAAGGATCAATTGAATCCTAATTGATTCATTTGCATACTCCAATCATCAAATTTCTCACGGATTAGAAAACCCCTAAATCATCCGAAACCCTAGGTTTCAATTGGAGGATTAATTGTGCTCGCGAAGAACACCCAACACTGGAGAAGAAGAAGAGACGGTCAAACACAGCCGTAAATAGGCGGTTAACCATCATCAATTGGAGAAGGAGAAGAAACAAAGTTATCTTCCCTAGAGAGAGAGACAGAAGAACTTTATCTCAGAAAAGAAAAGATATACGCGTTTATTATCTCAACTGAAAAGAGATAAGAGCCAAAAGTATTAGAAGAGGCGCATACACATAAGGGCCACACAAAACAGAATAGGATTTTATTAATAGGGCATCGGGTTAGACCATCAACCCCTCCAGGTTCTAAAAGATTAAAAATACCACCTATCATTTTTTTACTTTATATATTACTTTGATATATATTGTTTTTATTTTGATAAGTTATCTTTAAAATTAGAATCTTATCATATTTTGGATCGTATATCTAACCTAGTAATTACACTGCTTAGTATACTGATTAGGAATAATTTGTAAGGAGTAATTAACCTTAGGTTAGTCATTTTTGAATTTATAATCTCCAAGGATAGTTTAAAATTTTAAAACTATACCTAGAAAAGTTTTACACCCGTTTGAGGAAGATAAAACATTAAGAGCTCATTTTGAAAATAAGAATTTTTTTTAAATACACTTTGTGTTAAAATTCTTTTGGAGATTTATTGTCATTATCATTTAAGATATGACGAAAGGAAGTGGTAATAAGGAACCTAGTACTAACATTTCAAATAGTACACCCCAATTTCAATGCCCAATCCTAAAGCCCGCGAATTACTCATTATGGGCAATTCGAATGCAAATCAATCTCGAAGCGAATGGTTTATGGGAAACAATTGAGCCGATTGAATCAATTCAACCCGATAAGAAAAAGGATAAAACCGCTATTGCTTTCCTTTATCAAGCCTTACCCGAAGAACAATTACTTCAAATAACAAAGCACAAAACCCGAAGGACATTTGGAATGCTTTGAAACCGACACGCTGGCGAAGACAGAGTTAAACAAGCAAGAATACAAACACTCAAACCGACTTTGAGATGTTATATATGAAGGAAGACGAAACAATCGACACCTTCACCACAAAACTCACAACACTCGTAAACAAAGCCGCTAGTCTTGGACATACAATAGAAGATGAAACCTTAGTACGGAAATTACTAAATGTTGTACCCGAAAGGTATCTGCAAATACTCGCATCTATAGAAAAATACTCCGATCTAAGTGAAATGACAATGGAAGAGGCAATTGGAAGACTTAATACCTACGAAGAAAGGATTAAGTTCAAGAAAGGAAAACAAGTGGACAATCAAGAAAAACTGATGTTCACACGACATGACAATAGAGGAAAATTTTTCAGAGGACGTGGACGTGGAAAATACAAAGGATGGAGAAACCATGATAAAAATAAACATGAGAAGAAGGATGGAGAAAATTCTCACAATCACTTCAACAAACCAAATATTGATTTTAGTAAAGTAAAATGTTACAAATGCAATAAGACTCGTCATTATGCATCTAAGTGTTATGCAAAACCAAACACTAGTATGCAATCTAATCTTGTCGAGGAGGACTTAGAACCTACCTTATTAATGGAAATATTAAAAGAACCACATGTAACAAAACTTGAAGATCAAAAGGTCTCGCTACACGAAGAAGATGTAGGATATAAAGAGACAAGTGTCGATAGTCAATGGTATTTAGACAACGGAGCTAGCAACCATATGACTGGGATAAGAGAACACTTTAAAGAGCTAGATGAGAATGTTAGTGGAAAAGTAAGATTCGGAGATGGATCTCATATAGAGATTAAAGGAAAAGGTTCAATCCTATTAGAATGTGATGACGAGAAACAAAGAATCATATTTCAAGTTTATTACATTCCCAGCTTGAAAAGCAACTTATTGAGCCTTGGACAATTTACCGAAATTGGTTGTAAAGTAGTAATGGACTATGATGAATTACGAATTTATGACATGGACAACAAAATCTTCTTGAAAGTCACAAGACAGAGAAACCGTCTATACAAAGCAAGTTTGAAGATAGGCACACCTGTTTGCTTATTAGCAGACTTAAGTGACAACATTTGGTTATGGCACGCAAGATTAGGACACCTCAACTTTGAATCATTAAAATCTATGACTTAAAGAGAGTTAGTTCATGGAATACCTGCCATTAAACATACAACACAAATTTGTGATGTTTGTTTAGTTTGTAAACACAGCAGAGCGCTATTTCCCAAGAAAGCAAAAACTAGATCAGCAACACCATTAGATTTAGTTTACGGAGATTTATGTGGACCAATCACACCACCAACACCATCTGGAAAGAAATACATATTCTTGTTAGTAGATGATGTGACAACTCGCAATTTCAGGTCATTTCTCAAAACAATTTATGCCTCACTATTTCAACATATATCGTAAACTTGGTTTACTTGTTTCAAATTCGCGTAACCTTTATGGTTTAGCGGCGAATTCATGATCATATCATCACGAACATTTCATATGGACTAATTTTAGTCTACATTTCATTGACATCATTTGCATCACGTAAATTCATTCATGACATTTCATTTCACATTTATCGCGTAATTTTTATATTTAATAACCGTTATCGCGTGAGTTATTATTTTGTATATTTAATCAGTTACTTTCAAAAATGATCCCGATGTATTTTTATACTTACATTTAGTTTATAAAAACTATATTTTTAGTTTTCTTAGTGTTTCAAATTTATTTGGTACATAAATCGTTAAAGTTAAATTATTACGACGTTTTCTTAAAAATTATACGATAATTATTTTATCACACAAATTTTCACAAGGAATGTATTTTTACAATTTTTATTATCTCATTACATTCTATTTTGAACTATTAAAAACTTACTTGTACCAAAAAGTTACAATTATCTACACTTTACTTACATTTCTTACAAATTACACAAATAATATACACAATTATATATATACATTATAAAAAAAAAAAAATATCTTGTGAAACATTTACCCCCAAAATCCGGCCCTAGGGGATTGCCAATTAATGATTGTTGAAAATTTTCTTTGATTGTCTACAAATTCACTCCAACCTCAATTATCTCATTCATTTTCATTCAATCATTTTTCAAAGTCTAGTGAAAATTATTTTCTCTCTTGGTTCTCTCCTCTCAAAACCGGCCATAGAAGAATATACAAAGGGATCATCAAATTTTGCTAGCTCAAGTGTTTATACAATCTAGTTAATACTCTTTATTAGGTTTTGAAATAAAAACCAAGAGTGTTTAGGATTAACCTTGTTACTTGCACCTCATCATATTCACTTGTAAGCATGTTTTTATCATTTTTCATGTTTCCTTATCATTTTATATTCATCTTTTCATTTTTGGAGCAACATGCAAGACATATGTGATTTATACCATTTTTCATGCTTTTTAGAAATATATATATACATAAGGTCATCCTATAATTATCCCCTTGGTATTCATTGGTCTTGATGGTGATTAGGAACCCATGACACCCTAAGAAGGTGTATGGTAGGATTAGATTAGCTTTGGAGTTGATTTGAAGGGATTAGAATAGGTTTTGTCCGAGAAAAACTATTTTCGATACATATAAATTATGTTCTGTCTTTGTTTCGATTTTCTGGAAAAACCGACAGTAGGCACGACATTTTGGCCTTGATATTTAGAAAATATACTTTAAAACGAATCTGTGGCCTTTTGAACGGATAAAAACGGAGTTATAACGAATAAGTTATGGATTTTACAAGTTTGACGACGAAACGTATACTTTTCAGAAAATTCAGCAAGCTGTTTTTAGTTTGTTCGGGTCAAAAACGAGCCTTAAGCTTCACAAATTATTTCAACTTATCAAAAATATATTAGTTTACTTCGATAACGAAGCTAAGGACGATTATACGTGAGAAAACGGATTTGAAACGACAAAGATATGCACGTTTCATAAACTTGCCGTAACTATTATTTTCGAAAAACTATATTATTTTTACGATACAAGTGTTACGGTAGTCGTAACGTCCCCGTTGAGGGCTGTTTTAACGAGGTTGTGAAACTTTTGGAACGAAATATCTTCTAGTAAAATCAAGTTCACCGCCATATTTTTCAAAACAACAAGTCGTTTGTAAAGCGGAGTTATAGTAAATTAATTACGGATGTTCAAACTTGGCCAAAACTCATTTTCGCACAACAAATAGCCAAAATCACTATCTTTAACCCTTATTATCTTTATGTTCGAGACCTTTGGACGAAAACTCCGAATCGAAACTTTTAGATATTGATACAAACTTTCCAAAACCGTCGAGTTCGTTTTCTAACGATCGACGACACCATTTTACGACTAGTTTTCCAAAGCCATTTTTGTTACTTTTATAAAATTCCGACGACATTGTTTTACGATTTAAAAGTGAAAGTTTCACCATAAATCATTATAAAACCATTGTAGGATGACATTTTGACGTAAAAACTTGTAAAGTGATTTGTGAATGGTCAAGACGTCAAAAGAGTATTTTTCGATTAAAAGTAATATTTTCAAAACTCGCAAATGGTATAAATAACATACGAAGTGCATGCATAACATTACATTGCAACTCATGACATATCATATCATTCGTAATAGGTCCCGGTTGACGCATCACATTATACCTCGGTGTACTCACTTTTGCCATTATTCCAGTTATCCAAGTGAGTTTTCATAGCCCCGTTTTACAAGTTTTTACATTATTTCAAACCTACGGGGGAGAATACATTGCACAACATTTTTATTACGATACCAAGTACATTAAATTCATTACATTGCTTAAGTTACCACATTTGCCAATTGAAAGTCCCCATTACTTGAACATGAACCGTTAATCTTTGAAGTGAGGATGAGTGGATAGATCTATCGAGGGTGACGCCTCCATCCGAGTTGGTGAATCCCAACTTGTCATATGGATGCATTTCATTTGATCACATTACGGAGTTGTCCGCAAACACTGCAGGGGCATACATTATGAACACCTAGTTTCGGGTCATGGGCTTATTGCAATTGTAACATTTTTACGTGACTTGAGGGTCATGCATGATCTATACTTGTGTAGTCGTATAAAACATTTACATAAACCTATGATTTCTCACCAACATTATTGTTGACCGCTTTAGCAATGTATTTTCGTGTAACTAAGACATTCGCATGGCATGGGTTGTGGACCTATCTTTTGAGTCGCGCCGACTTACATCATTGTACATTATGGCACTTTCTTTCAAAACCATCGTTTGACTTGTATTAGATTTATATTTCCGCAAACTTTGTAAACTTTGGGACCTATGTTGTAACTCGATTATTTTATTAAATCAAACGATGTGTTTTTAAACGACACTTTAGGTCGCTCAATATAACTGTGATTGTGGTGCTATGACAATCAATCCTCCAGAATTCCATTCCGCCGCAAAAGCAGTAAATTGGGGGTGATGATGATTACTCAAGATATATGTGGTCAGATTTCCTAAACACGAAAGATCAAGCATTCGATACTTTCAAGGAATACAAAGAAACAATAGAGAAGGAGCTAAGGACAACATTGAAAATGTTAAGAATCGATCGTGGAGGAGAATTCACATCTAACTAATTCACTCAATCGCAAAGAAAACGGCATAGCACGACAACTAACAACACCTTACTCACGACAACAAAATGGAGTAGTTGAACGAAGGAATAGGACAATTATGTCTACAACGAGATGCATGATGAAAGCAACCAACATGTTACAAAATTTTTGGGCTGAAGCTGTTAGACGCGTTATATACATTCTAAACAGCGTTCCTACAAGAGCCTTAGAAGACATCACTCATATGAAGCAATCAAGAAAAGAAAGCCAAACTTAGAAACTTTAAGAGTTTTTGGCTGCATAGCTTATGCAAAGGTACCATCACAACATCTGACAAAGTTAGATAATATAAGCAAAAAAAATGGTATACTTAGGAAGCGAACAAGGATCAAAAGCTTACAGATTGTTTGATCCAACAACACAAATGATATGTGTTAGTAGAGATGTGAAGTTTAAAGAGGATGAAACATGGGATTGGAAGGATTACCTGAGTGAACACACCAACGATGAACCAGAATGGTTTGACTTCAAAATTGAAAATCTTGAAGCAACAAATGAACATCAGGAACAAGACATCCAACCAGATGAAAAAGACAACGACATCCCTGCAAATGATGATGATGAATACGCAACATTAACAACAGACTCACCCTCACAATCACAAACACTTCACACACCATCTACAATTTCATCACGAATAAATACTCAATTCACACCAACTACCTCAAGACATTCAAACAATCAAAGTAACTCAACTACAACCTGAAATTTACATCCAGATTTTGATCATACACCATTACAAGGTTTTAGAACGTTGAATGATTTATATGATAACACCGAGGAAGTTTTACCCGAGCATTTATTACTAGCTGAAGATGAACCTAAGAATTACAAGGAAGCATCGAACGATCTAAAATGGATTGAAGCAATGAAGGTCGAATTAGATTCCATTAATAGAAACAATACATGGGAACTAACCACTCTACTAAAAGGACATAAAGCCATTGGATTAAAGTGGGTATTTAAGACCAATAAAGATGCTAATGAAAATATAGTCAAGCATAAAGCAAGACTAGTAGCAAAAGGCTACATACAAGAGCATGGCATAGACTTTGAAGAAGTCTTTGCACCTGTAGCAAGAATGGAAATAGTCCAATTACTATTAGCCATAGCTGCTAATAACAAAATGGGAAGTACATCACCTAGACGTCAAATCTGCATTTCTGCATGGAGACTTAAAAGAAGAAGTGTATGTTACACAACCCAAGGATTTATAAAAGATAATGGAAAAGTCTCTGCATCGATAAAAGCTCTATACGGTTTAAGACAAGCACCATGTGCATGGAACATAAAGTTAGACAATACCTTGAAGTCCTTAGATTTCAAAAGCACGCTTTAGAACAAGTCGTCTACACGAAGAAATCAAAAGACTCAATACTTAATAGGAGTCTATGTGGATGATTTAATCATCACTGGCACACCAAATAAAGAAATAGACAAGTTCAAAGCTCAAATGGAAGAGAAATTCGAGATAAGTGACCTTGGATTACTATTCTACTACTTAGGAATTGAAGTCACCCAAACTGGAGGTGACATATCAATAAAGCAATCCGCCTACGCAAGCAAGATCCTAAAGGAAGTTGGAATGCTAGACTGCAATTAGACTGCAACGAAACTTTATTACCTATGGATCCAGGAACAAGACTAACAAAGAACATTGAAGCAACAACGGTCAACTCAACTGAATATAGAAGCTTGATTGGATGCTTACGATATTTGCTACATACAAGACCCGACTTAAGTTATTCCGTTGGATTACTTAGTCGTTTTATGCAAGAACCGAAGGAACAACACATGAAAGCTATAAGGCAAGTACTATGCTATGTTAAAGGAACAAAAGACTATGGAATCACCTACAAGCACAACGGAGGAAACCAGATACAAGGTTATAGTGACAGCAGCTACGAGTCAACACTCAAGGCAAAGGCACCACTGAATTATCTTCACTACGGTGAATCACCAATAAGTTGGGGTACACAAAAGCAAGCCACGGTAGCTCTATCATCATATGAATCGAATTCATTGCAGCAACAATTAGCATCAACACAAGCATTATGGTTAAAGAGATTACTTAGCAAGCTTACACACACGCAAGAACAAAAGGTTACAATACTGGTCGACAACAAGTCTGCCATCGAACTAATGAAGAATCCCGTATTTCACGGAAGAAGTAAGCACATCGACATAAAATACCACTTTATAAGAGAATGCGTCGAAAGAGAAGATCTACAAGTCGAATTCATAAGTGGAGAATTTGGAAGGTCGACATCGACAAAGGCATTATCAAGATCGATTCCTCACAATTAGACAACTAATTGAGTCAAAGATCCGCAACAAGACGATTGTGATTAAGGGAGAGAATATTAGGTTAATCACCATCGACCCATATTAACCCATCACAACCCACTACAACCCGGTCAACAAAAGTCAATCAAACAAGTCAGACTTTAAAAAGTCAACCGAAGCAGTTAGGAGCAGTTACATGACAGTTATGATATAACTGCCATATCCCCTGAACCAACACAATGGTTCATTAGTACCTCTTGATTTAGTATATATACTTTGAATATTTATGTAAGAAATATGATGACAAGATTAATACAAACATATTTACGTTTCATTTAATCCCTGCATTTACTTGGTATATTTGTGATTAACGTTAAGACCATAGATCCGTTTTCACCCATATCCTTTGTACTTAAACGTTTTTTGGAGTAATATATTTACCGGGTCTTTGACCTTTTACCCAAAAAAACAGTTAGCTGGTTAGATCCTTAGGCAACAAAAGTTTGTAAATATTTTTTTCATCGAACATTGTTGTCAGCTCTTTTAGCTTTTGATTTACTTATTAAGCATAAGTTATTAACATGTCCATTCACCCAATTTAAAGGTATCAACAGTGATCATATTATGGGTGATTATATGCATAATTAAACACTGAAGATGACATGTTGTATATCTTCTTTCTTGGCGAAAAGATAAATAATATATCTTGAACGATATTTAAGAATGGAGAATACATCAAAAAGGAAAAAAAACAACACAAAAACATAAGAACACTAAAACACTAATATGTGAGCTAACACCATGCATGTGATTCTGTAAAGACATGTAAAATCCTTCCTATTCAAAACATGGAAGCTAAAACAAAACATGGCAGATGTATAGAATTGGAATTCAGTTAAATTATATTGTAAGATTGGGATACACATTTTTTAAACTGCAACCAGGAATTACTATGAAAACTGCCTTTCTCAAATGTGCAACCAAGAAATGTGACTTAATAGAATAAAAAATTAATATCTGCACCGTCTGTTGAGAAACAAGGCACCACAAAATCCCCAAAGTCCAACAGCAAATCCAGAACCCAAACCCGTGTAATACGATTTCCAAAAGTCGTCTCCATCTTTAACATCATCTTCCTTTTCCCAGCAAAGGTTACAGCAGGTGGAAGCCCACATCTTGGTGTTAGTGGGGGTCCACAGAGTTGATGGTTACCACTGTAGACGGAAACATTGAAGAGTTGGAGTTGAGGACCAGTTGGTATTCTTCCTGAGAATTTATTGTTAGAGAGGTCTAGAAAACTTAATTAAGAAAGTTAACTCAGACAAACTCGAGGGGATATTCCTTGACAACTCATTTCTTGATAAGTCAAGAGCTTGAAGTGATTTCAACCGACCCATTTCTTCTGGAACTTCCCCATGAAGTTTATTTTAAAGAAACATTCAAAGAGACCAACTCAAGAAGACTAGTGATCTCATAGGGAAGTTTTCCAGATAACTTTTGCCTGAAAGATCAATGCTATTCAGCAGCTGTAGACCTCTTCCAAATTTGCGTAATGTTCCTTCCATGCAACCAACGATAGTCAATGAATGTTGGGATAATCCCGATCATTACCTCATAGATTCTAATGTTAAATAAGGTCAAAGGACCATTTACGCAATACATAGAAACTGTAATATAGGGACCAGTTTGTAATTGACACAAACCTGAAAGGTTGTGTCTGTTCGGTTTGGTGTAACCACCACCATCACCACCGATTACCAACCATCACCACCAACCATCACAATGGTTCATAACACCGGTTGGTTTAGTATAAATAGGAATTCCCCTGATTGTTGGTTAAGCTTTTTTGGAACTTTAACCAACAATCAGGCAGGCTCCCTGAATATAAATTGTTGGAGAGGTCGAGAAAAGTTAAAGCTGCATCAATTTCACACAAGAAAGCAAGTGTGCCTGAAAACTTGTTTCCAGAGAGGTTTAGAGCAGCCAGTTTGGAAGGCAATGACGGTTGTCACGGTACCATACCAACGAGATGATTGTTACTGAAATCCATTCCAGGGTATCGTTCAAAGACTGATGTCATGTTGGGTAGCATATACCTTGTAATTTATTTGAAGATAGGTTAAGATATTTTAATCCAAATGGTAAGTTCCAGAACCATGTCGGAATGTTATCAGATACTCCGGCACTAGAAATATCAATGTGAGTGAATCCTGTTTGAGTTTTGAGCCACGCCGGGAAAGTAGGTCCCAACTTGCAGGATTGCAAATTTATAGTCCTTAATTGGAAAGGGATTCTTGCAAGGGAGCTCAGTTCTAAAGCAAGATTATTGAAATACAAGTCCAAATAGGTTAAATGGGTGAGATTTAAAAAGTGAACGTCAGATATTACACCCGTAAGGGAGTTGGATGAAACATCAAGATATTCAAGATTTGAAAGTTGGCCCACACTATTTGGTAAATTTCCAGTTAACTAATTACTAGAGAGGTCTAAAAACAACAGAGACAAAAACCCGTTAAAGTTAGGAATGCTTCCGTTGAAAAAATTGTGACCAAGGGACAAGTTATTCAAGGAAGAACATCCTGCTAAGCTGGGCACCGACCCATTAAGAAAATTTTCTGGCAAATTCAACTGGACTAGAGATGAACAAATAATCAAAGACAGTGGAATAACACCTACTAATCGATTTCCTGATAGGTTTAAATATGTAAAGTCAATCCTCCAAAGAAAAATGGAATAGACCCTGTCAAAAAATTATGAATGAGATCAAGTCGAAGCAAGTTGGACAGACTTGCAAGATGACGAGGAATAGGACCACTGAGATTGGCACGAGAAATATCCAAATTTCGTAAGTTGCTAAGGGAACCCAAAGAGTTTGGTAAAGGATTGGATTGAAAGTCAGCTGCATTAAGATTAAGGTATTGTAACTGCTGCAATAGCGGTAATGAAGGACTAATTTTACCAGGCAAACCAACGAAGGGAGAAAGATCAATTCTGATGACATGACCAGTAAGCTTGTCACAGAGGACACCCTGCCATTTGCAACAATCCCTCTTTTCGCCTTCGCTACTCCAATCAACTAGACTGTTAAAACTGTCTACCAAGTTTGCTTTAAAGAGATAAAAAGCTTGCCTTTCCTTGTAGATACAAGATCTTGTATTTATCACATTGACGGCCTTTTTAATCCCCGATGTAACATTATCACCATTGACAAGTGCACTAATGCATAGCAGCAAAGACACAAAAACAAGCATCATATAGTGTAACATCTTATGTATATCATCAGATGGTTTAAGAATGTGTGTATGTGTGGGTATAACACCTATTGAGGCGTTCCTTTCTTTCTACTACTAATCAATTTTTCTACATGCTACTTTTGCATCACTAATTGTTATAATATCTGAGCCAGTTGAATACCAATGTCGGTGGTGGAAATACAAAAGATCACACAGGTTGACCAACAATGAAATATCATTTTAGATTTTATAATATTGCGCAAATGTGAGAAAATAGTAGTCCATTGTGACCAACATCAATTCCTAGTTCAATAATGGTTCCAATATAACTTAAAGAATGAAAGAGTATGTATGAACACTGTGCACAAACAACAACAACAACAACAACAATACCCAATCTCACCGGAGCGGGTATGGGGAATGTGAGACGTAGACAGTCACACCCCTGCCCGAGGGTAAAGGGACTCCTTCCAGACCTCTGGCAAGGGTGTGTGTATATGTGTGTGCAAGTAAATAGATTTTATGTGTGGTAAATGACAAGGACATAAAAGAAAGCATATAAAGCAAAAATACACAAGCCAGCATATACCTAAACGCATACCGAGATAGAAACAGTAGAGCATGCAAGCATATATACAGAAAATATGGCACTACGGGCACATAAAGATCATATTTCAAAAAGGCAACATATAAGAGGATAAAGCAATACAATCAAATGTAAGCATTAAAAGCACAAGAGCATGCAAGTGTAAACATAATACAAGCATAAAAGCCATATAGCCATCTATGTGATACAAACATTTAAACATAAAAGGAATAAAGCTAAACGAACGTACATAAGCCGTAAAAGCATGAAATGCTACAGGCATGAACTCATAAAAGACTAAATGGGCCTACGTGCAATAAATAAGTCTATGTGCGAGGGCTACGAGACATGAAGCCATATAAAGCAATAATGTGACTCGATACCTAGGGCTTATATAAAACCTGAGCTTGGTTTATATAACATAAGCCGTGTTCGGTTTATATATCATAAGCCATAATTTTGTGGCTTATTTTGACACTTAAGGGCAATGTTATATAAGACCATAACTGTCAAAATAAGCCACAAAATTGTGGCTTATGTTTTATAAGCCAAACTCATATAAGCTAATAAGCCCATACATAAGCCGAAACAAACACCCCCTGATAAGCTCAAGTTGATAAGCTCTTAAAACCAAAAGTTTGAGGAAGTTCAATAAGCTTATATGCCTTCTAAAGGCCTAAAACCAATGCTTTGGAAATCGGATATTAAATCGACCGTTCGGGTCAACGGGTCAACGGTCACGGGTAACCCGGTTTTCTAAAAGAGAAGAACTTCTGTTTCTAACAATAAAAAAAGGTATATATATATAAACGATGACTAAAGTATGGAAATAAAATTACGTCTATATATAATTAACTGATGTAAATTGTAAAGAAGATAGAAAAAAATCAATACCCGGGCTGGGTCACCGGGTTGACCCGGGTCGTCTTTAATCCAGCGTGTACAACTGGATTTCGAATATTAAGGGCTCATTCCCATATTTGAAAGATTTACATCTTAAACAAACACATGATTGGAATGAAAATACATTCCTTTATTCCCATTTCGGGATACCAAACGCACCTTAATTTGGCCAGTGCATTTGAACCGGGTTTGAAAAGATTGGGTAAAACAAACAAACAAACATGAGTGAAAAATTTAATTGGCTTTTGTGACAAAATAGATACCTGATGGTGTTGGTTGATGCTAATTAGCCAGAACCCTCAATTTCAAGTCACTATAGCCGGTGACAGGTGGTGAATATGTTGGGACTTAGAGCATGCACATCCATAACTTGAGTTATAGTTTAACACCTGCCACGTCAGCGCCACATCAGCTTTAACATTTCACCTTAACATCCCCAAAAAACACCCACATCAATAACATCCCAAGTTAAACTTTAACATTTCATATTTTCAATTTCAACCCCTAAACTAAAACAAACACTTCATTTATTAAAAAACATAACCTTAACTTAAACATATTACAATACCAAATATAAAATAACTAAAGAAAATTACAACGAAAAAAAAATTAACAAAACATAACAAATACTTATTCATCATCGTCGCTCTCTTGTTGTTGTTCATGTCGTTCAAGATTCTTCTGCCAAACATGCTCCATAAGGTCTGTTGGAGTTGGGTATGCGTTGTCGGTCATGTATTTCTTTTGCCTTACGATCGTGAGTATCACATCTTCGACCCATCTTCGTTACCTCAAATTTGCCGACGGATCCACCCACACTTCGTTATAGTCACGTAATGCAAATTTTTGATCTTTTATAATCATGTTATGCAAAATAATGCAAGAATACATGATTCTACGTATCGTGATAATTTCCCATTGACGTGCCGGTTGTTGTAGTATACCCCAACGGCCTTGAAGCACACCAAAAGCATGTTCAATATCCTTTCGGGAACTTTCTTGTCTCCTTTTAAAGTACGTATGTTTTTCGTCAGTTGTTGCCGAAAAGGATTTTACGAAAGTTGCCCACTGTGGATAAATTCCATCAGCCAAGTGATACCCCTGTTCATACCTAGTTCCATTGACCATATAAGGTGCTCTTGGGGCATTGTCAGTAAGAATGTCGTCGAACAACGGAGACTGGTCTAAAACATTAATATCGTTATTCGCCCCCGCCATCCCAAAAAATGCATGCCAAATCCATAAATCTTGAGAAGCAACAGCTTCAAGCATAATTGTTGGGTATTTTTTTTATCACACCTAGCAAATTGCCCTTGCCAAGCCACTTCATACAGTCAATGCTACCAAGCATTCCCGGAAAACCATGTTTTTCTTCATGTTGTTGATAAAGTTTTTGAATGTCGGCCCATGTTGGTTTTCTTAAATACTCTGACATAAATAAATCAATAATGCATTTGTTAAAATTATCAAGACATAATTTTGAAGTACCCGCACCAGTTGCAAGTATTCATCAAATGCATCGGGTAAGGTGTCGTACGGCAATTGCCGTATGGCAGGCGTACACTTCATTAATTAGAGCACTTAAACTCATTCGACCCGCATAATCGGTGTTTGCCTAATGTAAGTAAAATGATCCGGAATATTATCGAAGTATAAGATTCAATACCTTCAACTATTTGCAGGAATAGTTTCCTAGCTCATACTAAATCTTCTACGAATATTTCGGTTTGAATACTTACAACCTTCAACGAAATAGTCGTTGCGCAGACATTCTTCTGCAATCTCACGTTCACAATATATATGGCTACGAGCACGAGTAGGAGGTTGAGATGCTTCTTCTTGTCCCAACTGAAGGTGATACTCGTACGCGGACACCATAAATTGAAAGTCAGTTTCGTCATCAACGTCTGACCAATGCAGAGGAAATTCATCAAATTGATTCGGATCATTGTGAACGAACTTGAATTTGAATTATGGAAGTGTGAGAGGAAGTATATAAATTGTGAATTTCAATTATGGAAGTGTGAAAAAAATGGTGTTTTAGTTGGGTATTTATAGTGGTAAAAAAATGTTTTTGAATTTTTTTTAATAAAACTAGCCGTTAGGGGCTGTTTTGTATTTTTTTTTTAAACACAAACGGTCACTAGCCGTTATAAGGGGGTGTTTTGTAAATTTTTTGAATTTTTTTTTAAGCCTTTAACGAGCGTTGATTTGGTAACGCATGGGGACTAACGTTGCAATAACGCCGGAGGTCCAACGGGTTAACGCCAGTTAACGGCGTTATTTGCCTACTAACGCCCATTATGGCGTTATCAATGAAACTGCTCTTAGAGTGAAGGGTATCATGGCTAAGCCATGGCTCTTCATTTGGGTCCCACATTTGCCACTTCACTTCAACACACCCACTTAAAAATACCCCTCATTCACAACTAACCTCAACATCTTCACTTGGGCCCCACCCACTCAAACTACACACACTCATTCAAATACAAAACACAATTTAAAATCAAAACCGGCGATCCACCTTGGTGTGGAGGCGAAGTCCGGTGAGAGCTGGCGAGGAGTCCACATTGGATTGGGGAGTTGATTTCGTTACGATACCCATCACTCTTATGTTGATGTTGATAAGTTTTACCACTCATGAAGCACACGGTACAAGCATTGAAGCTGCAATTGATTGTACTTACTGAGAAGCTAACTGTACATGCTTGAAATGCAATTCATTTTAATTTTGAGTCGTGGGTGATCCAAAAGAAATAAAGATTGACTTGGCATTTTTTTTCAAATAACAAGAGTTTGGTTCAATAAAGATCAAAGAAAAACTAAAGATCAAATAAATCATTCTCAACCATTCATTTTTTCATTAAAACAACAAAATAAACTTTCACCTTCATTTTTAAAAACAAAATATCTCACAAACCATTGATCGTTAAACGAAACTAATCATACCATCATGACAAGCATAAAATTACCTTTAATATGATATCTCATATCATATACTTTCGACGAATTTTTTTCTGACTTTTTTGTAGGTTTAGGGTTTACGGTTGGGGTTTAGGTGTTTACGATTTAAGGTTTTAGAGGTTTAGGGTTTTAGGGTTTAGGGTTTAGGGTTTAGGGTTAGGGTTTTTAGGGTTTAGGGTTTATAGTTTAGGGGTTGTGTTAACACAATTTTTTTTTAAAAATTTTCATTTATAGTGTAATATATCGAAACCCGTAAAAACGATAATAAATAAGCTCGTCGAAAGTATACAATATTAGATCTCTATAGAAAGATAATTTTATTCTTGTCGCAATGGTATAATTAGTTTTATCTAACTATTAACGGTTTGTGAGATATTTAATTTTTAAATATAAGGGTGAAAGTGAATTTAATTAATTTGATAAAAAATAAATTGTTGAGATTGATCCATTTGATATTTAGTTTTTATGTGATCTTTCATGATCTCACCCCCAAATAACAATCCATCCACTTGCTCCTTTATTTCTGGGATGTGTGTTCATGATATTGAGATCATGGGTTAACTTCATCAGGTGGCTATATATATAGCTTGGAAGGATGTGGTTCTAAATACACAAAAAGAGCAAACTCCATACTTACTCAAAATTAGAGCTATTGTGTATGCTTCTGTTCTTGGGTTTTCTGTTACCGTCATCGTGTTGTAATCGCGAGTTGTTGCTACTCATCGATTACGTGTGTAGGACTGTATTAATCCTGGGTGCTTAGGCTTGGAGACTCGAGCAACTTATATGGAATGCCGAAAGTACTTTAAACGACAGGGATTTGACATCCCGTACGGTTCTGTTTGTTTTACATGTTTGACAGGTTTGGAGAAGATGAATGATGATGAAGTTGATGCTGGTTGGTGTTTTATTTGGTTCTGAGTTTCGTGTGTTCGAATCAAGTTGGGGTTTAATGCTCCTCTGTGTGGCATTGTGATGTTACTATGGAAAATCATAATGTTGGTAAGGTATCTCGTTTGATCTTTTTTTTTTGGTAAAAGTATCTCGTTTGGTCTTGATACAATGATTACATGAACTCAGTTTGGTTGCACATATATGTCATGTTTATCAATGGGTTAAAAACCCAATCGGTTGAACAAATAATAATATTTTAATCAAAATTCTCAAATCCTCCCACAACCAAGGTCACATGGCAACCTAGATTGCCAACCTTCAATCTGCCACATGGCAGCTAATGAATGGCTATTTGTTTTATTTTTCTTTTTTCTTTTAATATTTATTATTTTATAAAAGAATAGATTGGTTGTAGGTATTGGTTGGGTTGGGTTGTTGATAAAAAGGTATAGATTGGTTGTGTAGGTGAAGAAAAGAAAAAATAATATTTTAGTAGATATTGTGTCGTGATAGATTGTTGATAAACATAAGAGACATAAATATTTTGTTCAACAGAATATTCTCCACATTACTCCAAAGTGAGTTTTTTGTCAGAGTCTTGTGGTTTTAAAACAAAATTATGCAAGCCTTGTAGTTTCAAAAATAATTACATCACAAAATATTTATTTTATTTTTCTATTGTTTTATTTTTACGCGTCAGCAAACAAAAGCAGTAGTTAATATTGAAAAAACCAAACCCTAGTTCACGTCCTACACTTTTGAAGGTATCCCCATCACGTCGGCTCTCATCGCACCACATGTCGACGTCTTTGTGATATAAACTCTCGCCTGACTACATCTCTTTTCACCGCCAGGTTAAACTTGGTTTCAGTTTTTGTTTTAAATTTGTTAATCGTAGGTGGTGATTTATCTAGTTAAATGGCTGACAGTAGGGGTTATGGACTACATCTCTTTTTGCTAACAGTAGGGGTTAACGACTCGTTTTTTTATAGTACATTGTAACCTGTTACTTTTTGAATGGTTTCATTGTAATGTTATCTAGTTGATATGGCTCATGCATATACATGTGAACTTCCCAAAACTTTCTGATAGTATATATATATATATATATATATATACTAGCGAATACCGCGCTTAGCGGCATCGGTTTCTAGCGGCGCACAATGTCTAGTTTTCGACAATAGTTTTAAGATGCGATTAATTTTACTCGACAAACGGTATTTGTAGGGTTACATAATCTTGCTCGGAAAATATTTTTCGTGATCACGTGGTAGCGTTAGTTATTGACAAAATCCGGTTGCGTTGATATTTGTGTGTGTTTTCTATTGTATCCTCAAGTGAGGTTTACGACATTGTATATTATGCGATAACGCTAGCGGCTAATAAATTATGTTAGAATCAATTTAGCATGTGTCAAATTTTTCCTTGGGCTCAACTTTTGTGTTAATTTAAGAAAGATGGTTAGGTGATTAGGATATAGACTAATTATATAAAAATCCAAAAGATCCAAGAATGTTACAGTTATATGTAGTGAAGAATTATAAAGTTTGCGCCATTACGTAGGAAATTAACTTTCAAAAACGCTTTGGCTAGCTATAAACCCATAATGATTTCTTAAGGTATATTTTATTAATTATAAATTCTTGATTGCAATACTTTTGTTAAACTTTTTAACCTTCATCTCATTTGAAAATTAATACCTTTTTTTCTTATAGACAAATTAATCTCTTTTTTTTTTTCTTATAGACAAATTACTCTCTTCCAATTATATGTTGTGACTCTACACTTCATATTTATACATATAATATTTACATTCTCCTATTTCGTTTTTACAGGTATGAAAAGGTAATATTGAGCAGTGTCCAAGAATGGTTTGTAGAAATGAGCAGTCAAAAATATTTGGTTTGGTCTGCACAAAAGAAATTATGACATTGGTTTACTTTGGTCACAAAATTTGATATGATTTGATTTTGTGATCTTTTTTACTATTACTGTTAATGAGTGATGGAGTTCTGACATAGTGGCTTGGACGCATGGTAGATATGTATCTTGCACGTTACCCTCAACAACTTTTCAAGTTTCAAAATTATTTCAAACTTTTAAAATTTCAAATTATTTCAAATTTCATACAATTTCAAAATATTTCAAGTTTCTAAAATTTCAAGTTTCAAAATATTTCAAGTTTCTAAAATTTCAAGTTTCAAAATATTTCAAATTTCAAAATATTTCAAGTTTCAAAATACATTAAAGTTCTAAGTTTAAACTTTCAAAATATTCCAAAAATTTTGAATTTCAACTAATTTCAAAATTTACACTAAATTTTATATCCACATTTATACAATAAACTTTATAATAAATTTATTAATAAAGTTTATAACAAAATTTATACAATAAACTTTATAACAAATTTACACAATAAACTTTATAACAAAATTTACATCATAAACTTAATAACTAAATTTACACAATAAACATTATAACAAATTTACACAATAAACTTTATAACTAAGTTTACACTACAAGCTTGTAACAAAATTTACAAAATAAACTTTATAACAAAATTTTACACCATAAACATTATAACAAAGTTTACACTATAAACTTGTAACAAAATTTACACTATAAATTTATGCCAACATTTACGCTATAAATTTTATAACAAAGTTTACATAATAAACTTCATGACAAACTTACACAATAAACTTAATAACAAAATTTATGCTATAAACTTCATATCAATATTTACACTATAAAATTAATAACGAATCTACTCAATAAACTTTATAATAATGTTTACAATATAAACTTAATACAAAATTTACATATAAACTTTATAACAAAATTTAAGCCGTAAACTTTATTATAACAATTTACATATGATATTAACATTAACAATAACCATTATAAGAAATATTAACAACAATTAAAAAAATAAAGCATACTATTTCCGGCAATAAATATGATTCCGGCTACTGTTCCGGCTACTTGTCCGGCAAGAGTGGCGGCTGCAAAAAAATATAAAAAATGTTAGATCTACAAACTTAAACTCATTAGATCTAAAAAAAATCGGATCTATAGAATTAAAAACTTATAGATTTTTAAAAAAAATTAAAAAAATGCGGATTTTTACAAAAAAAAACTAAAAAAATATATGGATCTTTTAAAAAATATAAGGATATTTAAATAAAAATAGATCTACAAAAAATTCAATAAATCTACAAATAAAACATTAGATCTAAAAAATTTCGGAACTTCAAAAAAAAAATAAAACTTCGGATCTTTAAAAAAAAATAAAACTTACGGATGTATAAAAAAAATAAAAAAAAACGTATTTTTTTTTAAAAAAACTTTAAAAATACGAAACTTAAAAAAAAATAGATCTAAAAAAAATCAATAGATCTACCAAAAAAAGATTGGATCTAAAAATAAAAAAATGAAAAACAAATTTACGTAATTATTTTTTTATAAATAAAAAAAAACGCGTATTTATAAAAAAAAATACGAATATATTTTTTTAAGACCAAAAAACGCGTATTTATAAAAAAAAATTACGGATCAATTTTTTTAAGACCAAAAAACGCGTATTTATAAAAAAAAATTACGGATCTATTTTTTTAAGACCAAAAAACACATATTTATTAAAAAAAAAATACGGTTATATTTTTTTATGACAAAAAAACGCATATTTGTGGAAAAAAAATTACGGATCTATTTAATTTATGACAAAAAAACGCATATTTGTGGAAAAAAAATTACGGGTCTATTTAATTTATGACAAAAAAACGCATATTTGTGAAAAAAAATTACGGATCTATTTAATTTATGACAAAAAAACGCATATTTGTGGAAAAAAAATTACGGATCTATTTAATTTATGACAAAAAAACGCATATTTGTGAAAAAAAATTACGGATCTATTTAATTTATGACAAAAAAACGCATATTTGTGGAAAAAAAATTACGGATCTATTTAATTTATGACAAAAAAACGCATATTTGTGGAAAAAAATTACTATTTAATTTATGACCAAGAACGCATATTTGTGAAAAAAAATTACGTATAGTATAAAAAAACGTACCAAAATAACGTGGTATGGTGGTGGCGGCAGTAGGTGGCGGCGGCGGGAGAAGGGTGGCGGCGGTGGTGTTGAGTGGCGGCGGGTGGTGAAGGGTTGTGTAGGGTTTGGTTTTGTGGAGAGTTTTTATAAAATGAATGTGTTTGTGAGAGTGTTTTTATAAAATGAGATTGGGGTTTGGTTGGGATGAGTGTGTTTTTGTGTGTTTTTTTGTTGGAGAGTAGGGTTGGTTGGGAGATGAGAGTGTTTTTTAAATGAGATGAGAGTGTTTTAAGTGTGTGTTTTTAAATAAAAATATAAAAGGGAAGTAAATAGGATTGGAGGATGGGTTTTTGTTTGTTATTGGTTTGTTGGGATTGGATGATGGTTGGTTTGGTAATTTTAGGATCCGATGTTGGTTTGGTATGTGTAAATTGAGCTTGGATGTAGGACGTGTATCGAATCTTAAAGATGGAGGTTGGGTTTTGGTTGGGGATATGCATGCTTTATAAGTAGTATAGATATATATATATATTCATTTTTTATAGTTAAACGGCTCATGCATATACTGCATATTAATATAATGTTCTTAACTGCTTAGTGGTTTTATATGCTACTATGGCTTCAAAGTTTGTTGTACTATTATGTTACCGGGTTGGCAAAATTTGTGATGGACCACAAGGTATAAGTTATAATAAGCCTCCAAGTAAAGCTATCAGGGTTCAACGTGGAATAAAATTGAATGAACTTATTAATCAAATCCATTGTACTATTATGTTATGTGATTTTGATGTTGTATTGTGTTATGAATTTGCCAAACCAAAGCACACGATTTTTATATATTATGACTCAAATTTAATGTGCTTGAATTGTGCTTGAGTTGAGTGTTATGCTTTTAAGTGAAAAGGAAAAATATGTAGGCTTGAAATGGTTAGTAACAATACCATCAGAGGATGAAATATTGTGACTATCGAAAAAAAAATAAAAAAAGCAATTAGTATTATGATGTAAATAACTTTTCAAGTACAATGTTTGTGTATATATGTTTTAAAACTACTATGATGTGACAAAAAAATCTCAAAAGATGTATGATCAAATGACACATATGATTAAGATAAGAAGAATTAAAAAAAAAACACAATCACAAATATTAGATGCACCCATAAAAATAAATGCATCTCATTATTATTTCTCTTTCCTTATTTAGAATATGTGGCTACAATTTCAAATTTCTTTTCACTATTCTCATTTCAATAATTCTTCTCACTATATCCATACTCTATCTCAAAAAACAAAAGAAGGAAAAAAGACACGTGATCTTTTTTAGTAAGTTTATCCAAACACTCAACTTGCTAGTCACTTTTTCCTGTAGGTGACAAGGGAATGGATCCTCTAAAAAGAAAAATAAACAAATAAGAAGAATAAGAAATATTTTTAGCCACACATTTCAAATGAAGAATGTGAATTTCATGGAAGATGCATCTCTTTTTGCAGGTGCATCTGAAATGTGTTGCTGTGCTTATTTCTCATCCTTCTCATTTTAGTTTTATTTATTATTTGATCATTAAGGTGAGTTTGTTTTTCTAAAAAAAAAACTCTTACCGCCTCTTATCACTTACCAGTCACACAAGGTAAGAGGCAAATGTTTTTTTTTCCAGTCAAACATGGCAAGAGGTCAATAAAATGTGGTGGTAAACTCTTATTACCTCTTAACACTCTTATTGTCTCTTATTTAATGATTTATTATTGTATTAAATTTAGGGAAAATGACAAAAAAAAATGTATCGAACTTGACCTCTTCTGCGATTGTGCGTAGCCAACTTTTTTTTTTCATTGTAACACAAAACTCTTGATTTTTTGTCATTGTATGTACTCTTTCCAGCTTGTCAATATATGTGGACTTCCAGCGTGTTCTAAGCGTACACATGTACATGCCACGTTGTCAGCTGTCCTTGTTATCACACTTTTAACCACATTTTATACCCCACATATCCCAACCACACATTCATTAAAACAAACCCTTATTCCAATTTCACCTCTACCACATAAAACCAAGTATGAGATCTTCATCATCTTCTTCAAGATCCAATCGCCTAACCTTGCAACAACTCATCAATGCAACTCATTGTTGGTGTCCTTTGCCTGTTGAAGAACAAGTTTCATGGACCATTGATAACCCGGGAAGAAGATTTAAGTCTTGTCCTATTTATGTAAGAATTTTTTACTTTTCGTTTTTGGTTTTAATATAATGGATTTCTTTTAGTTTTGTACATGTTGAGTTTTCTTGTATGTGTGATAGGATGAAGACGAAAAGTGCAAGTTTTACGGTTTCTTAGATCCCGAGCTACCAAGTGACTACTACAAAGTTTTGTTTTTCGAGTTACATGAAGAAAACAAAAGCCTGAAGAACATGCTTAAGAGAACAAAATCCACTCAAACTTCAAGTTTGGAAATGGGTCAGTTGAAGGAAATGGGTCAGTTAAAGGAAGAATTGACTTTAATCAAGTCAAAAGTTGGGGTGTATGACAAACTTGTAGTTGTGTTTAGTTTCTTTGTTCTTGTGATATGTTTTGTTGTTGCAACTAGTTTTGTGCATTGAAACTTGTGGTTAGTGTGTGTTATTTTGGTAGGATGTGTTTTGGTAGTGTGTGACATCTAGAATCGATGTATCATCCTACAGCTATATGATGTAGCATTGTAGTCTTCAATGCAATGGTTTATTTTGTGTTTACAATCACTCTTTAAACATTCTAATATCATACCATAAACTGATGCACATATAACAGTTAACATAAGATACAAAATACACTTTATATTCATCATTTCCAAATGCTAAACTATCAAAACATCCTAATGCCCACAATGTACAAAACTGGGCATTAAAGTGACATCAAACTGCATCACTTGGCAGTTTTAAGTTGCATACTTACATGACAGTTACCTAACTTCCAAATTACATACACAACTTCTAAGTGCACAACATATAGATACAAAAGAAGTGCACAAAGTTAAAACATTAGTTACATACACAACTTCTAATTGTCCAAGTCCACAACATATAGATACAAAAGATGTGGACAGACTGATCTTACATTTCAATCCAGAGGGTGAGGTCTGGAATTTGAGCTACCAATTCTTGGGTGATTCTTTGCAAGTTTCTTCTTGAGGATTCTTTCACTTTTTTCTCTTGGTTTTGGTATCACAAACTTCCTCCTTGCTCTTGGACCTGCTTGTTCTGCCATTGGAGCTGTTGTCTGTGATGCCTGAGTAGGTACATCATGAGTGTTAAAAGTAGATGTCTGAGAAGGTGCATCATCATTTTGAGTCCGGAAGGTTCATCAATTGATCGACATACTATATGTTTCACCAATACCAAACCATCTTCCCAACCTTGCACCGTAAAAACCTACCCTTCCCTTTTACTTGATCCCTTCAGACCGTCCCCTTTGCCTCAAACCGTCAATAAACCGACCTTTTCCTAATTATATTTGAAGGTGGTTTAGTGGTAACACAACCGTTGTCCGTGATGTTTCGAGTAGGTCCAAAGATCGCTGAAACACATGGTGGTACTACCGTTCATCAACAACCGTGGATTTGGATGAATACCGGAATTGGAATAGATGGTGGTACCATGGGATCCCTATCAACTAATGAATTAACTTTCTTTGGTCTACCTTTCTTAGTCGGGGTTTAGGTGGTATAACAACAGTTTGATTCTTGCAACCTAATTTGTTGTGACCTTTTGCAAACAATTTTGACAAGTCATTCAACTCCGCCTTAGGAACTTTGTTTGGGTTTTAGTTTCATGAGGGCTCTAATCCTCTTTTTGTGGCCTACTGCATCTTTTTTGGTTTAGGAGGCAATACCCTAGACATCTCACTACAGCCCCGACCAAAAGTTTACTCCATCTACCGGGTCAGAGGTATCGATGATAAGTAGCATGAAACATATTTTTCTAAAACAACTGGGACATAGGCTTCTACCTCCTATTCGGTTTGAAGATAACGCAATGGCATGACTACATGGCAAACCTGATAGCTGCCACATCCTGCAGCTACATGTTCTATGTTCTTCATCCACTCCATAAGCTTTTGATCCATTCCTCAAGTTCAGCCTCAGCTTGCCTCAAGTTCCTCATCAAATCATCCATGAATTCCTCATGTTTCATTACTGTTGCTAGAATCATGATCCATAACACTTGGTTTCACATTTTCTTGAATCACAATACCATCAAAACCCATTAATCCTAAGTTTAGACATGGCCTCATCACAAGAATCATCAAAACCCAAGTTTGGAATGTAATATTCATCTAACTTTTGAGGAATGTGCCAAATACATGTTTAATATCCCATAAGTTTCAAAGAAATCCATACATTGCTTCCAACTCCGCATCACCTCCAATTATTTTCAACCCAACATCTAACTCACACTCTGGTAACTTAAAAAACATGGCATAAAAAGTTATGTCAAGCTGAGCTTCTAAAAACTTACGCAAACCGTAATAGTCAAACACCTTATCTTTTCCAATCCTCAACTGATAAACACCACCATTTTCATACCTTAATGGTGAGAAATAGAACACTCCATCAAAATACACATCAAAGAGGTAGGCATCTAAAGGAGCCATCTTGTAAAAAAAATATTTGTATATATTCAATAACTGAAACCCTAGATACCATGCATATGAAAACAAAAATAAAACAAAAAATTAGTGTAGGGGACCATTAGAATATAGTATATATTACCTTTTGCCCACATCAATTTAACAAAAGCACTTCAAACGATGATGAATTTGGAACTTTATTAAATTAGGGTTTGTGGGGTAAGATGAAAGACAATGACAGATGATCTTTGTGTGATAAAGTGGGGTTGACTTATCTCAAGTGTTTGGGTTAAGTGTGGTTAAAAGTGTGATAACAAGGACAAATACCGACAACGTGGCATGTACATGTGTACGCTTAGAACACGCCGGCAGCCACATATATTGACAAGTGGAAAGCATACATACAATGACAAAAATCAAGAGTTTTGTGTTACAATGAAAAAAGTCACACACACAATTGCGTAAGAGGTCAAGTTCGATACATTTTTTGTCATTTTCCTTAAATTTATCGAAATGTTTTCTTTCATGTTTATACAAGCTATTTATCCATTGCATTGATATGATTTAATATATACTTAAAAAAGACAATGAAAATCATTAAGCCAATTATAAAAAGAGAAATAACATTATTTCATTACCATTAAGAATTTATAACCACTTTGATACGCCAGAAACGCGCTCGGGGTCAAAGAAACTTCCTTTCGTCGAGAAAGTTTTCAACACCCAGGCAAAGTTGAACCTAATCGTTGTAGTGTAGTATTAGGTAAGCCTCGGAATTGATATTGTTCTCTAGGGAATAGGAATACTAGTGAGAAATTACTACGCCAAAGTTGGGGTCGAGGAAGATTATTTTATTCTTTTTATATTTTTTGAAAATTGAAATGTACGAATCTCGTGGTATTGGATTTGGGGTGGTATTTCACCGATTACTCTACTTATCTATTCTAATTAACTAAGCTAAGGTGAGTGTAGTTTATGTCTATTGTTGTGTGCTCGTATGATGATTGAAAATGTGTTTACCTAGATGCTATTACCCTAGTTATCTCCTATTAGTGGTTGAATTGTCACGCCCTTATTCTTAATGCGTTGTGTCTTCTAAGGTCGTAGGGTAAGCTTTTCCCTAACTCTTCGAGACTACCTTAAGGTTATTGCCTACGAAATCTCTAGGATTCATAAACTAACTCTAAGGTTACCTTTGGATGTTTAGCCTACAATAACTCTAAGTGATTATAAACTAATGTTCACAAAGATTACTCAAGCATTAAAACACAACGAATGACCTATCGCAATACCAGTCAATCACAATTAAGATAAGAGACAACCAATCAATATTCAATACCTAGGTTTCATAGATCTAAGCAAACATACAAATAAATTAGCTGGACATGGAAAACATGCAAGCATACACACAAAAATTGAAGACATAATTGAATTAATGAAGTAAATCACTTATCTTGTTGTAAAATAGGTATGGAACCCTAATATACTACCAATACACCAAAGTTCGGTTTAGGTTTTACTCCACAAAACTACCTCTCTCAAATTTCAAAAATCGAATTCTATATATAGAGTTACAATATGCGACTGGCCACTTTAATTGTGACGCCGCCGATCGCCGCCATTAGGTTTTCGCCTTGGCCACGTCAAAGTTGCGACGCGCCACCTTATGGTTGTGATCGTCGGCTTCATCTTCGACGCCGCCGAGATCCAAATCTAGGCCGCCTAAGTTGTGACGCCTCACTTTAAAACCCGATGCCGCAAGTGCAAAATAGCAATTTGGCTTCGATTCGCCTCAAAACTTGTTGCGACGGCGCCGCCATTTGGTCGTGGCGCCACCTTCTGTTCTAGCAGCTTGAGTGTCTTGATTCTTGACTTTGGCCATTTTCTTCATATATTTGCGCCTTTTCATCCGAGTAAGTGTCATTCCAACAATTTGCCTTCAAGAGACCTAAAAAGTGAAAAAGAACGAAATTAAGCAGTAACGGATATAAAAGTGATCGATTAAGGGCTTAAATGACCCCTCAAAGGTGTACCTTTTAAATCCTTATCAAATATCCCTACACTTGGTATTTGTTTGTCCTCAATCAAATGTGTGTTTGGCTAATTAATTTATAAGTTGGGGTCATGAAGTATTAGTTTAGAACAATTCATAACACGATAAGCCCTCAAAGTCATAACAAGCACGAAATTACATACTAGCACCTCACAAGTGGTGTTTGGATACTCTCATCTCTCGGTGTATATGAAATATATCGAGTTGGAAGTAGAAGATAAACACTCATTAACCGGTCCTAGTACATAGATTACCATAGGCTCGAGACTAGATCAAACCTCCATCGCTTTTGGTGTAAGCACCTAGGAAAAACTATCCAAGAGGTCTTTAAAGGGTTGAAATGTTAGGCTTACTGTGAGGAAACAAAGGGTTTGGTGGGATAGGCGATTTAGTGGTGGCAAGTCAAAAACTTTAAGTTACAAGCATGAGAAGAATGGTTGCTAAGCCAAGACTCGACACTCTAAACTCTAGATAACTCAAACAAACAAACATAAGTTTAAAGATAGATGTAGGATGGTAGTCGTATGTTTTTTTTCATTTTTTAACACTATTTTTTCTTTTTTCTTTTTTTTCTATTTTTTTCGATTTTTTTTTACACTTTTACTCTACCATCCTCTACGATAACATCAAAATAATAGGATTTATAGGCACATCCCTACACTTGAGTTTTTATTACTCTAACATTAATTTGACCCGAATTGAAAAGATCAAACACTTAGAGTACATTATTACGTAAATGAATGGAATTTGAATTTAACGTTCCTTCCCGTCATTTCTTAAAATTTAACTTTTCCCATGAGTCCCAATCGTCCCAAAACTGTGTACAAAGGATATGACTCGACTTAGCAACTTATGCAAACAATTAGATAATGGAACTAAGGGTTTAGTATGATAACAATAGTGCACTAAAAGTGAGTGCATACAAGGTAGGCTAAGGCGATTTGGGTGTACATTTGGGGGTGGATTGTAAACAATGCTCTTCATTGATATTCCGGAAAGCCGAAACATCACGAGAACCGCGAAAATGATAGGCTCTGAGGGGTTAACTAGGGTTATCGTGTACTACAGATGAGCACAATGCAAGGGTGTGGGGGAATTACCCAACCGATGTGGAAGAAGTAATTATAATACAGGTATCAAACAAGGGTTATTCTAATGCCTCTTATCATTTACTTATTCCTAACTACACAAGTGTAGTCTCACTAGCGATCTCGGAATGCATCACAAAACAAGTTCTAGAATCTATTATACTACCGGTACACACTCGAAGCATTAAAGTGGAATGCTTTAATTCCTACAAATCCAAGGGCGATCCTCACATTTTGGGTGGAATTTAAGTGGTAAAGGGTTTTGTGCTAGTCATATAACTTCCTATCCATGAGACGCTTTGTTAAGACTAATGGCCCACTCCTACATGTCATGAAATTTTTTAAATTTGGTTCCAAAATTACCCTAACCGATATTTCTCATGGTTTATTACACAATTGAAATTGGACAAGGCAAATAGTCAAGGATAAGCATAGTTTCAAAGTTCTGCTTTATTTTCCCTCCCTACATTTAAACCGAACATTGTCCCCAATGTTCCCGAAAGTATCAAAGTTATGATAATGGAAGGTAAGTAAAACGAAAGAAACTAATACTCCCCGATTAGCTCGGTAGGATCCGTTTGAAGTAGTGGTTAAATCCTTCTTCAAGAAGAATGTATCGTGAAAAGCTCCATCCAATCTTAGGTATCTTCTTCTTGATAAATAAAACCTGCACACTTGAAGAAAAAAAACGAAACCTTCGTGTAAAATCAGCGGTAACAAGATATATATGACTCTACTAAACTAGGATATAATGCTTGTGGAATGGATGTTTACTGATTTTCCGGAAAATTAAGACGAGAAATTCCAAAAATTTATAAATAGCACGTAAAATGAGAGAAAGTTAGATAAGGTATTTCGCTCCTCCCGACGCGTCAAGTTGCAATCCCGATGCCGTCAAAGTTATCCCGACGTAAACCGGTCTCGATTTTCCGAAAAATTCGAAAATTTACATCTTTAGAATCTGGAAAATTTCCGCAAAACATCCATTATGACTCGACACAAGCATTTGACTCAAACAAACACACATGTATATCTTTTAATAATCGTAATTCTCATGTTCACGTTCTTTTTGAAAACGTGTGTAATTCTCCCTACACTTATCCCTTTTGTAAAATACCTTTATGTGTAATTAAGACGAGGTTAAAGACAAAATAAAGCATTTTTACAAATTCAAACATGAGAATAAACAACCAATAAAAAGAAATACGACACACAAATAAAAATGAAAAACAAATACACATGGGTTGCCTCCCAAGAAGCGCTTGTTTTTGTTCGTGTCACGAGCTTGACTCTACCCTTATTTAATGATAAAGGGAAGTTTTTCCTACACTTAAGCTTAAGTGCGGGTGATAGTAGCGATGCACACCCTTAGGGTGGAAATTTGCTACGTGAGGAGAGGATGATGGGTGATTTATATGCTCAAAGGAGTGTGCTCCATTCATTATAACCTTACCTAATTCTATTGGTGTAGCGGGTAAATCAAATCTCTCTCCTAAAAATAGATCATCTTCTATCAACTTCAAAAGATTCTTAGTTAAGGATCCATCTTGACCTAATAAACCCGGTTTAAACCCATAATGTTTCTTGTTATCAACCATGAATGGGTGATATAAGTGTGTAAGGTCATGGGTTACTCCTATATTAGCTTCCACTCTACATGGCCTAGAGTCTACCACCTTTATCAAGCAACTACCCGGACTATTTATTTTGATGGGTGGATTGGGGCCTAATTCAATCTAAGATTCACATCTAAAGACGGAAAATTGGGTAAGGTTTTGTTCGAGGTCTGGCTCATCAAAATTAGAACTTCCTAGGACTAAAGAGAGGTCATGACAATAAGCATCTAAACCTACATTCTTTAGTGGCGTTTGGTCCAAAGGTTCTATATCAATCGGGTTCCTATAGTCTATTCTACATCTTCCGGTAAGTTATAAGCGATGTGTGTTCCTCAGTGATGGTAGGCTTGTGGGCTTGAGTTTCCACTTCATTCTCCATTATATCAAGATCTCCTAAATGTTCATCATGTGTTTTAGTATGATCCAAACCAAATACACTCCTATGCATCTCAAATCCTTCTTAGCCATTTCAAATTCTTGGTCCGATTCATAAGAATCATTCTCAAAATTTGATCACTATGTTCTATTTGCCTAAAGGATTCCTCATGCGTGTCATATGTTTTGAAATCTATCCCACACATGCAAATATGTGGTTCAACTTGAACCATCTCACAATCTTGTTCAGGTTTAGGTTCCATGTTCTTAAAAACTAGGTCTTTTTTATCATGGTGCCTAAGATCATTCAACTGATGGTTTGTGCTTAAGAGGCTTTTCTCAAAAAAATTCTAGATGGTCTCACTAAAAGGAGTTGATCTTGACAATGATAGTTGAATAGAAGCCACACAAGCACAAAATTTATCAAATTCATCCAACCTTACACCCGTCTACTTTTGGATATCTCTAAGATCACTCAAAAATTCATTAGAACAACAAAAGCGATCCAAGATGTGAAATTCAATTGTTCCTCATTTGTTAATGATTCAAATGCAATTTCACTTGCCATAGTGACAAATGAAAAGGGTTTTACGAGCACAAACACAAAGAAGGGGTAGACTACGAGGAAGCTAGAAATGAGAAAAATCTCACTTGATAAGAATCAAGCAAGGAACCTAAATGAGGTAGAGATCTAACTAGCTATTCTATTCCCCCAGGCACCAAAACTTGATACCCAGACAGCGCGTCCGGGGTCAAAGAAACTTCCTTTTCGTCGAGTAAGTTTTTAACACCCTAGGCAAGTGAACCTAATCGTTGTAGTGTAGTATTAGGGTAAGCCCGGGAATTGATATCGCTCTCAGGGAATAGGAATGCTAGTGAGAAATTACTACGCTAAGGTTGGGGTTGAGGAAGATTATTTTATTCTTTTTATTTTTATTTTTGAAAATTGAAAGGTACTAATCTCGGGTATTGGATTTGGGGTGGTATTTCACCGATTACTTTACTTATCTATTCTAATTAACTAAGCTAAGGTGAGTGTAGTCTATGTCTATTGTTGTGCTCGTATGATGATTAAAATATGTTTACCTAGATGCTATTACTCCCTAGTTGTCTCCTATTGATGGTTGAATTGCCACGTCCTTATTCTTGACGCGTTGTGTCTTCTAGGGTCGTAGGGTATACGTTTTTCCCTAACTCTTTGAGACTACCTTAAGGTTATGGCCTACGAAATCTCTAGGATTCATAAACTAACTCTAAGGTTACCTTTGGATGTTTAGCCTACAATAACTCTAGGTGATTATAAACTAATGTTCACAAAGATTACTCAAGCATTAAAAACACAACGAATGACCTATCGCAATACTAGGTCAATCACAATTAAGATAAGAGACAACCAATCAATATTCAATACCTAGGTTTCATAGATCTAAGCAAACACACAAATAAATTAGCTGGACATGGAAAACATGCAAGCATACACACAAACAATAGAAGACATAATTGAATTAATGAAGTAAATCACTTATCCTGTTGTAAAATAGGGTATGGAACCCTAAGATATAGCCCAAGACAGCCAAAGTTCGCTTTAGGTTTTACTCCACAAAACTACCCTCTCAAATTTAAAAATCGAATTCTATATATAGAGTTACAATATGCGCTGCGTCACTCTTTAATTGTGACGCCGCAGATCGCCGCCATTAGGTTTTCGCCTTGGCCACGTCAACTTTGTGACAACACACCTTATGGTTGTGACGCCGTCGACTTCATCTTTCGACGCCGGGATCCAAATCTAGGCCGTCGAGTTGTGACGCCTACTCTTTAAAACCGATGCCGCAAGTGCAAAATAGCAATTTGGCTTCCGAGTCGTCTCAAAACGTGTTGCGACAGGCGCCGCCATTTGGTCGTGATGCCGTCACCTTGTGTTCCAAAGACTTGAGTGTCTTGATTCTCGACTTTGGCCATTTTCTTCATATATTCGCGCCTTTTCATCCGAGTAAGTGTCATTCCAACAATTTGCCTTCAAGAGACCTAAAAGTGAAAAGGAACGAAATTAGCAAGAACGGATATAAAGTGATCGATTAAGGGCTTAAATGACCCCTCAAAAGTGTACCTTTTAAATCCTTATCACACATCCTCTTAACAAGAAGATGCGGTAGTCGATTCGCACCCAAACATCTTAATGAAACAAACCCTAAACCCTAAACAAACACACCCTTACTCTAGGTGACAATTTCACATTTTTAAACTATTATGATTATTTATGAATTAAGTTGGGTAACATTTTTTAAGCCAAATTGTACAAAAGTGTACCCAACGATACCTAATTTTAACTTAGATGGTGTTTGTTTTTCATAAAGAGGCTCTTAATGACCTCTTAATTTGAACCTTCGCACGCGGTCGACATTTTGGTCGCTCGCACCGTTTGTTTTTACCGTTTACGCTGCTCAGATGCATTAAGATCTTAATGGTCTAGACTTGAGAGGGTGTCTCGAATGCCTCTTGTTGCCTCTTCGACCAAAAAAAAAAAAAAAAGTACGAGCAAGCAAATGATCGGTTCAAACATGAATTTTTTTTTCCCGCTCAGATGCGGCCGATTCAGACATTTACGCCTCGATTCATATGCGGTTCACATTCGATTCGAGCCTCTTAAAAACAAACACCACCTTAGTGTACCTCATTTTTATTTTCTCAATTTAGTGTACAAACTTTTTCTTATTATTGAAGCGTAAAACCACCGGCCGGTTTTCAAGACATTTAACCGGTTATCAAATTTTCCGATGACCTTTTCCGATGACCAATTTTTCGGCAACCCACCACCACCACCTTATCTATGACTAACCACACCTGGCTATGGTGGTGGTGTTGTGGTGTTAGCGAAAGGCGGTGGTGGATGTGGTGGTGTTGGTGGATTACGGTGATAGATGAAGGTAGTGGTGGTGGTGGTGGGTCACCCGAAAAGGTCACCGGAAAAAAATTTGTAACCGGCTAAATGACTTACCCACTGGTTGTCTTACGATCTAAAAAAAGTTTGGTACACTAACTTGAAAAAAAAAAAGTGAGATACATTAAATTGAAATTGGGTATAAGTTGAATAAACTTTTATTTAATTTATCATTTTTTTTAACGTCAGCATTTGAACTTGTTTGAGGGCATTCTTACATGCAAGGTGTCATTGGACACAAGTCATTTACTAGTTGGGTAATTTTTATGAGGTAATGGGTAACATAACGTGTAAATGTATATTAGTTACTCTTATATATTGATTGCCTATAAGTGTCCTAAGGGACCGAGATGAGGGAAGTCACCCTCATCGTTTGTACTTTAATACTTTTTAGAGTAATGAATTTTATCAGGGTGAAAAATCTATTTTACCAAAAAAATATATATTAGTTATATCAGTTAACCAACGGATCAAAAAAATTTGAACACTTCTTTTCATTTTTTTCATTTTTCACTCGAATAGAAAGAAATTTAAAACCCAACGTGTTTCTAGATGACCCATCTAGACATGGACCTTTTTCAAATCCAAACCCATTGAAACCCGTGAATCGACTCCACTCACTCATTTTGCTATTTATACATTTACCAATAAAATTAACAAATATGCCATTCAAAGAGTAGAAAATCTTATGCTAAAAAAAGTAGAAATATCATATAAAAGCATCTACTATAACAAGAGATTAAAGAAAAAAATGTAAAATCGTATGACTTTTTCTCATCTATGCAAAGATGACTTTCACCCTTCTTGTTTGGTTAATAGGCTAGTAATTCAAAATAGGTATCAACTCTCAAAGTTAGACATTTTCTAAACCCACCGACCGTAGTAGGTTTACAACCCACTAGTTCCCATATCAATAGTCATTCCTCTTAATACGCAACTATTGTAATGATATGAGAATTGAGATAACTAGAAAATTTTAAGGCAAAATATTTGAAAATGTAACTAACTTGTTATCTTTATTTTGTTGTGTAGTCATTTTAATTTTTTTATTGTACTCATCATACTTTAAAAATATTTCTATTGTGTGTATTTTGTGACCGTTTTACTCTTCCATTTATCAGCACTCTTATTAACAGAGAGGGGTAAAATGAGCACAGTATACACACAATAGACCGAATTAAAAGTATAATGTCTACAATTGAAAAAATTAAAAATAGATACACAACAAAACAAAATGTGTCATGTAACGAATTAGTTACATTTTTTTTTCTTTTGCCCAAAGTTTTAAAAGTACAGTGAATAAAAATTTAATTTCAAAAAGATTTTTTAGTTTGGTGATGCGAAGTAGTGTGACATATCAAACTATGAGTGTTTGATACTCTAAAATTTCTTTTTGTTTCTTTCGAAAAGGCTCTTACACACCATAAAAGTATCACGCATGTATTGGACAAAGGTTATTATAGACCCACAAATATTTAGTTATGTAGCAATCTCACATAATATAAAGTACCATTCGCTACTACTCATATACTTGAACGTTCACAGTTTCTCGAAGTGTTTCAATAAACATCGTCTAGAAAAGAGTTCTTTGACGCTGCAACCAAATTATTTATCTGACAGTTTTTATGTTTTATTCACAATAGAAAATGTGTCTAAAACTGAAACACTTAACATGAAAATAGAAGTGGTCACAGGCATAAGCTCAAAATTCAAACCATCCTCATCAAGAAAGAAAATATATAGATAGAGACCATGTAGCTCAAAGAAATAAGTAGTCGAGTTAATGAGCTACACATATGAGAAAAATAGCAAAGAAACGACACTGTAGCTTATGAAAGATGGTGTTGATAAAACAACTAAGGTTTACCGATGTTGCCCAAAATTGCAACCACCATCCAGGATCATACAATGTGGATTGCTAATCATGTTGTTTTTTACTTTAATATCATGTAACAGGACTGATTTCAAGGACAATTGGTACAACGCGAAAATATACTCATGCATTCATATGTGAATAATAAAACGGATGATGATATCAAAGTCTATGAGTGTGAGTCGGGCTTGCGTTGGTTGTTAAGTCAAACAAGTTATGTTTAAGAGACAAATTATTTCGTTACTAAACAACAAAGATATCAAAACCATTAAACATCCCAAATATCAAAACGACTTTAAGGCGATTTACTCATAAACTGTCACAACCAAAGTAAAAGCAAACCTATGCTATATATCGACCATAACTAAATAAATACATCACCAACCATTTTACACACTAGAATCGTATATTATTGCTAGACTAAAACAAAAGACCATGTCAAAGAAAAGCAACCAACGAACCAAAATCATTAAACTTAATGGTTATGAGGGAGTGGTGGTGGAGGTTTGCATTGGTAACACTTTGCAAATAAACCGAATGTATCTACTTGTTTGATGAAATTTGTCATGCTGGCCCACCCTCCAAATCCGAAACCAATCACAAAATACCAAACCACGATGAATATGTTCACAATGTACATGGCCGTCCACTAGGCGAGAAAAAATGGTAGCTTCTCGCAAAGATTCGCATAAAACAAGCTTAAGGTGAGCCACTCGATATATGGTTAGGTTTGAACGTAAGTGGGTCAGTGAGCCAGCTCAATGTTTATATTGATTAAGTGCAATAATAGCAAGAATGTGCCTGATCACTAATGTATCTAAGCCTTTAAATCAATGATAATGAAATGTCACCAAACTTTGTATTTTCCCACTTTCTACCCCTTAATTATAAAGGTATGAATGGAAGGTACATTCTAATCTCGAAAATATTCATGTGATGTGATCTGATTATTCTGTTTTGCATATGTGTTGTATAGTACTTGCAGCCTAAAAACTGATTTCACATTCATAGCAAAATCACCTACTTATATGCAGATTTTATTTGAGTACTAGAGGTTACGATTTGACCCGCTTACTAGTGAATGGGTCGGTTGAGGTTAGGTTTTATCTCTAAGGCTGAACACAATGGGAGGTCAACCCACTCGGTTGAGTGTTCGGTTGAGCTAGGTTGCCCCATTGTGGGGTGATCGGTTGAGCAAGGTTGAGAAGAAGGTTGGCATGAACTAGGTTGGTTTCTCAACCGAGTATCAAAGCAAGAAAAATCGAAAAAATGTACCATTTGTAATATATATATATATATATATATATATATATATATATATATATATATATATATATATATATATATATATATATATATATATATATATATATATATATATATATATCAGTCACCATCAGAACGCCCGACCCGCCAAGGGTAAAGGAATCACAAATAATGGTGTCATATCAAAGCAAAACATTCATAACCAAAAGAAAGTCTTAACATAAATACGGAAAATAATCCAAGTCAAATGACTTCATTACATAGGTCCCAATGAAGCATAATAAACTTCAAACATAATATCCAAATAAAATAAGTCTAAATGGCATCATAAGGAAAATCAAAGCTAAATCTCTAAGGTAATTCCACTCAAGCACTCATCCCAAAGCAACCCAGCCTTCCAATGCTTAGATACCGCCGGAAGAAAAGAAAAGTGCGGCCGAGCTTCAAAAGCCCAAAGGAAGATATGAAAGCAAAAGCGAATACTAAACGATAACGGATATGAAATAAAGTGAATGAGCAATACAAAATCTTTATCATTTTCAAAGCATAAATCATAATTTCAAAAGATATTTATAGTCAACTACCACGAGCCCGTAACTTATATCGATCACATTCATATTCACACAAGGCAACATTTTGTGGGAGACCTACCAGAGTTATGAAGGACGCGCACGCACGCAAAGATCAATCATCGATAACATATAACATATAATGATAATGATCTAGGATGCATCCATACGCCCTTCCTACATATTCACAAATATGCTTCACCATCCGTAGACGTGGCGTAACATCACTCATCGCCCCTAGAGTCATATCGAGGTGCATCATCGATACGGACATGGAACCCCATGACTAGTTAAATATTTGGCTCGGTGTCAAACTATCTTAGGTCAAATCGTAATGTCATAACCGATACGATCATATTTTATCGAAAATCATTCATATTTCCAAAATCATAGTTTTCATATCGATAGTTCAAAATCGATGTTTCATAATTCGTAAAGCAAAGTTCGATAAGCAATAGCTCAAACAAATCGATTTGGGATTCATAGCAAAGGCTTAGGAAAACCTAATACGAAAGAAAACATTAAGAGAAACCTTTATCGAAAAGGTCGAATATCTGTACCTTATTCTAATGCAAAGATCGAAAAGCGTAAAGACGAAAACAAAGGATTACTCCTCTTCACGTAACCTATAGACATTAACGGTCGTCCAAGTTATTAATGATTCCATACTCGCCAAAATGATCTTTTAACATTTAGTATTCATAATTAGTAATCTTTATACTTTAGGGTTTTATTAATGAGTCTTAAGTATTTTATAATCAATGTTGTAGATTAGGGTTTGTTATATCATTTATTAAAGTCTAAGTTAAATGAGAAAATAGTTTATACGTTATAACTCACACATGAAATAACACTTACTATATTTAGTTCAAACCCTAATATACTCTCATTTACGCTCTAGGGTTTCTTACTCTTTAATATCTCATTAATATGTATTCATTTTACATGTTACGCCTTAATAATTCTCCACTTAACCTAATACGTAATTAATAACCTTCTTTACGCTTACCCTTATCATACACGCTTATGAATTCATGAACATACATTATTAGGGTTTAGTATACTATACGCTTTACTCATAAAACTAGGGTTTTATATTTACATAACCTTTACTTATTAATTACATGTCTAAATCTCATGTACACTTATTTAGTTCACTTAGGGTTTCGGCTAGCATGTTTTATCCAAGTACTAGCTCATCTAAACGTTACATATTCAAGTTACATGTTTTAAACCTCATTCGAAAACTCATGCATGCCTCGTCTCACCTCATGCATGTCTCGGCTCACCTTAACTCAACATATACGTGACCCGATTCAATATTACTTATCACTATACACGTTCCTTATTAATTACAAGGTTAAAATAAATTAGGGTTTCTTGTTTTTCTTGATTACCACCTCTCGGCCCCAAAACAAAAGAAAAGAAACGCGACAAATCAATTATATCTCGACATATACATGCAAGGGTACGTTAAAGGAAGATGAATAAACGTTATACCTTAGCTTGAATAAGAAAATCGACACCAAAGGGTGTGTTGGGAAGCTCGGCGAACAAAAGAAAAGAAAAGGAGAGGCAAAACTAGGGTTCCAATTAAGTGATTATGTGTTATATTTATAGTTATAGAATTTGAGTTTGATTAGGAAAGTGTTTGGGTTTGGGTTGGTTTGGGTCCAACCGTCACAAACAAACACCCCTATGGGCTTCGCCCTTGATCCCACGACACAAAAACGCCTCGTTGGGCTTCTCTTGTCCTCGGCTTGGCGCAAAACAAAACAAAAGACACGAGTCAAATAAACAACCAAACGGCCCAACTTATTAGCGAAACATATACGCCCTTCGTCGCACTAAAGTCATCCACGAAATTATATTCGTTAAGTTTTATTTATTAGGTTTTAATTTCGTGAATTTATTATAAACGTGTTTTACGATTTATCATTCTTAGTTCCAAGGGTATTTTCGCCTTTATATAGGTTTCGATTTTCGGTTTTACAACTCTTCCTCTAAAAAAAATTTTCGCCCTCGAAAATTGAAATGAAACGAAACAAAACGATAACGAAACGAGAACATACCGAACTATTCAAAGAAATGAGGATAACTAGCTCGATCGACTCTTCGGTCTCCCAAGTAGCCTCACGCTTTGGGTGATTTTTCCAAAGAATCTTAACGAACGGAATAACTTTACTTCTCATGACTCTTTCTTGTCTTTCCAAAATAGCTTCGGTTCTTCGTGCAAAGACATATCGGATCGAATCGATCAAACGGATACGAAGCAACGTAATGGATGATAATTGTATCCTCTAAGGAGAGATACATGAAACACATCATGAACATGCGATAACCGAGGCGAAATGCCAAACGATACGAAACTTCTCCTATACGTTCCAGAATTTCAAACGGACCAATGAATCGAGGACTAAGCTTGCCCTTGATTCCAAAACGTTTCACACCTCTAAACGGCGAGACTTTCAAAAATACACGATCACCAACACGAAATTCTAAATCATGACGATGCTTATCGGCATAACTTTTCTGACGAGACCTAGCCTCCTTGCAGTTGATCAAACAAATCGTCTATGCGTGGGAGAGGATAACGGTTCCGAATAGTAATACGGTTGAGTTCGCGGTAGTCGATACATAGACGCATACTTCCATCCTTCTTCTTCACAAACAAAACAGGTGCACCCCATGGAGAAACACTAGGTCGAATGAATCCATTATCTATCATCTCTTGCGCTTGTTCCTTCAACTCCTTCATTCTACAGTGCCATACGACACGGAGCTTTCAAATCGGTTTAGCACCGTGAATCAACTCAATGCTAAACTCAACTTCTCGAAATGGAGGAAGTCCGTGAAGTTCATCGAAAAACGTCTGAATTCACAAACAACCGAAAGATTTTCAAGGTTAGGACTCTCCAAAGATGTGTCCTCAATGATGCCGAAAACCTTGACACCCATGAGCAATCATGGTCCGTGCCTTCATAGCGTAAATGAACTTAACAGATTTGAGTGGTTTAGAACCATAATAAACTAATTTAGGATGTTTGACGCTCCAAAGATCACGCTTCTAGCATAGCAATCGATGGAAGCTCTATGATAAGCCAACCAATCCATGCCTAGAATGATATCAAAGTCGACCATATCGAGAGGATACGATGTGCATGGCGAATACGATCATCAAAACGAAGAGGACACTTAACGATTTATGATCAATGATCATGCGACTTTTCATAGCGAGATATCGATAAGTGATTCGTTAGTGGTTGTGGCTTCATATTTAGTTTCTTAGCACATGTGATGTATATGATGGAGTGTGGCGCCAAAGTGTCAAATAAAACGAAGATGTATAATCATCAATGAAAAGAGTTCCGTAATGGTACTCAAGTATGCTCTACCGATTCCGAGTAGTAGCATAGACACGCCCAAGAGTAGGTGGCGGCTTGGTATAGTTTCCGTGAATCGCGGGTTCCTCTTAGGGCAATCTTTGATCTTGTGAGTAGTAGATCCACAAGAGAAACATCCACCGGTGGCCTTGAAACACGGTCCCGGATGAGCCTTTCCACAAGTAGTACGATAGGTGGGGAGGCAAACTTCACCGTCCTTTGTCGACTGTAAGATCCTCAAGCACGACCGATTCGATCCTCGAGTCGATCGATCTTTGTTGTAACGCCGGTTATTGTTACCTTGATTCCGACGATCATTTCCATTCTTACCAAAGCTCCGCTATCTATCGACCCTCGCCTGTGGCGCCTAGAGTCCACATTCCTTCCCGACCGACCTCACCGATCATAACCCTTATCCACTTGTCCCTCGAGTCATAACTCCCGCCAAGATTTTTATACTCATTACTTTGAGTCCTTCCTTGAATCCGATCACCATCGCGATTACGCTTGTTGTAACTCGAACCTCATGAAAGATCTCAATGTTACGAGCCTGCATCATTGCAGCCGACACATCCTCATAGTCGATGTTAAGCAATGGTCCAACACCCACTTCTTGGTCCCCATTTGAAATGCTTAGCTTGGCGCCTACCATCTCCAAAGAATCGCTCCAACAAAGCTTACCAACCTCATAAACCTACTCATGTACTCATTGAGTTCTCATTATCAAACCGGTAGATCGCTGATAATACCTCTCATACCTTTGCTGCTCCGCATCGTGGAAGTAACGGTCATAGAAGATAGTCCAAACTCCGCCCAAGTACAAGTAACAATGAAAGCATCTCCTCCTCGTGCTTGTTTCAATGCTTTCCACCAATTTAAAGCATCACCTTCCAACTTAAACGCAGCCAAACGAGTCTTAAACTCGCTCCACAACCCAAGATTTCAAACAGCTTCTCAACATGAGTGATCCGGTCCTCGGCTTCAAGAGGAGTAGCAAAGAAGCTAAACGAAAGAGGCTTGAGCTATCAAACGCCGAGCCAAGTGTGAATGCCTACGGGTTGATTTCTCCACCACTACCCAAGCACCATTCGACACGGATGTTATTGATCACTGCTCCATCATTTCGTGTAGTCAAACCAGGAAAAGAGAGTTGAGAGCATTCGCAATCGCAGATCCATGTTAACCGCATCATCGCTCCATCCGCACCACCAAGAGTACGAGTTCGAACCATCTTAACGATATTCAAACGATTAGCAAAATGAACAAAGATGAGGTACGAAATGGAAGTTCGCAGAAGGAAACCTAAGTCTACCCAATCCTCACAGTCAAATCTTAACTCTAAGTGGATAACTTAAGGTTCTTATGTTCATGTGTCCCGACTACAAGTCGAAACCCTGGCTCGATGCCATAAATTGTAACGCCCGACCGCCAAGGGTAAAGGAATCACAAATAATGGTGTCATATCAAAGCAAAACATTCATAACCAAAAGAAAGTCTTAACATAAATACGGAAAATAATCCAAGTCAAATGACTTCATTACATAGGTCCCAGCGGAAGCATAATAAACTTCAAACATAATATCCGAAATAAAATAAGTCTAAATGGCATCATAAGGAAAATCAAAGCTAAATCTCTAAGGTAATTCCACTCAAGCACTCATCCCAAAGCAACCTGACCCAATGCTTAGATACACCGCCGGAAGAAAAGAAAGTGCGGCCGAGCTTCAAAAGCCCAAAGGAAGCAGATATGAAAGCAAAAGCGAATACTAAACGATAACGGATATGAAATAAAGTGAATGAGCAATACAAAATCTTTATCATTTTCAAAGCATAAATCATAATTTCAAAAGATATTTATAGTCAACTACCACGAGCCCGTAACTTATATCGATCACATTCATATTCACACAAGGCAACATTTTGTAGGGAGACCTACCGAGTTATGAAGGACGCGCACGCACGCAAAGATCAATCATCGACAACATATAACATATAATGATAATGATCTAGGATGCATCCATACGCCTTCCTACATATTCACAAATATGCTTCACCATCCGTAGACGTGGCGTAACATCACTCTATCGCCTAGAGTCATATCGAGGCGATCATCGACACGGACATGGAACCCCATGACTAGTTAAATATTTGGCTCGGGTGTCAAACTATCTTAGGTCAAATCGTAATGTCATAACCGACACGGATCATATTTTATCGTAAAATCATTCATATTTCCAAAATCATAGTTTTCATATCGATAGTTCAAAATCGATGTTTCATAATTCGTAAAGCAAAGTTCGGATAAGCAATAGCTCAAACAAATCGATTTGGGATTCATAGCAAAGGCTTAGGAAAACCTAATACGAAGAAAACATTAAGAGAAACCTTTATCGAAAAGGTCGTAATATCGTACCTTTATTCTAATGCAAAGATCGAAAAGCAGAAAGACGAAAACAAAGGATTACTCCCTCTTCACAGAACCTATAGACATTAACGGTCGTCCAAGTTATTAATGATTCCATACTCGTCAAAATGATCTTTTAACATTTAGTATTCATAATTAGTAATCTTTATACTTTAGGGTTTTATTAATGAGTCTTAAGTATTTTATAATCAATGTTGTAGATTAGGGTTTGTTATATCATTTATTAAAGTCTAAGTTAAATGAGAAAATAGTTTATACGTTATAACTCACACATGAAATAACACTTACTATATTTAGTTCAAACCCTAATATACTCTCATTTACGTTCTAGGGTTTCTTACTCTTTAATATCTCATTAATATGTATTCATTTTACATGTTACGTCTTAATAATTCTCCACTTAACCTAATACGTAATTAATAACCTTCTTTACGCTTACCCTTATCATACACGCTTATGATTTCATGTGAACATACATTATTAGGGTTTAGTATACTATACGCTTTACTCATAAAACTAGGGTTTTATATTTACATAACCTTTACTTATTAATTACATGTCTAAATCTCATGTACACTTATTTAGTTCACTTAGGGTTTCGCTAGCATGTTTTATCCAAGTCCTAGCTCATCTAAACGTTACATATTCAAGTTACATGTTTTAAACCTCATTCGAAAACTCATGCATGCCTCGTCTCACCTCATGCATGTCTCGCTCACCTTAACTCAACATATACGTGACCCGATTCAATATTACTTATCACTATACACGTTCCTTATTAATTACAAGGTTAAAATAAATTAGGGTTTCTTGTTTTCTTGATTACCACCTCTCGCCCCAAAACAAAAGAAAAGAAACGCGACAAATCAATTATATCTCGACATATACATGCAAGGTACGTTAAAGGAAGATGAATAAACGTTATACCTTAGCTTGAATAAGAAAATCGACACCAAAGGTGTGTTGGGAAGCTCGGCGAACAAAAAGAAAAAGAAAAGGAGAGGCAAAACTAGGGTTCCAATTAAGTGATTATGTGTTATATTTATAGTTATAGAATTTGAGTTTGATTAGAAAGTGTTTGGGTTTGGGTTGGTTTGGGTCCAACCGGTCACAAACAAACACCCTATGGGCTTCGCCCTTTGATCCCACGACACAAAACAAACGCCTCGTTGGCTTTCTTGTCCTCGGCTTGGCGCAAAAACAAAACAAAAGACACGAGTCAAATAAACAACCAAACGGCCCAACTTATTAGCGAAACATATACGTCCTTCGTCGTACCAAAGTCATCCACGAAATTATATTCGTTAAGTTTTATTTATTAGGTTTTTAATTTCCGTAAATTTATTATAAACGTGTTTTACGTATTTATCATTCTTAGTTCCAAGGGTATTTTCGTCTTTATATAGGTTTCAGATTTTCGGGTTTTACAACCACTGTGGCAACTAGGTCGTCGTCGGAGAGAGAAAGCTGATGTGGCATGGGTGAACTAGGTTACCATTGTGTTTAGCCTAACAGGGCTAACAAGTCAAATGTAAAAACTTGGATTATTTTATAAATAACATATTTGACACACTGATTGGTTATTGACCAACTAAGGTTAACCAACCCAGCTTGTTTTTACCCGTATCAAAACATACCCGTTTTAATCGAACTAATTTTGACTTGTAACTCAACCTGCCCATTTTTAACCTCTAGTTTTGATCACCTGAGGGTTTCTTAGTTTGTATCTATTAGAAATTGAGATTTTAGTAACAGTGCGGATGGATTACCTGGCGAGTAGAAGCCTTTCGGTAAGTAAGCATATGGGCTAGAGCAGGGATAATATAGCCAGTGAAGGTAACCAACAAAGCCCCAACAGCCAAATTGATTGGACCAAAAAACGGGAAGATGATGGCTAGGAACCAAATTGGAATCACAACTGGCAACCTAGCCAATGCCCGTAAACATATGCTCTTTGTATCATGCATTCCCACTACTTTCTCCCACACAAAGTACAGGGGAGTACACGCAAAACCAAATGTTATAAACTGCAAAAGATAAGCCAAGCAAAACAAACACAAATCGGTCAACACAGAATGAAACAGCCGTAGTAAGTCAGTTAACCATTCAAGCAGTTATACCTGATGGATGAGCATAAGGACAACGGCTGTATCACGAAAACGAGTTTTTGGCAGAAGGGAAAAAGCATTGGAGTTGTTTAAAAGTTGATAACCAAAGGCCCAATACATTGCAGCAGCTGATGGGAGTGTTAATGTGAACACATGCTGCAAACAGATATATGTACTTAAATTTCTGTGGCTCCCACATCGCGTGCATTATTTCACTGCAATAAACATGTAACTCAAGTCATTTGTTAACCTAAATTGACTAGAAAAGAAAACTAAAGTTAAATTTAGGACTGAATACTAACACTGTGACAGTGTGTCCACCAAAAGTGTAGAGTATGTTTGTGGCTCCAGTGAAGTACAAAACGAGCTTTTGCTAAAGCGCACGACTCGAGCTCTTATCTAACAAATTATTCTTGGTATTAATGAGCAGCATAGCCATGCTACAAGTTATGTCTTAATACTTTTGCTAAAGGCAAGTATCCCATGACCCATCAAAATAATAAAAACATGACAAATTATATTGAAGGTTCAGCCACACAAATACACGATTACCTAAGGGTAAAACATTAGACTTTTCGGGTCAAGTTTATACCAAATTAGTAATAAACAAAATCGGCTATAACTTTTATTTTCCACACCTGTTTGTCACCTTTGGTTTTAGAAATAGGCATATAACAAATATTATATTCTGAAATTGAATTCAGTAATCGAAAAAAGGGGAGAGAGGGGGAATTGGTAAAAAGTAACGGTTCAACCCGTGACCCAAACTCATTTTGACCCATTACCTGACCCGTCCCGCCATTTTCAGACTGCTAGTTTATCGTCATTGCCTCAGTCATCTTGTGCCCTTCTAAGGTTTTTGATACACTGTATATACTGTTACGGATATATCTTCACAGCCAATGACAATGTTTTAAACAATTTGCATCACAAACCATGAAACTTGGCTTTTTCTTATATTATTCATGACCATATACAACTTAGGTTGTTTGATAGGTCAGAAAGTGTCAACTAATTTCTAAATTATCTCACAACCGCTGTAACAGAATAGCAAAAAAAGTACTCATCTTCCGTAAATCAGAACAAAAGGCCAATAAAATTAGATGGCAAAAAGATGTAACCATGTGTTATTTACTCGGACATACATATCGTTTGTCTTCAAGGCTGGCAATACAACACAATAACATAAGTGAACTATAACAGCGGGACTTGTTTATAGAGCTAAAGCTGTACGGAACTGTAGTATCCACAAGGCTACTTGCATTATGAAATATCGGGCTTCAAGTGAAATCGCCTCCAACCAACATATAGCAATCTAGAGAGACTTTGCATGTGACGACTTTTTCTCAAACAGTGCCTCAGAATATCCTCTTCCGATAATAATGGAAGACTCGGCAGTCCACAGATGGTCTTTTTATCTGTCAAAAAGTAATTGCCAAACATTAAATTCTACCAATTATAGATAATATTTGGATCCTGAAAAGACATACCAGTTTGTTATTGACTGAACGCAAGCAATCATTACTCTTTAGCATTAAAAGGATAACATGTAGCGGGTAATGTACAAATTCTGTGATTTGAAGAAAATATGGGGAAGCACACATCTGCGTAACAGCAGCAGGGTCACTGGCATTGTCTTGTATGGCCTTATACAATGCAACTTAACCTCAAATTCTAAATGATCACATCAGAAACATCTGATTTGTTGCTTTACTAATATGCAGAACACAAGAACGCAATGGATGGTCAAAGTATATATATACCATAACACATGTTATTAGTAATTATGCTTTCATTTTCACATATTTATTTCTACTGCAACTTAAAATTGATAGAAATGAGAAGCATATATTTTACCAAAAGCAAAGCGATACAACTTATTACAGTTGTCAGTTGATTATACAGTTTTCACATCTATGGTTTTATAATCATCAAAAAATAAATAAATAAATAAATAACTGAATTTCCATGAAGGTCAACAGCAGTATACACGATCACACAGTAAATTTATTGTTAAATACATACAACAATAATTCAAAGAGACAACACACAAACATCATATTTAAACACCATTGTTCTAGTTTGGTTGACAAAGTGAAGAAAAGACTTTTGGACTGGAAAAACAAATCTCTGTCATTTGCAGGCAGGTTACAATTGATCAAATCTGTCATTAGCTCCATCCAAGTGTATTGGTCATCTGTTTTCATTCTCCCTATCTCGGTGAATCTGGAAATTGAAAAGCTCATGAGAGGTTTCTTGTGGTCTCATGGTGTTCTCAAACAAGGTAGTGCAAAGGTTAAATGGGATGATGTCATCAATTAAAGGTTCATGGTGGTGCGGGCATTAAATCTTTACAGGTTTGGAATGTCTCTTTAATGGCCAAACATGCTTGGAATATTGTGTCTAAAAAAGATTCTTTATGGGTCAAGTGGGTGAACTCTTACAGGTTGGTTGATAGGAGCTCAAATATTAGGAATTTTTGGGACATTCCTGAGTTAAATGATGTTAGTTGGGGTTGGAAGAAGATATTACAGTTTAGAAGTGTTCTGAGGGATCATATTGTTTATCATGTGGGAAATGGTACTGACATTTCTGCTTGGTTTGATAACTGGTTAAGTCTTGGGCCTTTGTGTCAGTTTTTATCTAACAGGGACATCTTTGAAGCAGGTTTTTCTCTCAGCTGCAAAGTGTCTGATATTGTTTGTAATGGTGAATGGAACTGGCCTGATGCATGGAGGAGTAAGTTCCCCTTCCTCTTTAATATCCCCTCCCCTGCTCATTAGAGATAGAAAAGATAAGGTGTTATGGAAGTCTAATGATGGTGGCTTGGGTCTTTTCTCTGTTAAGAAGGCCTGGTCTGATCTGTCTGTTATTAAGCCTGTTGTGCCATGGTGTAAGCTTGTCTGGTTCAGCCAAAATATTCCTAGGCATGCATTCATGGTCTGGTTAGCTATTAATCAGAAATTAAAGACACAAGATAGAGTGGTTAGATGGCAGGACATTGGTAATCTCAAGTGTTCTTTGTGCAATCAGGTTCAAGATTCCCATGATCACTTATTTTTGAGTGTGAAGTTTTCGTTAGATTATGGGACCGCTTTTAAAAAACTTGTTAGATTGGATAATGCCCCAATTCTCTTCATCGATTGTTCTTTATCTCTATGGAAGGCCTATTAACAAGTCTGTTTGGAGTGTTCTCCAAAGGCTTGTCTTGGGTGCTTTGGTCTATTTCATATGGCAAGAGAGGAACTTGAGGCTTTTTCAGCATAATAGAAGGTCTTTTGATGAGTTATGTAGCACTGTGAGGGATGTTATTAGATGCAAAATGATGAGTTTGAAGATTAGATCATCCAAGCATTCTACAAGAAAAAAGGCCTTCAGTGACAACACGATTATGGTCACTAATAGTAGATATTTGGTCACTAATCTGATTTAGTGACCATATCAAAGTGGTCACTCGTCGTCACTAAAAGTCGGTCACTAAAAGTAATAGTGATGACATTAGAATATGGTCACTAAATTGTGACGATTTAAAAGTGGTCATTAAATTTGTGACGACCTATTTGGTCACTTATTATGGTAATTAAACTGATAAGTGGTCACTATTTGACCACATTAGTGACCAAAAATAGTGACCAACTATGGGGTCACTTGTTGTCTACCACACCAGGAAGGGAAAGTGGTCACTCTTTATTGAACTTAATGACCAAACAATGGTCACTGATTGAAAAAATATGGCAAAAAAAAATTGCTTGTAATCACGAATACGATTATTAGAATTCTAAATGAAAAAGAATTTATTCACAACAGAAATCAAAAATTAATTACATCTACACGACCAATGTTTCTTTATTCGAACCAAATACAAGAATCACGCTTACATCAAATTTACTCCAATACAACACATAAAGAAAAAAAAATAACCCTCCATGTACTCGATAACGGTTATTGCCACCTCCGACTTCTGAATCAAATAAGAAATAGAAGAGGAAAAAAACCATTTTAGGAATGTTAGAAGGGCAAGTACAAATGTAAAAAAGACTGTTACTAACATAAAGACATGAGGGAATACTCTAACCTGCATATTGATAAAGATAAAAAAAAAGTAACTAACCACTAGACTGCTATCTTCAGTAACATAAGTATAGCACAGCATCCAGAAGTCACGACCAGTAGCCATGTGTCAAAATATGTGCAAAGTCATGTGTCAAAATATAAAAATTTCCCAGTTCGACCAGTTACCACTAAATTATAATTACAATGTCGAAGGAGGTATTACCTGCATGGCTGCATGTACAAAAGTTCAATGGTTCCACCATTAGTAGTAGGTAGCATGGCGAGAACATCAACTATATTTGTGCAGCCCGTTGCCATCATTCAACGAACATGACCCCTTTCACTGTTTACATAAACATCAAAAGCACCTGTATGGTCGTATAAAACCATCAATTGACTTAACCAATCGAATATTGAATTTTGTTGCTTGCATCCATACAAATCGTATAATTCTATTTTACATCTGCAAACATCATTAATCTCTTCTATGTTTGTGTAATGCCCAAGCCCGAAACGGAAAAAACAATCAATTTAAACACATTTTAATACGCCCTTAACATAAATGTGAAAACAAGAATTGCCCATTGTAAGACCGAAATGTTAGCAACTGAAATCCAGCAGAATACATGGTATCTGCAGATTTCTCACCGAGTTTGTACTCTACCACAACATCAACAACAACATAGAAATTAGAAACATTACATAAACAGACATAAACTACTCACCATGATGCACAGACTTTTTTCTTACGGTTTTTTCAAAATTATAGCGTGTCCATAAGCAAATACCTTGAGCGTGACAAAGCAACATAGGTAGTGACACTGCGCGTCTAGCAGCTTCTTGTGATGCTCCCGTTCTATTCCTTAAATTCCTAAAGAGATTGTTTTCCTAGCAAAATGGTATTGTAAAAATGATTAGACTGCTAAAAATTAGAGTGGGATCTACTTCTAAAGTTAGAGGGAGTGTTATGTAAATTAAATGTGGATATGAAGATAGGATGATATGTGTAACCCATTTTATATAAGCAGTTTTCAAAACCAAAAATGTCAAACTTGAAAGTTATATGTTTGCGTTAGATAGATCAGTTCAACAAAATAACTGAAAATGCAGATATAAGGATAATGAACAGATAACGCTCCCATTGATCAGTTCAACAATATGTTCTAAAAGCAATTAGATAAACCTCTATTTCACCTAGTCAGTCGAATGCTATTTTCATCATTTCCATTTAGCCTTATCCGTCACATACTACTTTAACTATGATCCAAGTACCTAACTAAACATTTGAAAGTTAGAACAATAAACATCAATTTAAACAGATCACACATTGTGAAAACCGAAGTACATGATCGTCAATGTCAACATATCAAATAATATTCAGTAATTTACACTAATCTATATAGTTAAGTACTAATTTGTTCATGACTGATCGGTAAGGTATAACGCTGAGTGCTACTTCGATCAATCTCTGATTCAATATGCAAGAAGTATATAGGTCAATTTTAACAGATTAAATACCATTTCACCACTAATCTCTACAGCTTGACTACTGACTTGATCATGATCTAACTTTATTCAGTCACTAACATGATCATGATCTAAACTAGAGGTGGCAAATGGGTCGGGTCGGGTCGGTTTGGGTCATGGGTCAAATGGTTTATGGGTCAAATGGGTCATGGGTCAAACGGGTCATACTATAAGAATGGGTTGAATGGGTCATGGGTCAAACGGGTTGGGTCTGCCTTTCAAAAAAAAAAAAAAACGGGTTGGGTCAGGTTGGGTCGGGTCGACTCGTTACATTTTCACCTGTAATCATGCTACTATAGTATGTTTCGTCCGTTTTCATCCGTTTTTTACGTTTTCGTCATTTTTACGTTTCGTCGTTTTTACGTTTATCCGTTTTTACGTTATCATCCGTTTTTAAAACGAAAACGTTTCGCGGTTTTAAAACGTAAAACGGACGAAAACGCGCAAAAACGGATGAAAACGTAAAAAAACGGAGGAAAACGTTAAAAAACAACGAAAACGCGCAAAAACGGATGAAAATGTTAAAACTGACGAAAAAAATATAAAAATGTATAAAAACATAAAAAAAACATAAAAAACACGACATCTAATGATGGTTGAGTTATCATCCGACCGTTAAGTGACCCATTCGACCCATTTGTTGACCCATTCGACCCATTTGTTGATTCACATAAGTCCATATGTTGACCCATTTGACCTGTTCTTTGCAAATGAGGTAACCCAATCCAACCCATAAGTTGTTATTTTTTACCCATAGCAACCCATTTTTCTCTAAATGGGTTGTGATTGCCACCTCTAATCTAAACTACTATCACATCGTCAATACAGTTTAACTACTAACTTAATCATGATTAGTTTATATTTTGTAAGTAAACACATAACCGTCAATTTAAATAATCAGCGTTATTAGTTATCAACGTTTTTTTTAGTATACATAAATGTATTCGATTGGTATCCGATATAACTCGAGAATATAAGTTAGTAAACCTTAATCTACATAATTTACTCATTATCTATTCATATACTGTAAGTAAGACGATAACTGTCATTTTAAACCGTCAATGTTACCAGTTATGAATGTTTTAAACCTTAATCATATGCAGAAAACTTGACATACCTCCACTATAAGCCATTCCCTGATGGCTACTATAAAGACCATGAGAATCCTGACCAGACATTGAACCCATGCTACTACCATATCCAATGTTTAATCTCCCAAGTCTGCCAATAATTCACGGAAAACATTATAGAAATTCCAACTGAAAATATTTAGTAAACAGAGCACTATATGATAGCAGACCTATCAGTGTATGCATCTACATACTGTGAAGATAGCAGACCTATCAGTGTATGCATCTACATACTGTGAAGATAGGCCTCCCATTTCATATGGACGCTTTGACCCAGGAACAGGATCATACTCACGAGGCGCCCATCACGGTAACTTAAACCTTGTTGAATAGCCATCATCTGTGTAGGGTCTTCTTGATGATGTGTGAGATGATACCCTTGGAGGATCAGCACAGGTTGGTCCACGAGCCAGGTAAACTGTCTCTATAAGATGATTTTTTCTCTGAGGTAGACCTAGGTGGACCATAGTCAGCAACTGCTCTACTTGGTGGCAGCTCTACAGCTCTATACCTGGGTAGCATCTCTATCGCTCTACTCCTTGGTGGCAGCTCCTGCTTTAAATTAAGATTCCGGTCCACTTTAAATTAAGCCAAATGTCTATAGCAATGGACCATTTGTATTTTAAATTGTATGATTACTAGATAGCCAAAATTCAGCGCAAAACTATATGTAACACATAGACATCATAACAAAACCGACTTAAAACCCAAAACAATTAATTCACTACAAATAAACATATCACATAATATTTTACAATTCTTCTCTGCATATCATCTTTAGCTGCTTTTGGTATTATTATTCTTCAGACGGAGGGACTTTGGTTAATTAAAATGCACTAGTTACGCAACCAACCAACCAACTTTCTCAAACTGTACGTGAATCACATTAACTGACATTATAACTTAGGACACATGCTGCATCCATCAACTAGAACAAATTATACCATTTTACGCTTGCTTCACCGTCAGACTTTCAAGTCAAGTTAATTGCATTAACATTTAGGATTACTACTACTGGAAGGTATCGTAGCGCCAATAACTAATTACAGACCCAACATCATACACCTTTCAAGTCAAGTCAACTTCTCTATTTTCAATTTAAAATTGCTAAGTTGATTAGAAACCATGCTGCATCAACTAGTAGTAGTGAACTTTGGTTTCTGAATGCTACTGAAAATGTTACGTATAATAATCTGATCCAGTGGCCAGTGCTTAACTATTGTTGACAATATGGCAGAATATATCCAACAGGGAAAGCCTTTGGGGGGCTTACACGACACTTAGATAAACTTCAGCGCAAAACTATATGTAACACGTAGACATCATAACAGAACCGACTTAAAACCTAAAACATATAATTTGCTACAAATAAACATATCACACAATTTCTAAATTCAACTTCAGTGTCTCCGAATCACAACGAATACTGCCAAATTGCTTCATTTCTTTAGTGTCTCTAGTTGTTAACTTCAGTGAAAAAACTTAACATCCGTATCTCACCTAGTGTTTAAAATTATGATTCTACGCTATTTCAGCATGAAAACTTATAATCTACTTAAGTTCTAAACTAATGATTTGAAACCTATAAACATTTCGCCTAACAAACTGCTTCGTTTATTAAATATATACCTAAACATATCATCCGTATTATTCATTAATTATTACGCGATGAATAAAACCAAATGAATATTCAATATCAAGTGGTACAATAAACACATAACTGCCACTAGCATTTCATCGAGCACCTTGTATTCATTTTTAATAAGCTGTATTTTAACTTTGAATAATTAAAAAATAATCACAAAGAGAATAAGTTTGTACCGATCAAATAGATGAACCACCTGAAACCACCTAATTCGGAACGCTAACCACCTGAAACCACCTCAAACCACCTATCTCGGAACCCTAACTACCTGAAACCACTTCAAACCACCTAATTCGGAACCCTAACCACCTGAAACCACCTCATCCGATCGATTTGAAAAGAGTGTGATAGGACTATAGGAGTGTGTGATATGTTGAAAAGAGTGTGTGATAGGGTGTGTGATTCGGTTGAATAATTTTGATTTGAAATTGAAGAGTGTGTGATATGTTGTGAGATGAATCGGGTTGGGTCGGGTCAAAAGATCCGCGTATTTTAATATTTTGATAGGAGTGTGTGACAGGATTGTCTTCTAAAATTACCTTTTGTTATCAAGAAATTTAGCTTTTGTTAGGCACTGTGATAATTTTTATATGTAGAAACAAATTTTAAAACTCGCAAAAGAATTATTTAATGTGTTTATAAGTTTATTGTATCATAATAAACGCCCTACAAGTTTCAAAATAAGCTAAAAAATTATGGCTTATGAAATATAAGCTTAAACAAGAATAAGCTAATAAGTTGCATACAAGCTTAAACAAACATTTTTCGCCATTAACTTTTTAAGAATTTAGTGACCACTAATGCTCGTCATTATTTATACCGAAAAATGTCGCATATGTATAGTGACGAAATTAATGACCACTTTTGAGCTTGGTGACTAACTATTTATAGATGACCAAATATTAATGTCCATGTATTATATGGTCACTATTTTGCCAAAATAGTGACCAAAAAAAAAAGTCGGCACTAAATTTTGGTCACTATAAGCACTTTTTCTTGTAGTGATTCTTTTGAAGCTGCCAATCTCTGGAACATGCATATGCAAAAGAGAAATCAGTTTTATGGATTCATGCCTCTTAATGACTAGTAAGTTGGGTGTTAGAGTGGTCGTTTGTTTTATAGTTATTGGGTTGGTTTGTTTCAATCATAATGGCACAGTTCTTGTTGGGCATTTGGTTGTTATCTTCTTGATTTTGGATGGGGCGAGTTAAAGGTGGAGGACTACTTAGGTGTTTGTGATAAGCTTTGTTTACCTCTAATGGGTTTCTTGTTGTCTTGGGATAATTCTTTTGGTCCTATTAATTTTATGGTATTGGGCTTGTTGAAGATCAAGATAATTTAGAGTATCAAGTGTTGGATTTCTACTACATCGCCTACATGTTTATTTGGAGGCCTAAGTAAGAGTTGTGCTCTTTTTCCTTATCCGTGGTTTTCCCATTGGGTTTTACTCGGAAAGGTTTTTAAGGAGGCGATCTTACTTGGCGCATTGCTCCATTCTTCACTTCATGGGTTTGTGTTCGGATTGGCTATGGAAGATGAAGACTATGCATTGGATGTTTTATTACTATAGAATTTTTATTTGTAATACTTCTAGTTATCGTAGTATTTTATCTTTTCTAGTGATTTTCCCAAAGCATGTTTTGGGATGTCATACATGGATTGACTTATTGGGTTTGTCCTTTAAGTCTTATGTAATTATTTTTGTTTTTAATAAATTTTGCCGGGTTTCATCCCTTTCCCAAAAAAAAAAACACACAAACATCATAATTCGAGCTTATATACAACAGCATAACTTAAAAGGTCCAGCTCCACCCCAAACTCCTATACCCGTCCCACAACTTGTTTTAGAGCAAGAAAATTTATAGAGCAAGGCATTTTGCAAAAATTGATTAAATAAGAAAGCATATGAAATATCGTACCTTTCATTATCTAACGTCATTTCCCGATATAAACATGTCTTCTCTTCTTCTTCTTCAAGACTAAACTCTCTGTTGCATCAGCAATTGCTTTGAACCACTTGACTTTTCTTGTTGACAACATCAGATATCCCATCACCAATCCGACTAATGTTCCACATCCATATCCCAACATCACCACTTCCCACGTAAACCAACTCTCCTCCTCATGTGATTCAAGCTGTGGTTTCTGTGTATGCTCATTGCACTTTTTGGCCAGCGGAGGCCCACATAGTCCTGGATTCCCTTCAAAGGATTTTTCATCAAATGTGTTAAATTGTGTTCCAGCAGGAATACGGCCCACGAGACGGTTTTGCGAGAGATTTCACACTTCAAGAGTGTTGATGTTTGCAAGACTTTGTGGGATCTCTCTTGAGAGTTGGTTCCAAGATAGGTCTAACGACTCGATCTCTATGAGATTCCCCAGGGCATGTGGAATTGGACCAATGAGGTTGTTGTGGGACAAGTTGAGCACTATTAGCGAATTAAGACAACCAATAACATCTGGGATCTCTCCTTCAAATGAGTTCTGGACATATCAATAATTGTGTAATCAACCGAAATTTGTGGAAAATCTAGATTCTCCCCTTTCACCGCAACAACAAATGAGTAATAAAATTCACCCGCTTCCAGGTATTCTGGTGTTGTGCTGTTTTTAACAACATTCTTTATGGAATTGAAAGTTTGAAAATATTTTTTGGAGTTGACCTACAAACCTATTATCGATAAGTCAAGAACTCAAGACTTGGAAAGGGAGAAGCAACAGTTCCAGAGGGTTGAATGTGACCATGAAAGTTGTTTGATTTGAGGACAAGAGCCTGCAAATTTGGAAGATATCCTAACCAACCAGGAAATGTACCTGTCAAATGGTTTTTCCAAATCAACTACTTTCAAGGATTGACAATTGGACAAGGAAATCGCACCTCTCCTCTTAATTGATTTCCATTCAAAATAAGCCCTTCTAAACTTCCACAATCCCGTATACTTTTGAATTGTTCCTTGAAAGCTATTATTCCCATATCTATCATTGTAAGAGATGAGGGGATATTTCCAAAGCATTGTGGAATCAATCCACCAAAGCGATTATTGGACATATCCAAAAAATATAGCTTGCTCATGTTGCAAATTGATGGAGGGAATGGCCCCTCAATCAAGTTGGACTGCAGATTCAAATATTCCAACCCTCCAATCTCCCCTGCCCAATGAGGAATTTGGCCATGGATTTCGTTGCTGGAGAGATCTAACCCTGCAAGTTGTTTCATGGCTCGAAATGAATTCGGAAACACCTTTAGCTTGCAAGAGGCCAATCCTAAGAACCAAACACCGGGTTGACATAATGATTGGCATTCTTTGTTGTAACAGATAAACCATGTAGAGAGAACGAGAGATAGAAGGTTTGTGAGGGTTGATAACAATGTATCCAACTCCAATTCACCAATAAAATTATTATAAGAAAGGCGAGGTCGGTGAGGTTGGTGAGTTGTGGAAATGTTTGCACATCAATTTGGCCACCTAAGCGATTGTTATGGAGGTATAAGTATTTTAATGATGGAAGAGCAAATGACTCAAAGGAACATTTCCACCGAACATGTTATTTTGTAGATCGAGAAATTCTAAAGAGGGGAAGTAAACGACCAAGATGGCAATGTCCCATTAAGTGTGTTAAACGATAAATCAAGATGAGTAAGGTGTGTGAGGTTGGAGAGGAGATGTCGGATTAATTGTACCTTGTAGCATTCCGCAATAGAGAGTGAGCTCAATGACGTCACCGGTGGAGTTGTCGCAACTAACTCCATCCCAGTTACAACAATCACTACTTGTGTTCCAGCTCATCATTATTGGATGATCATAACCAGAACAGTCATCGTTTGTGTAATTGATGGAGGAAAGGTTATGTTTAAAGAGAAGCAAAGCTTCACTTTGTTCTTTTGAGCATTTATGACTCCAAGCGGTAGGAGCAAGAGTGATGAAAATAATGAAAAGGAAAAAGATAATGAACAGTTTTGAATAACCCATTGTGTTTTTAATTGTAGTTGCTATAAAAACTAGCAATTGCTACAAGTATATGTACTAACACCGGTATCAAAAGAATAGTGTTGTAGTTGCTTTCACAATTAAGTGTATCATTTGAAAAATTGGGTTGTACGAGTCTATTAATTGACTCAAACTTTAATTATTTGTCGAATTATGCAAAAATTTCCAACCTTTGATTGCGATAAAAAGGAATCGTTCAATGAAATATTGTGGTCCGCAATAATAACGCTTTCTACAAGAAATATATATACCGACTATAATAGTGCTAGAATATTGATGTAGTCACTTTCACCTATAAGATAGATTGAAATATGTTTGTGGTCTATAATTGATAAACGTATCACCGGTGTATTGATTTATCTATGTCAAATTATGCAAAATTTTCAACTTTGAATTATTGCGAAAGAAAAGAATCTTCCAATGAAAATTTTGTGGTCCACAATAATTGTTCTTTTGAGCATTTATAACTCCTATTTAAAGAAGCGGTAGGAGCAAAAGTGGTGAAAATAAAAAAATAAAAAATTAAAAAAAATAAAATAAAATACTAAACAGTTTTGAATAATCTATTTTTTTTAACATTCATACTTGCTACACATATATATGCTAACACTGTTGTCACAAGAATATGATTGAATATGTATGTGGTCTAGTTTCATTTATAAATGTATCACTTGGGTTATACAAGCCTATCACTCTCAACTTTAATTTCTTGTTGAATTATGTAGAATTATAACTTTTAATTGCTATAAAAAAGAAACTTTCAACGAAAATTATGTGGTCTACAATAATCTTTAAACATGAAAGGAAAACGATTTTCGGATGATTCATTGAAACGGAGGGTTAGATCTAAACAATAGAAGAGCTCAATTTCACCTATTTGCCAAAACTGAACATTCATATTAGTCAATGAAAGTCAAATCTGAATTAATTATTGTCAAACATATTTTTTTGCCATGTTAATTTTATTAAATAAAAAATAAATATGGCTTTCGGATCTCTATTTTCAAATTATGGATTTAAATCTAAAACAACGTTATATTTTGATTGTTTAATACGTACAATTTAGAGTTAGACCTTAGACTATTGAAAATGCATTAATCCTAAATCCAAATTTGCGGACTCAATTGTAAAATTATCAATTTTCACAATTTAAAAAAAAAAATAATAAGTTACAAATAGCACATATACGTTAAACTTATACATAACAATATTTATTATTATTATTTTATCATTATTATTTTTATTAAATTGATCATAATATTAAAAACTTCCTAAACATATGGGTTATATTTATTAAGCTTAAGCATGTGTTATTGAGTGTATACACGTGATTATAACATATATAGACAATTATATTTATTAAATTAATAATAAAATACACCGATCATCCCTAAATTTGTTGGAAAACATCATCTGGGGTCGTACCTTGTCAGTGTAGTCATCGGGGATCCCCTTTTCCAAGTTTTGACATCAAATGAGTCTCTTGACCCATTTTTCGTCGGTCAACACCGTTTCTTTCCATTTGCTTTTGTTTTTAATTGGAGGGCATTGTTGGGTTTTAGGTTCCTCAGATCATGAATTATTCTAAGTGTTGGAACCACGGACGAGTTAATGAAACCACGGACGAAGAATGAATCCACTTGAAGTTAAACCGCGGCTAGTAGTAAAGTGAAACCACTTGCTAATGTATTGTAAACACTGCTAGTTTTGTATAGTCGGTTTAATATTTTGTATAAGATAAATATGGAAAAGATATTTATCTTGTAGGTTACGATTGTATAATGTAAAGGACTCCTTAGCCTATAAAAGGAGGTCCTAGGTTAGATTAGATATACATGTGTTTTGCTATATCTAAGGTCGATACACTTCAAGGTTGTAAAACCCTAATCTTGGTTAGAGTATTCGTATTAATAATAATATTGAGGTGTTGAATGTTTATTGTTCTTCTTAAGATTAAGTATTAAATTGCGCGCAATACTTAATAAGTCTTTGTTAAGTCGGTTTCTATAAAGGATCGTTTGCTCAACTGGGATCAACAGCATTATCATCATTTTGTATTTTGATAATTAATTAAAAAAAAGTACAACGGGACATCCGACATTGCTACAAGATATTTCGGCTATTAATAGGTAACATTTTTCACCACTCATCCCTAAACTCTCCTCTCTCTCTCATAAAATCTAATCTTTTTATTAATCTTTCCATCAATTCTGAATAATAGGCTAGCTGTGGTGAGGACATGTTGGAACAACATGAACCCCGAAAGGCGGTTCTATGCCTACCCAAGACAGGTTTTGACACTTTTTTTTCATTATAAAGTTTAATGGTGGTGTTTATTAGTTAAAATGATTAGTTTATAGTTTAATGTTGGTTTAAGTGTAATGGTGGTTTTAGTTTAAAGTTTAATTTTCAAGTTATCGTTTAAGCTTTAAAGAGATGCTAACTTTTCTTTTTCGCTTTGGGGATCTACATGTCCATTCATTGGGTGGTATGATCCACCCATGTCAAGGAGAGTAAGGGACGTAATTAGCTACTTGCAGAGAAACATCCACCGGCATGAGGCGGCATTACAACAATGCCAAGCCAACCTTATTGCTCAGACAAAGTTAGCTGTCAACTCGGCTAACTGGGCTAACGAGCAAGAGGCTGCTCACCAAGCATTCCTAGTTGATCTCCTTCTTGAGAAGGAGGAATTTTGTCGTTTGAGGAACTTTTGTGTGTTACTCTTGGATAGTGATCATCTTCATTTTTCTATGGTTTATTTAGTTGGTTTAGAAACTCACATTTTTTTGTGTTTTGGACTGGTTCAAGATTGTATGTAATTGGTAAGGCTTATGTAGGAAGTCTTAGTTTTGGTTGACTAGTAAAAACTATTTAGTTGATCTAGTTTGGTCCTTGTACAATATTTATATTATATTCCTTTATGGTTTTGTCCTTATCTTGCATCGCCTTTATTGGTTTACTAATTGGTCCTTGACAAAAAATACATTTACATACAACAGAACTAACATTATCCAATTCAAAACACATCCAAGTAAAATGATCAAAGTCAAAAGACAGATCCAAGTATCAAAGATGGATGAACAGACACCACTTTCGAGTATGAACATAAACTTTCTCTGGTGTTGTTCATCCATCTTTGATTCTTCATCGTTGTTTGTCAAAATAGACTAACATAATCCAAGTCAAAACACAGATCCAAGTAAGATGATCCAAGTCGAAACACAGATCCAAATCAAAGATGGATGAAGTATAAAAGATGGATGAACATACCACTTTCGAGTATGAACATAAACTTACTTTTGTGTTGTTCATCCATTTCGATTCTTCATTGCTCTTTATCAAAATAGACTAACATTATCCAAGTCTAAACACATATCCAAGTAACACAAATCCAAGTATCAAAATGGATGAGCGGACACCACTTTTGAGTATGAACATAAACTTGCTCTAGTGGTGTTCATCCATTTTGATTTTTATTGCTCTTTTTGAGAAAGAGTTTTGATCTTCACTAGTATATCCAACCTTTGGAGTTATTATACATATTTATTATACATGCTTATTATACATTATTTTATACTTGCTTATTATACATGCTTAATATGTATCCAAGTGCTTTTGAGGGTTTGATAATGCTTTTGAGGTGTTAGAGGTCTTGCAAGTGGGTTGGGGGCTGCATATGTTGTTGGGGTTCAGATATTCCAAGTTTAGTTTATCCACAACATAGAATTAATTGGCAAAATAGTTGGTGGTGTTAATTTTGCAACATCTAGTGCATTAGGTTTAGTATAAAAAAAGCATAATTATAACAGTTTAGAAGCAAGTATAAATGTACAACAGAAGGTTAGAATAGGATATACTAATTGGTTTGGAAATGAAAGTTAGGGAATTTCATATCAGCTCAAGCTGGTATTTGACAATTCAGTAGTTGATTTTCATGTGTAATGACATTAATTGACTTTGTAAAAGTCAACAGTTATTATGATTATAAATTTGCAATACTCTGTAGAAAAGGATAAAGTGATAAATGCATACATTTAAAACTCATTATCCCATAGACTAACATGACTTTGAGATTGAACATCAGTTTGACATTGAGCTTGTTCATTTGCTTCAAACTTGTTACCTTTAACCTTTGTCTTCTTCTTTGCTGGAACATTTGGCTAGGAACATGAACCTATTTTTTGAGACTAATGAGTATTTCCTTGACTTCCTGTTACACCTCCTTGCCCAAGACATGTTTTCTTGTTGCGTCCAGCATTGCCACAAATACCACAAACTACACCTACTAAACTGTGACAACTTAATTACTATCTGATAAGGTTTTAAAATATACCTTTTTGAGGGGTCATTTAAGCCCTTATTTGATCATTTTTGTATCCGTTATTACTTAATATCGTTATTTTTAACTTTTTAGGAATCTTGAAGGCAAAATGTTGGAATGACACTTATTCGGACGAAAAGGCGCGAATATATGAAGAAAATGGCCAAAGTCAAGAATCGAGACACTCAGTCATTGAACCGAAGGGGCGGCATCAGTGTTAATCTGACGCCGTCGCATCACTTTGTGACTCGGTTGCCAAATTTCTTATTTACAAGTGACGATGTCGGGTTTTAAAGAGTAGGTCGTCACAACTCGGACGACCTAGATTTGATCCGAGACGCGTCGAGGCGAAGGGGACGGCGTCACAAGCATAAGGTGGCGTCGTTGCAAGACTAACGTGGAAAAGACGAAACCCTAATAACGGCGACCCGGCGCCACAAATAAAGGGTGACGCCGTCGCATATGTAATCTTATACATAGAATCCGAATTTTTAGTTTTCGGTGTGTAGTCTTTTGGAGTAAAACCTAAACCGAACCAAGGTCTGTCTTGTATAGTATTTTAGGGTTCTAAACCCTATCTTACATCAAGATAAGTGTTTTACTTCATTAATTTAATTATGTCTTCAATTACTTGTATGTATGCTTGCATGTTCTCCATGTCCGCTAATTTACTTGTGTGTTTGCTTAGGAATATGAAACTTAATTATTGAATATTGATTGGTTGTCTCTTATCTTAATTGTTAATGATCTAGTAATGCGATAGGTCATCCGTTGTGTAATTAATGCTTGATTAATCTTTGTGAACCTTAGTTTATAACACCTAGAGTTGTTGTAGGCTAAACCATCCAAAGAGTACCTTAGAGTTAAAGTTTATAAATCCTAGAGACTTTGTAGGCGATAACCTTTGGTAGTTTCAAAGAGTTAGGATAAGCGCATACCCTACGACCTTAGACACACAATGCGATTAAGAATAAGGACGTGACAATTCAACCATCAATAGGAGATAATTAAGGAGTAATAAAACCTAAGTAAACACATCTTTAAACCATCATACGAGCACACAATAATTAGACATAGACTACCCTCACCTTAGTTAATTAGATAATTAGATAAGTATAAGTAATCGGTAGAAATACCAACCCCAAATCCAAACCCGATATTCGTATTTTCCATTTCCTAAAAACATAAAAGAATAAAAATAATCTTTCTCAACCCCAACCTTAGCGTAGTAACTTCTCACTAGCATTCCTATTCCCCAGAGAACGATATCAATTCCGTGGCTTACCCTAATACTACACTACAACGATTAGGTTCATCGCCTAGGGTGTTGAAAAACTTGCTCAACGAAAAGGAAGTTCCTTTGACCCCGAACGCGCCACGTAAGCGTATCAAGTTTTAGGCGCGTTGCGGTGAATAGAATAGCTAGTTAGAGTCCACCTCGTTAGGTTTTCCTTGCTTGATTCCTATCAAGTAAATTTTTCTCATTTTAGCTTCCTCTTAGTCTATCCCCTTCGTGACCTTTGTTCGTAACCCCATCACTTTTCATCATGGAAGGTGATAACCAACCACCATTCATCAACCTACCACTAAATGACCCGCCAAGAGGCCGTACTCTTGGTGAATACTCGAGACCAAGCCACCTAGGCTATAGGAACACCAATGAGCTTCCCGACCAAGCCCAAACTACGGCCTGCGATCCGACACCATACGGTTGGTGCAAAGCGGATGTGCATTCCATGGACTTCGTTCGAAGATCCTAATCAAGATCGGAAGGTTTTCTAAAATTGTCGATTCCATCGACCTCGATGCTACTACTCGGGAGACCACGCGTCTGCGTCTCTTCCAATTCTCTCTACGGGACCAAGCTAGTAATTGGCTTGAGCGACTTCTTGTTGGCTCCATCTCAAGTTGGGATGATCTCACCTCTCGCTTCCTTGCTCAGTTTTTCCCACCGAGACAACCACTAAGCTTAGGAATGACATCTTGATGTTCCAACAACGTCAAGGTGAATCTCTCTGAAGCATGGACTCGATTCAAGGACTTACTTCATAAATTCCTCATCACGGCATTGATCTTTGGCTCCACGTCCAACTCTTCTATGATCATATCAACTTCCCCACTAAGCGATCCATTGACCAAGCGGCTGGAAAACTTAGTGATCTTACCGCGGAAGAATCATGGGTTATAATAGAGGACCTTGCTCTCTATGACAACGAAGTTGGAATGACCCCGTGAGTTGCCCAAACCGTTAAGAAAATCTCCTTGCCTCCCATTGACTCACAACCTTTCGACCGTAGGATGCTCGAACTTGAAGATCAAGTTAAATTCCTAATGAGTTCCTACGAAAATCCGAAGTCTTCACGCCAAGTGAACAAAGTTTCTTCCTCGTGTGAGCCGTGTAGTGATCCTCATAACACGCGTACTTGCACCCGATTCCCTAAACAAGCTTCCGTTGACTACGCATCCTCGCGTATTAATGGAACGGGAGGAAGATTTCCTACAACACCCGGACCTAGGACTTTTAATGACGCCCGAGAAGCATAGAAGGGCAAGCCCGACTTCTATTGGGTACAAACTAAAGAATTCACTTCCAATGATTTCTCATGGCCCCATCTCGTGGCCCCAACCAAAAAACATTGAAGGGATGTTGCAACACCTAGTCGCATCCCAAGTAGCTCAAATAGCTAATCTCTTGGACCGCTTTTAACCAACAACAAGACGAGATGGATAGGAAGATAGATAACCTCTTGAAAGCCATGACCAATAGTGATAGAGGGTTAATGCTATCTCAACTCCGAGCCTTCCGTGTAGAGATTAAGGACCCAAGTAAGTTAGCTAAACACGTCCAAATCGTCAATACCATCACCTTAATGAAACCTAATAGAACAAACGACGAAGCGGACCATGGAACTATACTTGAGGTTAATGAAACAACCGAGGAAGTAGATGAATTAGACAATGACTATTTCAATAAATTTCCTACGGAAGAAGAACTATCTCGCCACCCTCACTTAGTGCGTGACCTCCGTCACATGTATGTTAGGAAAAGCCCTAGGATCAAGTTTGGGAACCCTTGGAATCTTAACATACCATGTTGCATAGGACACCTTTTCGTGGCAAAGGCCTACATTGACCGCAAGTCCCCAATAAACATAATGACTAGCACCTACTATAATTGGGTAATGAAGAAGCCTATCCCAACTAGGCAAGACCCCGATAATCCTAGGATTAGGTGCAATTTTCTTTGTAGAATTAAGGGATTGCCCGTTTATGTAGGTAGTTTCACATTTCCTACGGACTTCATAATTGTGGATGATATTAGTACGACCATAGATCCTAGCTTGTCCCACATTATTCTAGGAAAACCTTTCATAGAAAACACCGGATGACTTATGATCCTCATTAGAATAGTGCGATTCAAGGATGAGACCGATGATGTAGCTTACCAAATGTCGTTTAAGATTGAGAAGTTTTCATCACTCTCCAATGATGAAAAGGACCTTAAACTATCGGTCTATTATAGGAATGAGGAGGATAAGGAGAAAGGAGTAGATTATGCTATGGCCAAGATTTTGGATTCTATAAGGATTGCTTAAAATTAGGACCGTAATATAGAACCGATTGGGGAGAGGACGACCTCTTAGAAAGGTGCATCATAGGGAACTTTACAACATGGAATCCCCAATAGAGACCGTCATAAGGAAGAAGGTGACTAGTAATGAAGTCACGTAGGGGCACGACTACGAGTCTAGCTATAAGACTCATAAATAAAGAAAAGCGCTTCAGTGGGAGGCAACCCATGCTTAATTGTTTGCTTGTTTGTGTCATATATCTTTTATTGATTGTTTATTCTCATGTTTAAATTTGTAAAATGCTTTATTTTGTTTTTAACCTCGTATTACATTACATATAAAGGTATTTTACATAAAGGATAAGTGTAGGGAGGATTACACATGTTTTCAAAAGAAACGTAAACATGAGAATTTCACTTAATTAAAAGATATACATGTGTGTTTGTTCGAGTCAAATGCTTGTATCGAGTCATAATGGATGTTTTGCGGAAATTTTTCCGGATTTTAAAGATGTAAATTTTCCGAATTTTTCTAGAAAATCGCACCGGTTTTGTCGGGATAACCGGACTTTGTCGGGATAACTTTGACGGTCGAAGGAGCAAAACAACTGACTACTTTTTCTCGTTTCGAGCTACTTATAATTTTTGGAATTTTCCGTGTCTTAATTTTCCGTAAATTCTCTAAACATCCATTCCACGAGCATTATATCCTAGTTTAGTAGAGTCCTATATATATTATTACCGCCAATTTTACGCGAAGGTTTCATTTGTTTTCTTCAAGTGGGCGGGTTTAATTTATCAAGAAGGAGATACATAAGATGAGAAGGAGCTTTTCACGCAAACGTTCTTCTTGAAGAAAAATATAACCACCACTTTACGCGGATCCTACCGAGCTAATCAGGGGAGTACTAGTTTCTTTCATCTTTAATTACCTTCCATTATCATAACTTTGATACTTTCGGGGAAAATTGGGGACAATGTTTAGTTTAAGTGTAGGGAGGGAAAATAAAACGGGAACTTTGAAACTATGCTTATTCTTGATTATTTGCTTTGTCCAATTGCATTTGTGTAATAAACCATGAGAAAATGTCGGTCAAGGTAATTTTGGCACCAAATTTAAAATTTTTCATGACATATAGGAGTGGGCCATTAGTCTTAACAAAAGCGTCTCACGGATAGGAAGTTATATGACTAGCACAAAAACCCTTTACCACTTAAATTCCACCCAAAATGTGAGGATTGCCCTTTGATTAGTAGGAATTAAAGCATTCATCTTTAATGCTTAGTGTGTGAACCGGTAGTATATTAGATTCTAGAACTTGTTTTGTGATGCATCCCGAGATCGCTAGTAAGACTACACTTGTGTAGTTAGGAATAACTAAATGATAAGAGGCATTAGGATAACCCTTGTTTGACACTGTAATATAATTACTTCTTCCACATCGGTTGAGTAATTCTCCCACACCTTTGCGTTGTACTCATCTTTAGTACACGATACCCCTAGTTAACCCCTCGAGCCTATCCTTTTCGCGGTTCTCGTGATGTTTCGGTTTTCCGAATATCAATGAAGAGTATTGTTTACACCCCACCCCAAATGTACACCCAAATCGCCTTAGCCTACCTTGTATGCACTCACTTTTAGTGCATTATTGTTATCACCCTAAAACCCTTAGTTCAATTATCTAGTTGCTTGCATAAGTTGCTAAGTCGAGTCATATAATTTGTATACGATTTTGGGACGATTGGGACTCATGGAAAAGTTAAAGTTTATGAAATGACGGGAAGGGAACGTTAAATTCAAATTCCCTTTATTTGCGTTATAATGTACTCCAAGTGTTTTAATCTTTTCAATTCGTGTCAAATTAGTGTTAGAGTAATAAAAACTCAAGTGTAGGGATGTGCCTATAAATTTCTATCATTTTGATGTTACTGTAGAGGATGGTAGAGTAAAAATGTATGAAAAAAATGGAAAAAAAATAGAAAAAGAAAAAAAAAAATAGAGTGTTGAAAAAAAAAATACGGGCTACCATCCTACATCTATCTTTAATTTATGTTTGTTTCAGTTATCTAAAGTCAAGAGTGTCGAGTCTTGGCTTAGCAACGCCATTCTTCGCATGCTTGTAACATAAAGATTTTTGACTTGCCACCACTAAATAGCCTATCCCACCAAACCCTTTGTTTCCCTACCGTAAGCCTAACGTTACAACCCTTTAAAAGACCTCTTTGATAGTCTTTTCTAGGTGCTTACGCCAAAGCGATGGAGGTTTGATCTAGTCTCAAGCCTATGGTAATCTATGTACAAGGACTGGTTAATGAGTGTTTATCTTCCATTTCCAACTTGTTATATTTCATATACACCCGAAAGATGTGAGTATCCAAACACCCGATGTGAGGTGCTAGTATAAAATTTCCGTGCTTGTTATGACTTTTGCGGGGCTTATATGTGTTATGGATTGTTCTAACCCAATGCTTCATGACCCCTAACTTATAAATTGATTGGCTAAAAGCACATTTGCTTGAGGACAAGCAAATACCAAGTGTAGGGAGATTTGACAAGGTTTTAAAATGTACCTTTTTGAGGGGTCGTTTAAGCCCTTATTTGATAACTTTTGTATCCGTTATTACTTAATATCGTTCCTTTTCACTTTTTAGGTATCTTGAAGGCAAAATGCTGGAATGACACTTATTCGGACGAAAAGGCGCGAATATACGAAGAAAATGGCTGATAAGGTTTTAAAAGGTACCATTTTGAGGGGTCGTTTAAGTCCTTATTTGATCACTTTTGTATCCGTTATTGCTTAATATCGTTCCTTTTCACTTTTTAGGTTTCGTGAAGGCAAAATGCTGGAATGGCACTTATTTGGACGAAAAGGCGCGAATATATGAAGAAAATGGCCAAAGTCGAAATCGAGACACTCACGATTGTTGAAAGTAGAAGGTGACGGCGTCAAAAGTTACTTTGTGACGCCGTCCCAAAATTATTGTGACGACACGGGTCTCAAAACTCGTATTTTCAAGTGACGACGCCTAGCTATGGAAGAGTAGGCCGTCGCTACTCGCACGGCCCAGATGCAATCCGCACGACGTCGGTCAAGAGGACGGCGTCACGGACATAAGGTGACGCCGTCGCAAGGTTAACGTGGCCAAGACGAAACCCCAATGGCGGCGACACGACGGCGTCACTAAACATAAGGTGGCCGTCGCAATTGTAATCTTATATATAGAATCCAATTTTCGGTCTTTGTGTGGAGAGTCTTTGGAGTAAAACCTAAACCGAACATAAGGTGTCTTGTACAAGATTTTAGGGTTTTAAACCCTATCTTACACCAAGATAAGTCTTTACTTCATTAATTCAATTATGTCTTTGATTATTTGTGTGTATGCTTGCATGTTCTCCATGTCCCGCTAATTTATTTGTGTGTTTGCTTAGGAAGTATGAAACTTAATTATTAAATATTGATTGGTTGTTTCTTATCTTAGTTGATTAATGATCTAGGAATGCGATAGGTCATTCGTTGTGTACTTAATGCTTGATTCATCTTTGTGAACCTTAGAGTATAATTACCGAGTGATTGTAGGCTAAACCATCCAAGAGCGCCTTAGAGTAGGAGTCTATAATCTCTAGTGGGTTTTGTAGGCGAGACCCTTTGGTAAGTTCAAAGAGTTGGGAGAAACGCATACCATACGACTTTAGACACACAACGCAACTAGGAATAAGACGTGACACTCAACCATCAATAGGAGATATTAAGGAGTAGTACAAACTAAGTAAACACATCTTTAAACTATCATACGAGCACACATTAATTAGACATAGACTCCCACAACCTTAGTTTAGATAATTAGATAATAGTAGAGTAATCGGTAGAAATACCAACCCCAAATCCAATACCCGAGATTCGTGCCTTTCCATTTTCATAAAATATAAAAGATAAAAATAATCTTCCTCAACCTTAACCTTAGCGTAGTAACTCCCTACTAGCATTCCTATTCCCTAGAGAACGATATCAATACCGTGGCTTACCCTAATTACTACACTACAACGATTAGGTTCACCGCCTAGGGTGTTATAAAACTTACTCGAAGAAAGGAAGTTTCCTTGACCCGAGCGCGTGTAAGTTATCAAGTTTTTGGCGCCGGCGCCAGGAATAGAATAGCTAGTTAGTAGTCCACCTCGTTTAGGTTTCTTTGCTTGATTCCTATCAAGTAAATTTTTCTTATTTTAGATTTCTTAGTCTATCCCCTTCTTCGTAACCTTTGTTCGTAACCCCATCACTTTTCATCATGGAAGGTGATAACCCACTACCATTCATCAATCCACCACAAATGACCCGCCAAGAGCCCGTACTCTTGGCGAATACTCAAACCAAGCCACCTAGGCTATAGGAACACCATTGAGCTTCCCGACCAAGCCCAAACTACGGCCTGCGATCCGACACCATCCGGTTGGTGCAAAACGGATGTGCATTCCATGGACTTCGTTCAAGATCCAAATCGACATCCGAGGATTTCTCAAAATCGCCGATTCCATCGACCTTGATGCTACTACTCGGGAGACCACGCGCTGCGTCTCTTCCAATTCTCTACGGGACCAAGCTAGCAATTGGCTTGAGCGACTTCCATGGCTCCATCTCAAGTTGGGATGATCTTACTTCTCACTTCCTTGCTCAATTTTTCCCACGGGAGAACCACTAAGCTTAAGCGAGACATCTTGACATTCCAAAGCAGCTCAAGGTGAGTCTCTTTACAAAGCATGGACTCGATTTAAGGAATTACTCCGTGAGACTTCCACACCATGGCATTGATCTTTGGCTTCAAAACCAAATCTTCTATGATCATACCGATTTCATCACCGACGATCCATTGATCGAGTGCAGTGGAAGACTCAACGACTTTAATGCAGAGCAATCATGGGATATCATTGAGGAGCTCACGATCAAAGCTACGAAGATTGGAGTGAATCTCCGAAACTACAATTAACGTGGTTAATGCCATATCCACTCCTCCCGAATCCTCCGATTCACTCAAGAGCAATTGAGTGCCATCGAGAGAGGAATTGATTATCTTATGGAAAGGAAGAAAGAGCACCCGCACAAATTCCTCGAGATCGTCAAACCGCCCACTCCACACCTCTTTCGAATCCCAAGTCGCGAGCAAACCCAGCTCCACAGGCGCCTGCTCTACTTCCCAATACCACTTTCACCAAGCTTCAAGGATCAAATGAGGAGTACATGGCAGCTCATATAGAGATTAGCCGATTTGAAGAGGAGGTTTATAGGCGTAGAGAGAAATGCAAGAAAAATGAACGAAATGATGGATTTGGTAATTGAATTTACCAAAACAAAGGCTCCCAAAAAGTGCTCGAAGAAGCAATGATTGCCTCCCACTTCATTTGTAAACGCCGCTTCCATCATGCACGAGAATGCAAGGGTGAGATGTGGAATCTTGAGGAAAGTACGAAGGATGAGTCCATGCCTAATGAACCTGAGACCATTGAGTACTACCTTAAGCACGAAATTAACAAGAAAACCATTGCAAACCAAGTAAACAACTTTAGGTACAATGAAGTTCTTAGGGAAGCTCTTGAAGAAAAAATGACGGAAGAAGAATACGATGCTTTACCTATGGAACCTCTGTATGAGTTGGTTATAAAAAAACCGTTAACAAGAAAACGAAACACCGCAGGGAATTTTGTGATACCAGTTAGTATAGGTGACATGGACAATATAAATGCCTTGGCCGATCAAGGGACCGATGTGAACATAATGCCGTTGTCAATCTATAATAAGTTAACTAATGAGAAACCAGCAAAAACCGACCTTAGACTTTCCTTAGCTAATCATACGTATGTCCACCCCGTAGGAATCGCTGTCGATGTTCTAATTGAGGTGGCTAACATCGTTTATCCGGTGGATTTCGTGATCATTGATGTTGAGGAAGATAAAACGCACCCTCATTCTTGGGACACCGCTCGCCACCGCCAAGGCAACCATTAAATGCGGAGAAGGCATCATGATACTCAAAGCGGGAAGGGGTACGCTAGGATACCCATCGTCCCAAGATATCCTCTTAAGATCATGGAAATGATTACGGTGGAAATCGAAAAGCCCGGATAACAATGTTGAGAAGAAGAAGAATGACCGGGAAAAGGGCTTAGAGACTTTATGGTTCAAGGATTGTATGCGACATTGTGGAAACCCGATAAAAGTTAAGAAGCAATCCCACCTCATTACCTAAGGTACAAAAGGACCCTAAGGAATTTCTAAAGGAGAAAAAGTGCTCTTGTATAGATCTCGGATAAGGGCATTACGAGGAAGAAACAAACCAAGGTGGTTTGGGCCTTTCACAATTAAGGAGACCAATTTAAAAGATAAAACCGTCGCCATAATTGACAGCGTTGGCAAGGAATCCACGGTGAGCATAAAGCGTCTACACCCTTTCGATGAAGGAAAACAAAGAGTCAAGAGGCGGTGGTGAGAAAACGTAGAGCACGACTACGAGTCTAGCTACAAGACTCTTTAATAAAGAAAAGCGCTCATGGGAGGCAACCCATGCTTAATTGTTTGCTTGTTAGTGTCATATATCTTTTATTAATTGTTTATCCTCATGTTTAAATTTGTAAAATGCTTTATTTTGTTTTTAACCTCGCCTTAATTGCATATAAAGGTATTTTACATAAGGGATAAGTGTAGGGAGGATTACACGTTTTCAAAAGAAACGTAAACATGAGAATAACAATTAGTTAAAAGATATTTATGTTTGTTTGTTCGAGTCAAATGCTTGTATCGAGTCATAATGAATGTTTTGCGTAAAATTTTTCCGATTCTAAAGATGTAAATTTTCCGTAATTTTTCCGTAAAATCGCACCGCTTTTTGTCGGGATAACCGACGGCGTCAGATTGCAACCGACGGCGTCGTGAAGGAGTAAAACATCGATTATTTTTTCTCGTTTTCGAGCTACTTATAAATTTTGGAATTTTCCGTGTCTTAATTTTCTTAGAAATTCAGTAAACATCCATTCCACAAGCATTATATCCTAGTTTAAATCGAGTCCTATATATATTATTATTACCGATTTTACGCGAAGGTTTCGTTTGTTTTCTTCAAGTGTGCAGTTTAGTTTGTCAAGAAGAAGTTACATAAGATTGGAGGAGCTTTTCACGCATAAATTCTTTGGAAAGGATTTAACCACCACTTTACACGGATCCTACCGAGCTAATCGGGAGTATTAGTTTTTCATTTTAATTACCTTCCATTATCATAACTTTGATACTTTCGGAAACATTGGGGACAATGTTCGGTTTAAGTGTAGGAAGGAAAATAAAACGGAACTTTGAAACTATACTTATCCTTGACTATTTGCTTTGTCCAATTGTGATTGTGTAATAAACCATGAGAAAATATCGGTTAGGGTAATTTTGGCACCAAATTTAAAATTTTTCATGACATATAGGAGTGGGCCATTAGTCTTAAAAAAAGCGTCTCACGGATAGGAAGTTGCATGACTAGCACAAAAACCCTTACCACCCAAATTTCACCAAAAATGTGAGATCGCCCTTAGATTAGTAGGAATTAAAGCATTCATCTTCAATGCTTTGAGTGTGAACCGGTAGTATATTAGATTCTAGAACTTGTTTTGTGATGCATTCCGAGATCACAAGTGAGGCTACACTTGTGTAGTTAGGAATAACTAAATGATAAGAGGCATTAGGATAAACCCTTGTTTGATACCCATCCACATCGGTTGAGTAATTCCCCCACACCCTTTGCGTTGTACTCATTTTTAGTACACGATACCCCTAGTTAACCCCTCGAACCTATCCTTTTCGCGGTTCTCGTGATGTTTCGGTTTTTCCGAATATCAATGAAGAGCATTGTTTACACCCCACCCCAAATATACACCCAAATCGCCTTAGCCTACCCCTTATGCACTCACTTTTAGTGCAAATGTTTGTTATCACCCTAAACCCTTAGTTCAATTATCTAGTTGCTTGCATAAGTTGCTAAGTCGAGTCATATCCTTTGTATATTTGGGATGATTGGGATTCATGGGAAAAGTTAAAGTTTATGAAATGACGGAAGGGAACGTTAAATTCAAATTCCCTTTGTTTGCGTAATAATGTACCCCAAGTGTTTTGATCTTTTCAATTCGGGTCAAATTAGAGTTAGAGTAATAAAACTCAAGTGTAGGGATGTGCTTATAAATCCCTAGTATTTTGATGTTATCTTAGAGGATGGTAGAGTAAAATGTATTAAAAAAAAAAAAAAAAAAATCGAAAATATATATATATATATATATATATATATATATATATATATATATATATATATATATATATATATATATATATATATATATATATATATATATATATACGGGCTACCATCCTACATCTATCCTTTAAATTTATGTTTATTTATTTCGATTATGTAGAGTTTTAGAGTGTCGAGTCTTGGCTTAGCAACGCCATTCTTCATATGCATTTAACATAGAGATTTTTGACTTACCACCACTATATAGCCTACCCCACCAAACCCTTTGTTTCCCTACCGTAAGCCTAACGTTACAACCCTTTAAAAGACCTCTTTGATAGTCTTTCCTAGGTGCTTACGCCAAAGCGATGGAGGTTTGATCTATTCTCAAGCCTATGGTAATCTATGTACTAGGACCGGTTAATGAGTGTTTATCTTCCATTTCCAATTTGTTATATTCCATATACACCGAGAGAGATGTGAGTATCCAAACACCCCATGTGAGGTGCTAGTATGTAATTTCCGTGCTTGTTATGACTTTCATGGGGCTTATATGTGTTGTGGACCATTTTGAATTAATGCTTTATGACCCCTAACTTATAAATTAATTGGCTAAAAGCACATTTGCTTGAGGACAAGCAAATAACAAGTGTAGGGATATTTGATAAGGTTTTAAAAGGTACCATTTTGAGGGTCATTTAAGTCCTTATTTGATCACTTTTGTATCCGTTATTGCTTAATATCGCTCATTTTCACTTTTAAGTTTCGTGAAGGCAAAATTTGGAATGGCACTTATTAGGACGAAAAGCGCGAATATATGAAGAAATGGCCAAAGTCGAAATCGAGACACTCACGAGCTGTTGAAAGTAGAAGGTGACGGCGTCAAAAGTTACTTTTTGTGACGCCGTCCCAAAATTATTGTGACGACACGTGTCTCAAAACTCGTATTTTCAAGTGACGACGCCTAGCTATGGAAGAGTAGGTCGTCGCTACTCGGACGGCCTAGATACAATCCGCACGACGCCGAAGGTCAAGAGGACGGCGTCACGGACATAAGGTGACGCCGCCGCAAGGTTAACATGGCCAAGACGAAACCCTAATGGCGGCGACGACGGCGCCACTAAACATAAGGTGACGCCGTCGCAATTGTAATCTTATATAGAATCCGAATTTTTCGTCTTTGTGTGAGAGTCTTTGGAGTAAAACCTAAAACCGAATATAAGGTGTCTTGTACAAGATTTTAGGGTTTTAAACCCTATCTTACACCAAGATAAGTCTTTACTTCATTAATTCAATTATGTCTTTGATTATTTGTGTGTATGCTTGCATGTTCTCCATGTCCGGCTAATTTATTTGTGTGTTTGCTTAGGAAGTATGAAACTTAATTATTAAATATTGATTGGTTGTTTCTTATCTTAGTTGATTAATGATCTAGGAATGCGATAGGTCATTCGTTGTGTACTTAATGCTTGATTCATCTTTGTGAACCTTAGAGTATAATTACCTGAGTGATTGTAGGCTAAACCATCCGAAGAGCGCCTTAGAGTAGGAGTCTATAATCTCTAGTGGGTTTTGTAGACGAGACCCTTTGGTAAGTTCAAAGAGTTAGGGAGAAACGCATACCCTACAACTTTAGACACACAACGCAACTAGGAATAAGACGTGACACTCAACCATCAATAGGAGATAATTAAGGAGTAGTACAAACTAAGTAAACACATCTTTAAACTATCATACGAGCACACATTAATTAGACATAGACTCCCACAACCTTAGTTTAGATAATTAGATAATAGTAGAGTAATCGGTAGAAATACCAACCCCCAAATCCAATACCCGAGATTCGACCTTTCCATTTTTCATAAAATATAAAAGATAAAAATAATCTTCCTCAACCTTAACCTTAGCGTAGTAACTCCCTACTAGCATTCCTATTCCCTAGAGAATGATATCAATACCGTGGCTTACCCTAATTACTACACTACAAGGATTAGGTTCACTACCTAGGGTGTTATAAAACTTGCTCAAGAAAAGGAAGTTTCCTTGACCCCGAACGACGCGTGTAGCGTTATCAATGGCCATAGTCAAGAATCGAGACACTCAGTGTCTTTGAACCGAAGGGGACGGCGTCAGTGTTAATCATGACCGTCGCATCACTTTTGTGACAACAAGAGCCAAATTGCTTATTTACAAGTGACGGTGTCGGTTTTAAAAGAGTAGGTCGTCACAACTCGGACGGCCTAGATTTGATCTAAACGGTGTCGAGACCAAGGGACGGCGTCACAAGCATAAGGTGACGCCGTCGCAAGACTAACGTGGCCAAGACGAAACCCTAACGACGGCGACTTACTCGCGGCCACAAATTAAAGGGTGACGCAGTCGGATATGTAATCTTGTATATAAAATCCGAATTTTTTAGTTTTCAGTGTGTAGTCTTTTGGAGTAAAAACCTAAATCGAACCAAGGATGTCTTGTACAGTATTTTAGGGTTCTAAACCCTATCTTACATCAAGATAAGTGTTTTACTTCATTAATTTAATTATGTTTTCAATTACTTGTGTGTATGCTTGCATGTTCTCCATGTTCGGCTAATTTACTTGTGTGTTTGCTTAGGGAATATGAAACTTAATTATTGAATACTGATTGGTTGTCTCTTATCTTAATTGTTAATGATCTAGTAATGCGATAGGTCATCCGTTGTGTAATTAATGCTTGATTAATCTTTGTGAACCTTAGTTTATAAAACCTAGAGTTGTTGTAGGCTAAACCATCCGAAGAGTACCTTAGAGTTAAAGTTTATAAATCCTAGAGACTTTGTAGGCGATAACCTTTGGTAGTTTCAAAGAGTTAGGGATAAACGCATACCCTACGACCTTAGACACACAACGCGATTAAGAATAAGGACGTGACAATTCAACCATCAATAGGAGATAATTAAGGAGTAATAAAACCTAAGTAAACACATCTTTAAACCATCATACGAGCACACAATAATTAGACATAGACTACCCTCACCTTAGTTAATTAGATAATTAGATAAGTAGAAGTAATCGGTAGAAATACCAACCCCCAAATCCAAACCCCGATATTCGTATTTTCCATTTCCTAAAAACATAAAAGAATAAAAATAATCTTCCTCAACCCCAACCTTAGCGTAGTAACTTCTCACTAGCATTCCTATTCCCTATAGAACGATATCAATTCCGTGGCTTACCCTAATACTACACTACAACGATTAGGTTCATCGCCTAGGGTGTTGAAAAACTTGTTCGATTTAAAAGGAAGTTCCTTTGACCCCGAGCAGCTGCGTAAGCGTATCACTATCTTTATCATTATCATCATTTTCGTAGTTGCCCTAGTTCTTTCTTCCTTGGCCTATCGATAAGGTTTTAAAAGGTACCTTTTAAGGGTCATTTAAGCCCTTATTCGATCACTTCAGATCCGTTATTGCTTAATATCGCTCCTTTTCACTTTTAGGTCTCTTGAAGGCAAAATGTCGGAATGATGCTTATTTGGACGAAAAGGCGAATATACTGAAGAAAATGGCCAAAGTCGAATCGAGACACTCAAAGTCTGCCGAAACATAAGGTGACGCCGTCGCAGATGTAATCTTATATATAGAATCCGAATTTTTCGCCTTAAGTGTGTAGTCTTTGGAGTAAAACCTAAAACCGAACCAAGGCTTTCTTGTGCGTATTTTAGGGTTCTAAACCCTATTATACATCAAGATAAGTATTTACTTCATTAATTTAATTATGTCTTTGATTATTTGTGTGTATGCTTGCATGTTTTCCATGTCCCGCTAATTTATTTGTGTGTTTGCTTAGGGAATATGAAACTTAATTATTGAACATTGATTGGTTGATACTTATCTTAGTTGACTAATGATCTAGAGTGCACTAGATTATTCGTTTGTGCTTAATGCTTGACTTTTCTTTGTGAACTTTAGAATATAATTATCTAGGTAATTGTAGGATAAAGTATTCAAGGACAACCGTAGAGTAGGCGCCTATAAATCACTAGAGGATTTGTAAACAAGACCCTTTGGTAAATTCAAAGAGATAGGAAATAAGCACGCCTACAACCTTAGAAACACAACGCAACTAGGAATAAGGACGTGACATATCAACCATCAATAGGAGATAATTAAGGAGTAGTAAAACCTAAGTAAACACATCTTTAAACTATCATACGAGTACACATCAATTAGACATAGACTATCACAACCTTAGCTTAGATAATTAGATAATAGTAGAGTAATCGGTAGCAATACCAACCCCCAAATCCAATACCCGAGATTCGCACCTTTTCATTTTCTAAAAACATAAAAGATAAAAATAATCTTCCTCAACCTCAACCTTAGCGTAGTAACTTCTCACTAGCATTCCTATTCCCTAGAGAACGATATCAATACCCGTGGCTTACCCTAATTACTACACTACAACGATTAGGTTCATCGCTTAGGTGTTATAAAACTTGCTCAAGAAAAGGAAGTTTCCTTGACCCCGAACGACGCGTGTAGCGTTATCAAGTTTTGGCGCCACCGCCGGAATAGAATAGCTAGTTAGTAGTCCACCTCGCTTAGGTTCTTTACTTGATTCCTATCAAGTAAACTTTTTCTCATTTTAGCTTTCTCTTAGTCTATCCCCTTCTTAGTGACCTTTGTTCGTAATCCCATCACTTTTCACCATGGAAGGTGATAACCAACCACCACTCATCAACCCACCACCAAACGACCGCCAAGAGCCCGTACTCTTGGTGAGTACTGAGACCAAACCACCTAGGTTATAGGAACACCATTGAGCTTCCCGACCAAGCCCAAACTACGGCCCGCGATCCGACACCATCCGGTTGGTGCAAAACGGATGTGTATTCCATGGACTTGCTCAAGATCCAAATCAAAGATCTCGAGGATTTCTCAAAATTGTCGATTCCATCGACCTTGATGCTACTACTGGAGACCACGCGCTTGCCTCTTCCAATTCTCTACGGGACCAAGCTAGTAATTGGCTTGAGCGACTTCCCACGGCCCATCTCAAGTCGATGATCTTACTTCTTCGCTTCTTGCTCAATTTTTCCCACCGGGAGAACCACTAAGCTTAGACGAGAAATCTTAACGTTTCAAAGAACTCCAAGGTGAATCACTTTACAAAGCGTGGACTCGATTCAAGGATCTACTCCGAGACTTCCCCATCATGGCATCGATCTTGGCTTCAAATCCAAATCTTCTACGATCATACCGACTTCATCACTCGACGATCCATTGATCGGGCCACGGTGGAAGGCTCGGCGACTTCAATGCAGAGAAATCTTGGGATATTATAGAGGTTGCTAATCAAAGCTACGAAGATTGGAATGATTCTCCGAGACCGATTAACGTAATCAACGCCATATCAACCCCGTCCGAATCCTCCGACACCCTCGAGGAACAAATGAGCGCCATTGAGAAAGGGATTGATTATCTTATGGAAAGGCGTAAAAGAGCCCCGTGACAAATTCCTCGAGAGGCCACAAATTCGCCAACTCTACCTACCACCCCACACCTCCTTCTGAGTCTCCAAGTCGTGATCAAACCCAACTTCCGAAAGGCGTTGCCTGCTCTACTTCCCAATACCACTCACCAAGCTTCAAGGAACAAATGAGGAGTACATGGCGGCTCATACGGAAAGATTAGCTGTGTTTGAAGAGGAGGTTTATAGGCGAGAGAGGAGATGCAAGCAAAGATGACGGAAATGATGAATTTGGTAATTGAGTTTACCAAAACAAAGGTTCCGAAAAGGTGCTCGAAGAAGCAACGATTGCCCTCCCACTTCATTTGTCAACGCTGCTTCCATTATGCCCGAGAATGCAAAGGTTGAGACGCGAAACCGAGGGAAGTAATAAGGAGGAGTCGGTGCATGACGACGAGCCCGAGACCATTGAATACTACCTTAAGCACGAAATCAACAAGAAAACCATTGCAAACCAAGTAAACAACTTTACGTATAATGAAGTTCTCAAGGAAGCCCTTGATGAAAAAATGATCAAGAAGAGTATGACGCCCTACCTATGGGACCCCGTATGAGTTAGTTATAAAAACCTCTAACAAGGAAACGTAACACCACGTGGAATTTCGTAATACCGATTAGCATAGGTGACATTGATAATATTAATGCCTTGGCCGATCAGGGGACTGATGTGAACATAATGCCATTATCAATCTATAATAAGTTAACTAAGGAGAAACCAGCCAAGACCGACCTTAGACTCTCCTTAGCTAATCACACTTATGTTCACCCCGTAGGAGTCTAATAGATGTTCTAATTGAGGTGGCTAACATTGTTTATCCGGTAGATTTCGTGATCGCTGATTTTGAAGAAGACAAAACATACCCCTCATTCTTGGAACACCGCTTCTAGCTACCGCCAAGGCAACCATCAAATGCGAGAGAGGCGCCATGATACTCAATAATGAAAGGGGTATGCTAGGATACCCATCATCCCAAGGTATCCTCTCAAAATCATGGAAATGATTATGAAAGGAATCGAAAAACCCTAGCCATAATGTTAAGAAAAGATGAATGACCTGGGAAAAAGGGCTTAGAGACTTCATGGTCCAAGGATTGTATGCAACATTGTGGAAACCCGATAATAAGTTAGAAGCAACCCCACCTCGGTACCTAAGGCACAAAAGGACCCTAAGAAATTTCTAAAAGGAGAAAAAGTATCAGACAAATCAAGGAAAAGGGCAATGCAAGGAAAAACAACCCAAGATGGTTTGGGCTTTTCACAATTAAGGAGACCAACTTAAACGAAACCGTCACCATAATTGACAAAGAATGGCCTCGAATCCACGGTGAACATACAACGTCTCACGCCGCTCGATGAAGAGAAAATGAATGACGAAAAGAGCGGTGATGCAAAACGTAGGAGCATGACTACGAGTCTAGCTACAAGACTCTTAAATAAAGAAAAGCGCTTCGGGAGGCAACCCATGCTTAATTGTTTGCTTGTTAGTGTCATATATCTTTTATTAATTGTTTGTCCTCATGTTTGAATTTGTAAAATGCTTTATTTTGTTTTTAACCTCGTCTTAATTACATATAAAGGTATTTTACATAAAGGATAAGTGTAGGGAGGATTACACACGTTTTCATAAGAAATGGAAACATGAGAATAACAATTAACTAAAAGATATATATGTTTGTTTGTTCGAGTCAAATGCTTGTATCGAGTCATAATGGATGTTTTGCGAAGTTTTCCGTGTTCTAAAGATGTAAATTTTCCGAATTTTTCCGTAAAATCGCAGACCGCTTTTTGTCGGGATAACCGACGGCGTCAGATTGCAAAACGACGTCGAGAAGGAATAAAACATCGACTTTTTTCTCGCTTTTCGAGCTACTTGTAAAATTTTGGAATTTTCCGGATCTTAATTTTCTAAAAATTTGTAAACATCCATTCCACAAGCATTATATCCTAGTTTAAATCGAGTCTTATGTATATTATTACCGCCGAGTTTACGCCGAAGGTTTCGTTTGTTTTCTTCTAGTGTGCGTGTTTAGTTTGTCAAGAAGAAGTTACACAAGTTTGGAAGGAGCCTTTCACGCAAAAACTCTTCTTGGAAAAGATTTAACCACCACTTTTCACGGATCCTACCGAGCTAATCGGGGAGTATTAGTTTCTTTCATTTTAATTACCTTCCATTATCATAACTTTGATACTTTCGGGGAACATTGGGGACAATGTTCGGTTTAAGTGTAGGAGGAAAATAAAACGGAACTTTGAAACTATGCTTATCCTTGACTATTTGCTTTGTCCAAGTGTATTTGTGTAATAAACCATGAGAAAATGTAGGTTAGGTAATTTAGCCAAATTTAAAATTTTTTCATGACGATAAGAGTGGGCCATTAGTCTTAACAAAAGCGTCTCATGGATAGGAAGTTGCATGACTAGCACAAAACCCTTTACCACCCAAATTCCACCAAAATGTGAGGATCGCCTTAGATTAGTAGGAATTAAAGCATTCATCTTTAATGCTTAGAGTGTGAACCGTAGTATATTAGATTCTAGAACTTGTTTTGTGATGCATTCCGAGATCGCTAGTGAGACTACACTTGTGTAGTTAGGATTAACTAAATGATAAGAGGCATTAGGATAAACCCTTGTTTGATACACTGTAATATAATTACTTCTTCCACCTCGGTTGAGTAATTCCCCACACCTTGCGTTGTACTCATCTTTAGTACACGATACCCTAGTTAACCCTCGAGCCTATCCTTTTCGCGGTTCTTGTGATGTTTCGTTTTTCCGGAATATCAATGAAGAGCATTGTTTACACCCCACCCCAAATATACACCCAAATCGCTTTAGCCTACCTTTATTGCACTTACTTTTAGTGCAAATTTATGTTATCACCCAAAACCCTTAGTTCAATTATCCGTTGCTTGCATGAGTTGCTAAGTCGAGTCATATCTTTTGTATACGCTTTGGGATGATTGGGATTCATGGGAAAAGTTAAAGTTTATGAAATATAGGAAGAGAACGTTAAACTCAAATTCCCTTTGTTTGCATAATAATGTACTCCAAGTGTTTTGATCTTTTCAATTCGGGTCAAATTAGTGTTAGAGTAATAAAACTCAAGTGTAGGGATGTGTCTATAAATCCCTATCATTTTGATGTACCGTAGAGGTTGGTAGAGTAAAAGTGTATGCAAAAAAAAAAAAAAAAAAAAAAAAAAACCATACGGGCTACCATCCTACATCTATCTTTTAAATTATGTTTGTTTATTTTCGTTGCCTAGAGTTTTAGAGTGTCGAGTCTTGGCTTAGCAACGCCATTCTTCAGATACTTGCAACATAGAGATTTTTGACTATCCACCACTAAATAGCCTATCCCACCAAACCCTTCATTTCCTACCGTAAGCCTAACGTTACAACCCTTTAAAAGACCTCTTTGATAGTCTTTCCTAGGTGCTTACGCCAAAGCGACGGAGGTTTGATCTATTCTCAAGCCTATGGTAATCTATGTACTAGGACCGTTAATGAGTGTTTATCTTCCATTTCGATTTGTTATATTTCATATATACACCCGAGAGAGATGTGAGTATCCAAACACCCCATGTGAGGTGCTAGTATGTACCGTGCTTGTTATGACTTTTATGGGCTTATATGTGTTGTGGACCGCTTTGAATGAATGCTTCATGACCCCTAACTTATAAATTAATTGGTTAAAAGCACATTTGCTTGAGGACAAGCAAATACCAAGTGTAGGGATATTTGATAAGGTTTTAAAAGGTACCTTTTAAGGGTCATTTAAGCCCTTCTTCGATCATCAGTATCCGTTATTGCTTAATATCGTTCCTTTTCACTTTTAGGTCTCTTGAAGGCAAAATCTTGGAATGATGCTTATTTGGACGAAAAGGCGAATATCTGAAGAAAATGGCCAAAGTCGAATCGAGACACTCAAAGTCTTGAAACATAAGGTGACGTCGTCAGATGTAATCTTATATATAGAATCCGAATTTTCGGTCTTAAGTGTGTAGTCTTTGGAGTAAAAACCTAAAACCGAACCAAGGCTTTCTTGTGCAGATTTTAGGGTTCTAAACCCTATTATACATCAAGATAAGTATTTACTTCATTAATTTAATTATGTCTTTGATTATTTGTGTGTATGCTTGCATGTTCTCCATGTCCCGCTAATTTATTTGTGTGTTTGCTTAGGAATATGAAACTTAATTATTGAACATTGATTGGTTGATACTTATCTTAGTTGACTAATGATCTAGAGTGCACTAGATTATTCGTTGTGTGCTTAATGCTTGACTTTTCTTTGTGAACTTTAGAATATAATTATCTAGGTAATTGTAGGATAAAGTATTCAAGGACAACCGTAGAGTAGGCGTCTATAAATCACTAGAGGATTTGTAAACAAGACCCTTTGGTAAATTCAAAGAGATAGGAAATAAGCACGCCTACAACCTTAGAAACACAACGCAACTAGGAATAAGGACGTGACATATCAACCATCAATAGGAGATAATTAAGAGTAGTAAAACCTAAGTAAACACATCTTTAAACTATCATACGAGTACACATCAATTAGACATAGACTATCACAACCTTAGCTTAGATAATTAGATAATAGTAGAGTAATCGGTAGCAATACCAACCCCCAAATCCAATACCGAGATTCGCACTTTTCATTTTCTAAAAAACATAAAAGATAAAAATAATCTTCCTCAACCTCAACCTTAGCATAGTAACTTCTCACTAGCATTCCTATTCCCCAGAGAACGATATCAATACCGTGGCTTACCCTAATTACTACACTACAACGATTAGGTTCATCGCCTAGGGTGTTATAAAACTTGCTCAAGAAAAGGAAGTTTCCTTGACCCCGAACCACGCGCAGTAGCGTTATCACTATCCTTTGGTTTATGATGTTTAGGGGAAGAATGCTTGTGGGCACATTTGACTTTTCCCAATGTTGATAACCATTTATGGGTCGGAGTATTTGTAAGTTTCGCCAAGTCTTAAGCAAGTAAAGGATGAACCCATGATTCGCTATACATACTTGCATTCTATTGAAGGCCATATACCAATTGGTAGCAACAACATGTTTACATGGCATACCTGTAATCTCCTATCTTCTACAAATACAAGCCCTAGTTTCAACATTCACAACACACGTATCTCCTCATCCACTCACCTGATACTTATCTTCTTCAAGGTGTAACACACTGTTCTTATAAGCCTCTTTTTTTTTCAAGTCTAACATGTGTGTTGCCTTTGGTGTTAATGGTCCAGGACTATTGTTAATTACATTCACAACATTGACTATTCTTTGCATACAATATTCTCTAATGTATTCTAAAGAAGTAATGGTAAGTTGGTGCCTACCTCTCACTAGTTTCCCATTAAACACTTCACACATGTTATAAAGTAACATCTCGTAATGAACTCTCCCTATACAAGTATAAAAGATGTTTTAGTAATACTAACAACAATGTTGAAACAAAAAGATGTATAGTTAGACAAAGATTTAGTACCGAAAAATGTGACCTTGACCAATGGTTTTGTGTTACGATTAGACAAATATTTAGTACGTGAAAATGTGACCTTGACCAATGGGTTTGTGTTATCCTACTTAACCAAGCATGGCCAGGTTCGCTAAAACTCTTGAATGCAAGTGATGCGTTCGCACGAGGTTTTAAATTTGTATGCAAGAATTACCGATTAACTAGGAACACATTCGGCAAGTATACCGATGCGTGTTTTATCGACTGTGTCTTAATATTTATAGTGTCTCGCTATACCAATGGTTCACCCTAATGCACTAACGAGCAAAGTGTACCCGGTCGTGTGTAGTGTAGTAAATGGTAAAGCCGAGGTCGCCCCAAGAGCTATGTGTGTCGATTATTACTAAGTCTAATTGTCACGTAATTATAATGGTTTCAATAGGTATTTAATTAATTAAACTACTAATGCGTAATGTAATAAAAGCGTATAAATGGTAAAGGGAAATCAATAGAGGAATAGTGGTGCTAACCTAGTCAATCCTCCTAGCTAGTTATGTCTACATCTACCTACTTCCAATAACTTCGTGTGGGGTCAAATTCGAGAGGACAAGATTTGGTCAATTCGCCTAACCTATCAAGAAAGATGCCACCACAGAGAAATCAAAGACTGTCATAAGTCCTGTTGTTCCCGGTCCCTAAGCCGAGTCATTAGTACCGCTACATGCTAGATTCGAATAGTGAGTGCCCGGCCGTTAGGAACTTAGACAATACACCCCAATTCTTAAGTTCATCCAAACGATAGGTGATCGGTTGGTCAAATCGCACAAGTAGAAAGGGTCGTCATTGGTCATATCTTACCTTTTCCGTCTCGATCCGCTCACCTAGGGTCAGGTTGGTCATATCTCCTAGGCAATTGGCCTCTACCGCCATTCAAAACTACCGAACCAAGGGTGACTACCAAAAACTATGCATGCATACACTTAGAAGTAATTGTACGGAAGTAAAGGTAAACGCAAACAAAACAATTAAGGAATCATAACTAGGCTAGCACTAAAGGGTGCTTAGCGCTCATATTAATCATGCAGATCAATTCAATATTCAAAGGTACGAAATACATGAATTGAAAGTATAAAATATAAAACGCTAAAGCTTATCGTAATGGTGTGACTTCTCCTCGAAACGACCAGACGCTCCCCTAGACCCGCCTTGAGCTTTTTCCCACGCTCGTGAGTGTTGTGTATGGAATGGGATGCTTTGAAATGCTAGAATCGTGGGGTATTTATAGGTTGTGTCTTGGTTACGTGTAACCAGAGAGGAGTTACGCCGAACCTTCTATTTCTTCGTAAATGCACTAGATTCGCTAGTTACGGGCGTAACCATATAAGCAAGCTAGCCGTAGTCTTCAATAAACTCGACACGCCGTAAGTGATGCGAGAGTTCTGGCGTAAGTATCGCGCGGAACCTCTTTTGACCTAATGGAGTTACGTCGTAACCTTTGGGAAGAGTTACCGTAACCTCTTGATAAGTTGGACTTCGGGTCACGCAATAGTTACGGTGTAATGCGAGAGATGAGTTACGCCGTAACTTCTTCAAAATAAGCATACCGTGATAAATCTTTAGTAATGTTTCCATTTCCGCCTCTTTAGCTCCAATCCTCGTAATTTACCTGAAAGTGGAAAACAATGGAAAACAAGCGTAAATCCATATAAATGATATAAATAACAAGCATTATCGGGGGGAATTGACACTTAATATTCAGGACTATTTGATGTTATCATATACCCTAGTCAAGTTGTAGTATAGGTTTTGGTAAATCAATGTCGTCTCAATCAAGTGTCGTTTGTTTGTTTAAGCAAGTAACAAGTTGATGGTTATGATTGTCACGGATCAAACCAACAAGAAAAGCAATAAGAACAAGCACACAAAGAACATACATGTTTAGACAAATGATCACAAGGATATTAGGATGTTTAGTTTGGAAAACATATTATCAAAGATAGAACCTATAATAATAGTTTAGTGTTTTATAAATCAAATATGCATAAGCCTTAATCAAGTGGTCATGTCATGAACCTTATGCCTAAACCAACAACAACAAAGAATCCTTTCGGCCTTAGACTTTGATGCTATTAATTCGATAAGTTCCATTTACTTGAAAGACAATCAGAACACATATTCAAAAGATTCCTTTCGGCCTTAATCCAAATTAAACCTTTACTTGTTATGTTTATTAATTCTCTTGCACAATCGTCACAAAGTACAAGGCCAAAATCATTTGTTGACTATGAATTGGAACTAACCATTATGAATAATCCTTTCGACATTAAACTCAACAATGATCAACCAAAACTATAAACAAGAAGAAGTTCCAATTTAACCAAATATGATGTTATCAACATATTCCAAACAAACACTACAATTATCCAAACATCCTTTTATCACAAGTTCTCATATGAAATAAACAAGTATCAAGATAACATTCACAAGACAAGAACACATCACAAGAATCACATAATCAACATAACCAAAGAACCAAACATAAATAATAGAATTCAACATCATAAAAGTAACAAGGATGTACCTAAAGTAAGATAGGCAAGGGTGAAGGATTATAACACTCCTTCAATCCTCCAATCAACTACAATAGTTCTACAAAGCCGGAAAATCATATCCAAATGCCTTCATCAGCCATTGAGCACACTACACGAATTTGGCAGAGGTTTGTGGTCTTTTAGGGAAGATAAGTTGGTGGAAATTCGTCCTTAAGGGTGGAGGCTAGAATTTCACACCTTTGGATGGAGTTGTGGTGGTAGGGATGGTGTGAGAGAAGTTCTCTCAAGTTGGGATGCATGAAATGAGGTGCCAAATTGGTCTATTTATATTTGAACCAAGGCCTAGGGTATTCAATGCTTTTCTTGGAGGCCAAGTGGTTTGGAAGAGACTAGAAACTAAGTGGGAAGAGACTAGAATCATTTGGAATATGATTGGAACATGTTAGGACTCTTATTGATGAACAAAATGATGAGAATCAGCCTCCCACCGATCGGGTTGGTCTTCGACGCTTTCAAACCGAATCGGTTCAGGGGCCCGACCGATCGGCCGGAGCAAGTTGATGTAAAATGATAAACACCAAAGTTGTAGATATTTCTCTTAGATTTCCGTGGTCGCTTGAATCACCTAAACTGAAGTTCGTATGCTCAAGATATGGTCAAAATGGTGAAGGTGTGTTCGAACAACGAGGCTTCCAATATTTCTTCGCTTAAGCTTCTTTCCTTCATTTCTTTCTCGTTTTCCTTCTTGAACTTCATTATTGAGTCTTTTTACCACTATCTTGATGAATTTATCTTCTCGAATATACTCCACAAGTCTTGCTTTTGTCGGGATTTCTTCGTACATGGAGAAATCTTCGTATTTTACTTCTTTTTCCGTCTTTTCCCCCACTTTCCTGTACTTGACTACAAATGAACTAGCATACGCACTCTTATGCGATTAAGTAACAAAAGCATATGATTATAGCCAAATAACATACATAAAAGCACGGATAACGCTACTAAAAACATGCACAATTTGATCGTTATCAGCAAGCATGGTTGCCTCAAATTATTGGACGATTGTTTGATGGTAATTTTTGGATGAAATAAGCTAAACATTCAAGCAGAGAACACTAATCTTCAAGTTGATCACAAGAAACTAGCAAGATAAGGATCAAATGATGTATTTAGGGTGTGTTTGGTTTGTTGCTACAGAGAGAAAAAAAAGAGTTTACTAGAAATATTTAAGTGTTTAGGATAGAATGAAGTAATATCTAGATATTTCTTACTCATAACTTAGCTAGTTTATCTAAAAAAGGGACATGTGTGATGTTTGCATGTTAGTCGTGGCATATGTGATAATGTGGTGTCAAATTTGTAGAAATCTTGTGTTTATTTATTAGTTTAGTGAATAGAGGGTATGGTCTGATCTTGGTAATTACAAACGTAAAGTTTTTAAGACGCGAAACTTAAAATCGGGTAACAAAAAAATCCAATACTTATAAAAATGTTAAAACTTATCAACATGCCCTATCTTAGCATTTAAGATGAGATATACGTCTATTGGAGTATTTAAACGTCGTTAAAACTTAAAGACGTAGGTTATCAACGCATAAAATGTAAAAGATACAAAGTTTACGTAAAAATGATAAAATAGCAATAGTACATATAAAATATGTATAAAAGGAAAATAAAATATATAAAACACTTAGACTGATCATAGTCAAGTGTTGGTTACGAGTTAAGCGTACGTGATTGAACTTTCTTGTCTATACGTAAAAGTAAGTTTACTTAGAATTAAAATAATAAGTAAAAGTATATAATTAAATTATGACTTAAAAAGTACGGGTGGCTACATAAAAGCTTCTTAAACATACGATTTATTAATATTAAGTTGAGCATGTGTTATTAAATGTTTACACGTGATTATAAATATATATATATATATATAGACAATTATATTTGTTAAATTAGGTTTGTATAAAATAATCACTTTAGAAAACCATTGAAATTTAAGATTTATTTTAACTTTTTAGTTGCAATCCAAAATTTTAAATGATATAAAATATATAATATAAACTAACAACTTTTCTAATAAAAACTTAATAATGTTAAACCTTGCGTAATGCTTTTACGTTTTTCAACCAAAGACTTTCAAAAAGATTTTGAGTTTCTCTAACTTTCAAACAAAATACTGTTGAGTTTACTAGCCATTTGAGTATTTATCATTTAAGAAAACCAACTCACGTTTATGAACCTAAGAGTTGAATCCAGACCAATAATTTCATTTTCTTTTATTGCGCAAAATTTTCAACTTCAAATTGTCATTAAAAAAAATACGGTTCTCTCTTTGGCAAATTTTCAAAGTTAATTTGATTAGGATCTTAAGATTACACTTAGAAATTATTGATACTTCACAAACAAATGTTTGCAAATGGATGAGGTTTACTAGTTTATTAATGTTGTGGGTCTTAGCGTTAATGTTCCTTCTATGTTTTATATGTACACATCTTAGACTAACCAAGCCATAAACTTACATTTATCTATAACTCTAAGGCCTGCTATTGAAAAGTTTTTTTATCTAGTAAGAATAAACAAGAATCTATTGAAGGGCTTCAATCAAGTTAAGGTTAGTAGGTCACCATTGCTCTCTCCTACAACTTACTTGAATTGGTCACAAACCTTTATGGAGGGAGATCCTCTCAAGTTGGAAACTCAACTTGACTCAAGTTAGGGACTTATGAGTCATTGGATTTAATCCAATGGCTCAAATCAAAAGAACTTCTTTTGATTTGAACCATTAGATTAAATCCAATGGCTCACAATCATCTAACTTGACTCAAGTTGTGTTATGCAACTTGAGAGGATCTTGATCCAAAAAACACTGTTCATTCTTGTTCCGGCTTCAACTTAAACTCACAAGCACTTGATTAATAGGTTATATAAGGTGGACTTAGATCTACACGTCAAATTCAAATTTAATTTCAAGCTCATACACATAAAATTAAATTGAGCTCAAAACCTTTTAAATGTTATGCTTGCATTTTATGAAAGGGTAATTACTTGAAATAAGTTCCAGTAAATAAATAGATCTTATTTATCATTGTCAATTCCGTGAAGAAACTTGGATGATGGAAGAAACCTCTATGAAAGGCTGGTTGGGACATATAAGTGTTTGTCAATATCAATGCAGTGAAGAAAAGTCTAAGAAAGATTGATTGGGATGTAACTCTTTGTGAGTTTGTGGACCAACAATTTGAAGTATACTAGGGGTTAAGAAGACTTCAAATTGGAAAGTAAACTCATCTTGGTCTACAAGTCATTTGTCAATCCTTTCATCTGGTGGCTCTTTTAAGTCGTGGGATGTAACTGAGTCTGTTTGTGAGTTGTGGGCCAACAACTTTGAAGTATACAAGGGTTTAAGAAGACTTCAAAGTAAACTCAATGCTGTAAAGAAACTTAAATGATGGATGGAATATCTAAGAAAGGTTGTGGAATATAACTGCTTATGACCAACTTTTTTGAAGTATAAGAGGGTTTAAGAAGATTTCAAATTGGAGGTAGGGATACAAAATAAAAGTTGTTGTCTCACTAGTAGACTTTCAAAGAAACTCATCTTGGTACTACATACGTCATTTGTCAGTCCTTTCCTTTCATCTGGTGGTCCTTTTCATGTTTTGGGCATGTATACACAATTATGCAAATGTCATGTAACATAAACTATTGTTCATAAATATGAATTGCTTCATAAATAAAACTCACAAGTATATCTGTCACAATTTTCAAAAGTATAACCAAAGACTCACATCTCATCTTTTGAGGATACGAGGCACAAAACTACACTAATAGAATTGTCAAGTACTTTGAAGGTAGGGATTCAAAGTAAATGTTGTTGTCTACTAGCGTAGACTTTCAAAGTAAACTCATTTTGGTCTAAAAGTCATTTGTCAGTCCTTTCCTTCATCTTTCCTTCATCTGGTGGCCCTTTTAATGTTTTGGGCGTGTATATGCAATTAGGCAAATGTCATGTAACATAAACTATTGGTTCAGAAACATGAATTCACAAGTATATATGTTACAATTTCCAAAACTATAACCAAAGACCCACATCTCATCTTTTGAGGATGCGAGGCACAAAATTACACTAATAGAATTGTCAAGTAGTTTGTATAGACCATGATCCAGCAGTACCAGTTGTGGTTTTCTTCTTCCTGTAAACAACTTAATAGCATCAATAAGAAAAACATTACTAGCAGCATTTAGTCCAGCAAGCATGTGGTAATTTACAATCAAATGCCAAAGGGTCAATAACATATAGAAATTTGTTCAAAAACAATAACAAACAAATGCCAGCAAGCGTCTGAATTTCGGAATTTGGGGGTTCATTTGCTGATTTCAGTAGATTTTAGTAGTAACCGAAGGAAATTACGTCGAAAGTGACAAAACCGGACTTTATTTATTGAATTAGTACACGTTTAGTCCTCGAAAGACCGAAATTGTTTTTCTGAGTTATTGACCACTGAGTTAACCTCAACTCGATTACCAAAACTTGGCCTTAGAAACTCAACTGGAGCTCAATTGAGTTTTAATTGCAAGCTCAAACTCGACTCTTCTTTTCTAAAACTCAAGCTCAGTCGAACTTATGCATAAAGTTTAAGCTTGATAAGTCGACTAGACTTATTTCGTGTAAGTATTACTGTATACAGTTAATGGTTATTAAGTGATTATAAAAATTGAATTTTAGCTAAGTTTGATAAGGTTCGTGCGTAGCCTCACGAGTCAAGTATTTTAGAGCTCAAACTAGACAAACTCTACATGAGTAGCTCACCTCTTATAAATCAAGTTGATTATGAGTAGTTTGCATGTCAACGTAGACATGTTTGATGGAATAAAAGAATCACCCAGGATGAAAGAGTGTCAAAACCGTAACTTTTTAACTTGGAACAAGACATGTCCAGGGAAAATGAATCAGTCTATCCGAGCTTCTTCTAGATGTGATCCGTCTACCTACTACATCATGTTGTTAAGCATTTGTTTACAAGTCAATTTACATAACTACTTACGACATAATTTATTAGCAATAGTTTAACAACGAAGAACAGGAGATATTGCATACTGGTTCAAATACTAATTTTGTATAGAGACTATATCAAACGAGACAAAATAGAGAAGGATAAGAAATATGGGGCTAATACAGGATTTCGTTCAAATACTAATCTTGTAGCTTATCCACTAAAAAATACACTGTAAGTCAAATATAACCAATTATCATCACTTCATTACTAATCCTTACCCCCACAGTTTCTTTTTCGTACAAACATTTTACTGTTATTTCGTGTGGAAATGGAAGACGGTGGTTTGTGTTACTATATGGCTAAGGAGATTTAGATTGCACAACTTTGGCTGCATCCTTCAACAGCATCCACCGAACACCATTCACAAGTTCTTCCTTTACCATGAACAAAATGGCTGCAGCCAGAACACTTTGTACAATAGTTGTGCTCATCCCTTTGTAAAAGTCATGGAGCCCTTCGTAGCGTATCATCTTTAGAATTGCATCCATTGTGCCTGAACAAAAACAGGATTTGTGTGAATATGCGATCTTTTGGATCGTGAAAAAGACAAGAGAACAGCAACATCCCGTATTTCGTGGGAGGTAAGTAACAGTTTCATATTTCATAATCACATTTACCTTCATAATGATGTTTTTGGTCTAACCCCCATAGCTTGTCTTGACTGAAGTCTTTGACTGCAAAATGCAAACAATAATATTTGAGACAAGGGATAAGATAGTTTAATGCAAACAATAATATTTGTAGAGGCGCTTTATTTCACAAACTCAAAATCTGCTATTTATCGAGGACAACCCCACCGTTGGATCAATCAAACATTTTTAAGGATTAAAAGACGGAGGACCATTCTCGCCAAAATGACACACACACTCATTTTCACCATCATAAACAAAACGTCCTTCTCTCTTAATTCTCTCACTAAAAACAAACCCTAACTATCAAAATCAACCAACAATTAATCATCAAAATAAAAATAAAAACACAAAATGTAGCAATCTTCAATCGAAAAGGAAGCACAAAAAATGGATCAAAATAAACCCACAGACTCCAAAATGATGGTGCAAGCTTCAAACTAATTATTTAGATGTTATTTATGTATTCTACTGATTTTATACTTATTTATGAATGTTATTGCTATTTATGAACATTTTCTCGTATTTTTTGTCAGATTTTTTGTCAGACATCAGTAATGAAATTGATGATTATGTATTTATTTGAGATTTTGTCATTACATCGTAAAGAAGAAAATATTTATTAAGATTTTTCAGTTTTTGCTGATTTTAGATGTTTTTAGATGTTTTTGCTGCTTTATTAAAGATTTTCAAAAAAATATCACTAGTGATAAAAACAGTTGTGGTAGATGAGGTACTGATTTGAATGTGGTGAAAAAAAACAGTGGTAGTGGTAGTGGTAGTGGTTTAGTTTTGATTTTTGGTAGTGGTAGTGGTGGTGGTGGTGGTGGTAGTGGTAGTGGTAGTGGTAGTGGTAGTGGTGGTGGTAGTGGTAGCTTGTTACAAGTATAATGTTGATATAACTTATGATGCGTTTTTGAGTGTGACAGAGAAATATTTTATGGTATATCACTAGTGATAAAAACAAATGTAGCGATTATTGATTAGTTATCACACGATTAGTGATCATGTAGCGCGATAGCTGATACATTTTTAGTGTTCTTCGTGGTAGTGGTGGTGGTATAGTTTTGACTTTTGGTAGTGGTAGTGGTAGTGATGATGAAGAGCAGTCGCGGATAACTTAAATATTTAATGGTATATCACCAGTGATAAAACAAATATAGTGATTTTTTTTTAGTATAACAACTGTGATGATAAGCCGTTATACTTGAAATAACTATATTTCAAATAAATCTTGATTAGAATTTATAGTGTCTTTTTGTTTTATATAACATAAGACATTAAAATTTTGATTTTGAAAAAAATGTAGAAGATGATATTTACAAGCATCTAGAGACAATACAAGCTTTAAACTACGCTTTTTGTCGCTAATAAATCTTTAAACATAAAATTGCAGACATTCTGTTTGTTTCTAAAAAAATTGTAAATGCGCTTTGTCGACAAGCAAATTTTGAGCCTATCTCCGAGATTGATAAGGAAAAAGGTAAATTGCAACATATAAGCATGTCTCCTTTAGAAAAATATCACCGTGATAAACACTGTATGTATGCGCATACTTGTTTTGACATTTAGCTTCGTGTTATATCACCGTGATACAAATTGATATGACATACTTGCAAAGAAATGTTATAAAATTGTATGACATATAAACATTCGTAGTTTATATTTATCGTGAATAAATATTCATAAAACTTACTTGGGATTTGTTTCGTGCATATTGGAATACAAGTCTAAATGAAATGAAAAGAAAAGAAGTAAGAAACAACCTCCGCTCACAAAGTCACCATATCGTAGCGTTTGCTTTGTCAGATAGTCAAAGTAGTCGAATCGGTGTTTTGGAAGAGATTTCTTAAAGCGCTTGTTCCATAATTAAGAAGAATAGTCGTGTTTGCGTTGTTGCATATATTGATTGAAAATGAGTTATAGTTGTTGTCAATTTATGTTGTGAATTTCGAGTTATAGGTTTTGTGTTTTTGTTATGATAGTGCTTAAGTATATTAATGTAGATGTTATATTGCTTTTAAATAAGCTGTTAGTTTTTGATTGGATGTGTTGTTGTTTCAGTTTAGTCTTTTTGTTGAATCATCTGTTATATTGTCACTGGTGATATTTTTAATTCATAGTATCACCAGTGATATTTCAAGTAATGTATAGTATCACCAGTGATATTTTAAGACAATTTTTGAAGTTATTGTATTATGCTTTTTGACTTTGTGTTTTATCACCTTCTTTATAGCTTCTAGTGGTTTGAAAACTCCTCTTTCTTTTATTCATCATGATTTTATTGATACTCTGGTGGATCGGTTTTTGGGTTCCTAGAGTTGCTCGCTAGTGTGCTACCGCTTTGTTTAGTGTTTATGATTCGTTGAGGATTGCATTAGTATGTACATGAGATATGCTTGAGGCGGATTTGGTATTAGAAAGTCTACTCGTAAAAGATTAAGGGATGGATTTGTAAAGAGAAGTATTTAGTTTGCAATAGGGAAGGGTGCCCAAAGAAAATTCGTTTGAATACGTTAGCTCCCTAAGAGATATAACACCGCATATTACATATACCAAATATCTATAAAACAAGAAATAAAACTACAAAAATAAAAACTTGACATATCTAAAAATCAAAGAAAGTGTTACATCAAATTTAATGAATATCATAAGTGGTATAAACATCAAAATCAAAACCAAGTGTTGCCTCATTTTTAAGAATATCACAAGTGATACCAGATACAAAGAACTGTATGAATCACAAAAATCCTCATAAAATTATTCCAAACTAGTGAGCATAAGTTTTTTTAGCAATATTGAAAAGCTATGAATTACAAGTGTTACATCAAACAAAATAAATTAAAAAAAAAAGGCAAAATCAGAATTCGACTGCAGCAGATTCACCTTCAACGGAGCCGCCTCCAGGACCACCACCCCCCGGGGCAATGACTAGAGAGTACTGGTAACGCACTAGACGAAACTCCAGGAACCCAAAAAAACTTATCCCGCAGGAGTGTCAATAAACTCATGATGATTAAATGACTTATGTGTTTTCACACTATAAGAAGCTGTAAACAAAGGTAAACATACGGTAAATAGGGTATCATCACAACTTAAAAAAAATAAGATTTAAGAATAATTATAAAACAATAACAATGAAATATCACTAGTGATAATTTACATGACATATAATAAAGTTTAACCTATAAATATCAAAACGTATAAAAAACAAAATATTACAAGTGATACTACAAATATCACAAGTGATACTACAAAGCTACAGTTCAAAAGCAAGAATTTTGTTTATTTGTAACTCTTTTATACCCAGTTGATTCCCTCTCAATTTCAAGTGTACATTAAATATCCTATTGGGAACTGAACTCACAAAGATATGTGCATACTATAACAATTATGTTGTACCATTCAAGACGAGACCGAAGATGTAAAGGTAGATAACACCTAGGCAACGACCTCCACAATGATAACAACCAAAAGCATTTTACTAGGAAATAAATATATCATAAATTGTTTTACCTTGTCCAATAAGGTGAAACGGGCCTTGAATGGTTCTAAAACTTTTCCAACAAGTTTTGCAGCATCATTCTGAGAGAAAATTTAGTTCAATGTTAAAAAGTATAAATTGCGATCACGAGCTTCACCACGCATCTCAGAATACATATTTACTGTGATCTCGACAAAGTTAAAGCATTCATACATCGCATACATTAATAGAACCTATCTTAACAAGCACTAAGTTTCATAAGAAAACATTACCGACCGCATCTCTAGTTTCAAGCCAAACAGAGTCGAACACGTGAACTCCGGTTAGCTAATTTATTTCCATAATTCAAACTTCCATGCCCACCATTATAAGCATCGCTAAGACATGAGAGCTTCTATCGCATCCAATGGTTGTATCTTGAGAAGCACATAAAACAATACAATTATAATATCATTAACTTCGGATATCACCGGTCATACTACACGACGATAGAGAGCGATTCAAAACAAAGAATCGACATAAAATAGCATTTCAAAGGTCTTTGTTAAAACATAAATTCAACTAACAACTTAATTAATAAGTAAAATTACAGGAGCATATAACAAGATTATCAAATATTTTTCACTCACACATTTTATCAAACAGTTGGTGTGCAACTTGATAAGAAGGATTGTTACACAACCTGATCCACATAATTAACAAGTGATTCAACATCATTATCAACCACAACAATATAAATCAGATAAGCTTCTAAAACAAACGGTTCATTCAAATCAAAATCTGCTACTTACCGGAGGTGATTATGAGATAATGATCGGAACGGTGATGGTGATTGGAATGGTGATGGTGATGATGATCAGAACGGTGATGATAATAGGAATGGTAATTATGGATCGGGATAACTAATTTTTGGAGGGAAAAAATGAGAGCAGAGGAAAACACATACAAAGTGTGTGTAAAAAATGACGAATGGTAAAAAGAAAAATAAATAAAGGCTTTATATAGTTGGAAGATTAAGGTTAAACATATTAAATCTTATATTAATCTCAACCATTAGATCAATCCAAATAGAAGGTGGGGATTTGTCCCTTGGTAAGCACCAAAATAAAAATATGCAAATGAAAATTCCTCAATATTTGTAACAGAAGAATAAATAACTGCCAACAATTTTGAGTTGAGATGAACATTTTGTAAAACCCAAAAATCTAAAACCTATATAAAGACTAAAATACCCTTGGAACCAAGAATAATAAAATACGTAAAACTCGTTTATAATAAAGTACGGAAATTAAAAACCTAATAAATAAAACTTAATGAATATAATTTCGTGAATGACTTTGGTACGACGAAGGATGTAAATGTTTCGCTAATAAGTTGGGCCGTTTGGACTCGTGTCATTTGTTTTTGTTTTGCGCCAAGCCTAAGCCCAAGAGGGATGTTTGTTGTGTTCGTGTGAGCTAAGGTGGGTCAAGCCCATTTGTTTTGTGTGTGTATTCGGTTGGATCCAAGCCAACCCAAACCCAATCACTTTCCTATTCTAACTCAAATACTACAACTATAAATACATTACATAATCACTTAATTGGAACCCTAGTTTTGCTTTGCCTTTTCTTTTTCTTTTGCTCGCCGAGAACTCCCAAACACCCCTTGGTGTCGATTTTTCTTATTCAAGTGAAGGTATAACGCTTATTCATCTTCCTTTAACATACCTTGCATGAATATGTCGAGATCTATTTGATTTGTCGCGCTTTTCTTTTTGTTTTGGGAGAGGTGGTAACCAAGGAAACTAGAAACCCTAATTTATATTAAGCGATAATTAATAAGGAACGTGTAAGTGATAAGTAATATTGAATCGGGTCATGTATATGTTGAGTTAATGTGAGCGAGACATGCATGAGTTGGACGAGGCATGCATGAGTTTCGAATGGGGTTTAAAACATATTAACTTGTATATGAAACATGTTGAGATGAGCTAGGTCTTGTGTAAAATATGCTAGCCGAAACCCTAGGTGAACCGAGAATATGTATACATGAGATTTAGACGTGTAATTAATGAGTAAGAGTACGTAAACATAAACCCTAGTTTTAATATGGGAAGCGTATAAAGTATACTAAACCCTAATAACTTATGGTCACATGAAATCTTAAACGTGTAAGATAAAGAGTAAAAGTAAAGAAGGTTATTAATTACGTATTAGGTTAAGTGGAGAGTCATTAAGACGTAACATGTAAAATGAATGCATATTAATGAGATATTAAAGAGTAAGAACCCTAGAACGTAAATGAGAGTATATTAGGGTTTGAGCTAAATATAGTAAGTGTTATTTCATGTGTGAGTTATAACTTATAAAACTATTTTCACATTTAAAGATGGACTTTAATAAATGATATAACAAACCCTAATCTACAACATTGATTATAAAATATTTAAGACTCACTAATAAAACCCTAAAGTATAAAGATTACTAATTATGGATACTAAATATTAAAAGATCATTATGACGATTATGGAATCATTAATAACTTGGACGCACCGTTAATGTCTATAGGTTACGTGAAGAGGAGTAATCCTTTGTTTTCGCTTTTCGCTTTTCGATCTTTGCGTTGGAATAAGGCAGATATTCGACCTTTTCAAGAAAGGTTTCTCTTAATGTTTTCTTTCGTATTAGGTTTTCCTAAGCCTTTGCTATGAATCCCAAATCGATTTGTTCGAGCTATTGCTTATCCGAACTCGATTTCGAATTATGAAACATTTGATTTTGAACTATCCGATATGAAAACTATGATTTTGGAAATATGAATGATTTTCGATAAATATGATCTATGTCGGTTATGACATTCGATTTGACCTAAGATAGTTTGACACCGAGCCAAATATTTAACTAGTCATGGGGTTCCATGTCCGTATCGATGATGCACTCGATATGACTCTAGGGCGCAGAGTGATGTTCGCCACGCCTCGGATGGTGAAGCATATTTGTGAATATGTAGGAAGGGCGATGGATGCATCCTAGATCATTATCGTTATATGTTATATGTTATCCGATGATTGATGTGCGTGCGTCGCACGCCCTTCATAACTCGTAGGTCTCCCTACAAAAATGTTGCCTTGTGTGAATATGAATGTAATCGATATAAGTTCGGCTCGTGGTAGTTGACTATAAATATCTTTTGAAATTACGATTTATGCTTATAAAATGATTATGATTTTGCTATTGCTCATTCACTTTATTTCGTATCCGTTATCGTTTAGTATTCGCTTTTGCTTTCATATCATGCTCTTTGGGCTTTTGAAGCTCACCGCACTTTCTTTTCTTCCGCCGCGGTATCTAAGCATTGGAAGTCGGGTTTGCTTGGGATGAGTGCTCGAGTGGACTTACCTTAGAGTTTTAGCTTTGATTTCTTATGATACCCTTTAGACTTATGTTATTTCGGATATTATGTTGAAGTTTATTATGTTTCATTGGGACCTATGTATTGAAGTCTTTGACTTGGATTTTTCCGCATTTATGTTAAGACTTTCTTTTGGTTATGAATGTTTTGCTTTGATATGACACCATTACTTGTGATTCCTTTACCCTTGGCGGTCGGGCGTTATAATTTATGGTATCGAGCCTGTGTTTACGACTTGTAGTCGGACTCGTGAACATAAGAACCTTAAGTTATCCCTTAGAGTTAAGATTTGACCCGTGAGGATTGGGTAGACTTAGGTTTCCTTCTGCGAACTTCCATTTCGTATCTCATCTTTGTTCGCTTTGCTAATCGTTTGAATATCGTTTAGATGGTTCGAACTCGTACTACCGGTGGCGCGGATGGAGACGATGATGTCATAATATGGATCTCGCGATTGCGAATGCTCTCAACTCTCTTTTCCCGGTTTGACTACACCGAGATGATGGAACAGTGATCAACAATATTCGAATCGATCGGTGAACCTTCGTGAAGCGGTGGAGGTGCTCAACCCGTCGGCATACATACTTGGCTCGAGCGTTTGGTAAGCTCAAGCCTCTTTCTTTAGCACTGCTACTCCCACCAAGCCGAGGACCGGATCACCATGTTGAGAAGTCGTTTGAAGCTTGGGTTGTGGAGATGGATTTAAGACTCGTTTAGTTGCATTCAAATTGGAAGGTGATGCTTTGAATTGGTGGAAAGCATTGAAACAAGCACGAGGAGGAGATGCTTTCATCGTTACTTGTACTTGGGCGGAGTTTTGACTATCTTCTATAACCGTTATTTCCTCGATGTCGAACAAAGAAAGGTATGAGAGGATTATCAGCGATCTACCGTTTGATAATGAGAACCCAACGAGTACATGAGTAGGTTTATGAGGTTGGTAAGCTTTGTTGGAGCGATTGTTGGAGATGGTAGGCGCCAAGCTAAGCATTTCAAATGGGGATCAAGAAGTGGGTGTTGGACCGATCGCTTAACACCGACTATGAGGATGTGTCACCGCAATGATGCACCGTAACATTGAGATCTTTCATGAGGTTCGTGTTACAACAAGCGTAATCGCGATGGTGATCGGATTCAAGGTAGGACTCAAAGTAATGAGTATAAGGGAAATACTAGCAGGAGTTATGATTCGGGGGACAAGGGATAAGAGTTATGATCACGGGTCATCGGAAGGAATGGACTCTAGGCGCCCGAGGCGTAGGGTCGATAATAAGAGTGGCTGGTAAGAATGGAAATGATCGTCGAATCAAGGTAACAATAACCCGCCATAACAAAGATCACCGGCTCGAGGATCGAATCGGTCGTGCTTCAGATCTTACGTCGAAAAAGGACACCAAGTTTTGCCTCCCCACCTATCTGCATACTACTTGTGGAAAGGCTCATCCGGACCGTGTTTCAAGGCCATCGGTGGATGTTTCTCTTGTGGTTCTACTACTCACAAGATCAAGGATTGCCCTAAGAGGAACTCGACGATTCTCGGAAACTATACCAAGCCGCCACCTACCATCGGACGTGTCTATGCTACTACTCGGAATCGGCGGAGCATACTTGTGTACCATTACGGAACTCTTTTCATTGATGATTATTCGTCTTCGCTTTATTTGACACCGCGCCACACACTCCATCATATCCATCACATGTGCTAAGAAACTTAATATGAAGCCACAACCACTAACGAATCACTTATCGATATCACGCCATGAAAAGTCACATGATCATTGATCATAAATACGTTAAGTGTCCTCTTCGCTTTGATGATCGTATCCGCCATGCACATCTCGTATCCTCTCGATATGGTCGACTTTGATATCATTCTAGGCATGGATTGGTGGCTTATCATAGAGCTTCCATCGATCGCTATGCTAGAACCGTGATCTTTGGAGACGCCAAACATCCTAAATTGCTTATCATGGTTCTAAACCACCAAATCATAAGTTCATTTCGCATGAAGGCACGAACCATGATTGCTCATGGGTGTCAAGGTTTTCTAGCATCCGCAAGGACACATCTTTGGAGAGTCCTAACATTGAAAATCTTTCCGTTGTTTGTGAATTCACCGACGTTTTTTCCGATGAACCCCCGGACTTCCTCCACCGAGAAGTCGAGTTTAGCATTGAGTTGATTCCCGGTGCTAAACCGATTTCAAAGCTCCGCATCGTATGGCACCAGAGAATCAAGGAGTTGAAGGAACAACCGCAAGAGATGATAGATAATGGATTCATTCGACCTAGTGTTTCTCCGTGGGGTGCACTGTGTTGTTTGTGAAGAAGAAGGATGGAAGTATGCGTCTATGTATTGACTACCGTGAACTCAACCGACATTATTCGGAACCGTTATCCTTGCCGCAGATAGACGATTTGTTTGATCAACTGCTAGAGCTAAGTTCTTTTCTAAGATTGATCCGAGGTCGGTTATCATCAACTACGCGTGAAGGAGCAAGATGTTCCTAAGACCGCTTCGTACTGGATATGGTCATTATGAGTTTCTCGTTATGCCTTTTGGTTTGACGAATGCGCTTCTTGTGTTTATGGACCCGATGAATCGTGTTTTCCATGAGTTCCTCGACAAGTTCGTTATTGTTTTCATCGACGACATTTTGGTTTACTCTAAGTCGAAGAAGAGCATGAGCAACATCTCAGGATAGTGTTGGAGATTTTGAGGAAGAAGAAGTTGTACGCCAAATTCTCGGTGTGAATTTTGGTTAGACAGTCGCTTTCCTTGGTCATATCGTATCACCGATGGTATAACCATGGATCCGCTCTAAGGTCGAGGCTATCACTAAGTGGCCAAGACCTACGATGTTGATCGAGGTCGAGTTTTCTAGGACTTGCCGGATACTATCGACGCTTTGTTGAAGGTTTTTCTCGCTTAGCTTTGCCTTTAACCCAATTGATGAGGAAAGGTGAAAAGTTCGTGGACGGATGAAAGAGAAAAGAGTTTTGAAGAGTTGAACGGAGATTGGTTTCGCCCTATTTTGACTCTTCCATCCGGTTCGGAGGGTATCAAATCTATAGCGATGCATCTAAGAAAGGATTGGGTCGTGTCTTGATGCAACATGGTAAGGTGATAGCTACGCTCAAGACAACCGAAACCTTATGAGGAGAATTACCCAACTCATGATCTTGAGTTAGCTGCGGTGGTTTTGCGTTGAAGATCCGGAGACATTACTTGTATGAGAGACGTGTGATATTTTCACCGACCATAAGAGTCTCAAGTATATTTTCACCAAAAGGAACTCAATATGAGACAAAGAAGATGGTTAGAACTTAAGGATTATGACACTAACATTCAAGTACCATCCCGGTAAGGCTAATGTAGTTGCCGACGACTTAGGAAATCGTATGATTGCAAGTGTTGAGATTGAGCCTAAGATTATTCGCGACTTAGAACGTTTGGATGTCGAGTTGTGCGCACGAGGTTCGGTGGATACCGGGCTAGTATGAAGGTGGAGTCGAACCTTATACCGCAAATTAAGGAAGCTCGAGAAAGATGACGGCGAGTTGTGGTCGTAGCTCGTAATGTTGAAGAAGGTAAAGCAGTATCGGAGTTTAAGGTTGATAACGATGGAATTGTATGGTATGAAGATAGGCTTTTGCTCCAAATGATCGGTACTTCATGAAAGTTATGACCGAAGCTCATAGTTCTCCTTTCACTATTCATCCCGGTTCTACCAAGATGTATAGGATTTGAAACAAGATTTCGTGGAACGGCATGAAGCAAGATGTCGCGACATTTGTGTCGAAGTGTATGATTTGTCGCAAGTGAAGATCGAACATCAAAGAGCTAGTGGATCGTTACAACCATTGGATATTCCGACATGGAAGTGGGATAAGATATCTATGGACTTTGTGATCGACTACCTCTTACTAAGAAGAAGCATGATGCGATTTGGGTGGTTGTTGATCGACTAACCAAATCGGCTCATTTCTTACCAATTAGAAAGGATTATGGTATCGGCAGATTGTCGAGATTTTTCAAGAAGAGATAGTTAGACTTCATGGTACTCCGACGGCTATTGTGTCGATAGGGATCGCGTTTTACTTCGCTTCGGAAGGGTTTGCGAAAAGCTTGGGGTACTCGACTTAATTTTAGTACGGCATTTCATCCTCAAACGGATGGTCATCGAGAGGACTATTCGCACCTAAGAGGACATGCTAAGGGCTTGTGCTTTGGAATGGACCGTCACTTGGGATGAATATTTGTGTTTGGTAGAGTTTGCATATAATAACAGTTGGCATGCTAGTATTAAGGCAAAGACCGCTTGAACTTCTTTATGGAAGGAATGTAGATCACCTACTTGTTGGGATGAAGTAGGTGAACGCCTAATGAAGGACCGAAATGATTGAGATCACTAATGAGAAAGTAGTCATTGCTAGAGAGAAGTTGAAGGAGGCTAGGTCTCGTCGGAAAAGTTATGCCGACAAGCATCGCCGTGATTTAGAATTTCGTGTTGGTGATCGTGTGTTTTGAAAGTCTCACCGCTTAGAGGTGTGAACGCTTTGGAATCAAGGGCAAGCTTAGTCCTCGATTCATTGGTCCGCTTGAAATTCGAACGATAGGAGAAGTTTCGATCGATTAGCACTTCCGCCTCGGTTATCGCATGTTCATGATGTGTTTCATGTATCTCTCCTTAGAGGATACAATTATCATCCATTACACGTTGCTTCGTATCCGTTTGATCGATTCGATCCGATATGTCTTTGCTCAAGAACCGGAAGCTATTTTGGAAAGACAAGAAAGAGTCATGAGAAGTAAAGTTATTCCGCTCGTTAAGATTCTTTGGAAAAATCACCCGAGCGTGAGGCTACTGGGAGACCAAGAGTCGATGCGAGCTAGTTATCCTCATTTCTTTGAATAGTTCGGTATGTTCTCATTTCGTTATCGTTTTCGTTTTCGTTTCATTTCAATTTTCGAGGACGAAAATTTTTTTTTAGAGGGGAAGAGTTGTAAAACCCAAAAATCTAAAACCTATATAAAGACTAAAATACCCTTGGAACCAAGAATAATAAAATACGTAAAACTCGTTTATAATAAAGTACGGAAATTAAAAACCTAATAAATAAAACTTAATGAATATAATTTCGTGAATGACTTTGGTACGACGAAGGATGTAAATGTTTCGCTAATAAGTTGGGCCGTTTGGACTCGTGTCATTTGTTTTGTTTTGCGCCAAGCCTAAGCCCAAGAGGGATGTTTGTTGTGTTCGTGTGAGCAAGGAGTGGGTCAAGCCCATTTGTTTGTGTGTGTGTATTCGGTTGGATCCAAGCCAACCCAAACCCAATCACTTTCCTATTCTAACTCAAATACTACAACTATAAATACATTACATAATCACTTAATTGGAACCCTAGTTTTGCTTTGCCTTTTCTTTTCTTTTGCTCGCCGAGAACTCCCAAACACCCTTGGTGTCGATTTTTCTTATTCAAGTGAAGGTATAACGTTTATTCATCTTCCTTTAACATACCTTGCATGAATATGTCGAGATCTATTTGATTTGTCGCGTTTCTTTTCTTTTTGTTTTGGGCCGAGAGGTGGTAACCAAGGAAACTAGAAACCCTAATTTATATTAAGCGTATAATTAATAAGGAACGTGTAAGTGATAAGTAATATTGAATCGGGTCATGTATATGTTGAGTTAATGTGAGCCGAGACATGCATGAGTTGGACGAGGCATGCATGAGTTTCGAATGGGGTTTAAAACATATTAACTTGTATATGAAACATGTTGAGATGAGCTAGGTCTTGTGTAAAATATGCTAGCCGAAACCCTAGGTGAACCGAGAATATGTATACATGAGATTTAGACGTGTAATTAATGAGTAAGAGTACGTAAACATAAACCCTAGTTTTAATATGGGAAGCGATAAAGTATACTAAACCCTAATAACTTATGGTCACATGAAATCATAAACGTAAGATAAAGAGTAAAAGTAAAGAAGGTTATTAATTACGTATTAGGTTAAGTGGAGAGTCATTAAGACGTAACATGTAAAATGAATGCATATTAATGAGATATTAAAGAGTAAGAAACCCTAGAACGTAAATGAGAGTATATTAGGGTTTGAGCTAAATATAGTAAGTGTTATTTCATGTGAGTTATAACTTATAAAACTATTTTCACATTTAAAGATGGACTTTAATAAATGATATAACAAACCCTAATCTACAACATTGATTATAAAATATTTAAGACTCACTAATAAAACCCTAAAGTATAAAGATTACTAATTATGGATACTAAATATTAAAAGATCATTATGACGATTATGGAATCATTAATAACTTGGACGAATCGTTAATGTCTATAGGTTCTGAAGAGGAGTAATCCTTTGTTTCGCTTTTCGCTTTTCGATCTTTATGCTGGAATAAGGTGCAGATATTCCGACCTTTTCAAGAAAGGTTTCTCTTAATGTTTTCTTTTCGTATTAGGTTTTCCTAAGCCTTTGCTATGAATCCCAAATCGATTTGTTTGAGCTATTGCTTATCCGAACTCGATTTCGAATTATGAAACATTTGATTTTGAACTATCTCGATATGAAAACTATGATTTTGGAAATATGAATGATTTTCGATAAATATGATCTATGTCGGTTATGACATTCGATTTGACCTAAGATAGTTTGACACCGAGCCAAATATTTAACTAGTCATGGGGTTCCATGTCCGTATCGATGATGCACCTCGATATGACTCTAGGCGTAGAGTGATGTTCCGCCACGCTCGATGGTGAAGCATATTTGTGAATATGTAGGAAGGGCGTATGGATGCATCCTAGATCCGTTATCCGTTATATGTTATATGTTATCCGATGATTGATCTTCGCGCGCGCACGCCCTTCATAACTCGGTAGGTCTCCCCACAAAATGTTGCCTTGTGTGAATATGAATGTAATCGATATAAGTTCGGGCTCGTGGTAGTTGACTATAAATATCTTTTGAAATTACGATTTATGCTTATAAAATGATTATGATTTTGCTATTGCTCATTCACTTTATTTCGTATCCGTTATCGTTTAGTATTCGCTTTGCTTTCATATCTGCTCACGGGCTTTTGAAGCTCACCGCACTTTTCTTTTCTTCCGGCGGTATCTAAGCATTGGAAGCTGGGTTTGCTTTGGGATGAGTGCTTGAGTGGACTTACCTTAGAGTTTTAGCTTTGATTTCTTATGATACCCTTTAGACTTATGTTATTTCGGATATTATGTTGAAGTTTATTATGTTTCCGCTGGGACCTATGTATTGAAGTCTTTTGACTTGGATTTTTCCGCATTTATGTTAAGACTTTCTTTTGGTTATGAATGTTTTGCTTTGATATGACACCATTACTTGTGATTCCTTTACCCTTGGCGGGTCGGGGCGTTACACATTTCGTCCCATTTACTTATGTATGGGTTGCTTTGGGTTGTGCTTTATCTCTAACACGTCATTAAGTCAAAATTTTAATTGAAAGATAGTTTAAAGGTTTACGGGTTAATCGGGTCGAAAACAGGATGAAAGTCATCTAAAGTTTGGTTCTTACTCTTCTTTTCGTACTTTTTTTTTAGCCAGCATCAAATTTGAATACTCTAAATTAAGGCTGAGCAAAATCAACTGAAAATCAAGCCGAGCCGAATCGGATCGAACCAAACCAACATTATTCGGTTCGGTTTTCGGTTTTGTATAATTATGGTTTTCTGTTTCGGTTTTACTCGGTTCGGTTCGGTTCGGGTCAAAACCAAGAAAAATACACCTAAACTATCGGTTCGGTTTTGGTTTCGCTAGGTTAACTTCGGTTTGGTTTCGGTTTCACTAGGTTAACTTCAGTTCGGTTCTCGGTTCACGTTTTCCCAAAATTGGTTTCCGGGTCGGGTTTGGTCGGTTCGGCTCGGGTTTGACCCGTTGCTCAGCCCCTAACTAGATAATTAAAAGCATAAACAGGTTTCCTAAACACAATAAACTGATATTGCTACTTGTAGAAGCTGAACCATGATCAGATAATCACTTTCAAAATACATGTAAACATCACCTCAATTTTATTCGACGTATAGTGTATTGTTATCCAATGGCAAGAGCGCTCGTGCTTGAGTCAATAGACCCGGGTTCGAGTCTCTTCCTTGGCCTTTGGCTAAGATAGGTACCCACCTCCGCAAAACTTATGGGCACACTGGAGAGACTTTGTGGAATAAGAGTTCAGGGGTCCGAGTCTTGGCTTGTGCTCACTCCAGTTGGTGCCTCACTAGGCCAGGAGACCGAAGCTATTCCTTGTGGGGTGCCAAAAAGGAATCCGGTGTCTGGGTGTTCCCCACAATCTACACTTTTTTGTGGAATTCAGATAGTAGTAACTACAACTAGTTAACTAATACCAATTATTACCTTGTCATATACCCAAGCATCATGCTGTCTTTTTATTGATCCTGGCTCTACGCCAAGTAAGATCATAGGTTTCCATTTATTATAGTACGTATAAGAGACTTGTTATTCTGTCCTTTTGTCTATGCATTTGTTCATTTGTTAATGGTGAGATGCTACATTGGGTATTAAAGAAGACGCCAACGCAACCATTACCAGGCCATGTATCAAGAAGGAGAGGGAGGCTCTGCTGTTCATCAGCAAACTTAAAACAGCGGGTAAAAACCTTACTTATACTATTAAGCCATGGTACTTATGTAAATCTTGTTATTTAATTGTTTTATGTTTTGCTATCTATGCAGAAGTTGCATTTTGTGGTGCATCATTACCATGATGTTTGTGAATGAAGTATCCATTTTGGTAATTAGTTAGTTGGTTAGATCCTTAGGTAACAAAAGTTTGTAAATATTTTTTCATCGAACAATGTTGTCAGCTCTTTTAGCTTTTGATTTACTTATTAAGAATAAGTTATTAACATGTCCATTCTCCCAATTAAAAGGTATCAAGGGTGATCATATTATAGGTGATTATATGAATAATTAAACACTGAAGATGACATGTTGTATATCTTCTTTCTTGGCGAAAAGAGAAATAATAAATGTTGAACGATATTTAAGAATGGAGAATACATCAAAAAAAAAAAAAAAAAAAAAAAAACTAATATGTGAGCTAACACCATGCATGTGATTCTGTAGAGACATGTAAAATCCTTCCTATTCAAAACATGAAAGCTAAAACAACACATGGCAGATGTATAGAATTGGAATTCAGTTAAATTATAGAGTAAACTCCAAAATACATCTCGTGGTTTATCTTGTTTCGCACCATACATCCTCTCGCAAAGTTTCAACAGATACATCACCGTTAGTAAAGTTAACCTATATACATCCATCGGTTAAAATAAGGAC
>CM040245.1:29745494-29798994 GCA_022545495.1 Chrysanthemum lavandulifolium | reverse complement strand
ATATATGGCTACGAGCACGAGTAGGAGGTTCAGATGCTTCTTCTTGTTCCAAGCGAAGGTGATACTCATACTGCGGACACCATAAATTGGAAGTCGGTTTAATCATCAACGTATGACCAATGCATAGAAATTCATCAAATTGATTCGGATCATTGTGAACGAACTTGAATTTGAATTATGGAAGTGTGAGAGGAAGTATATAAATTGTGAATTTGAATTATGGAAGTGTGAAAAAAAATGGTGTTTTAGTTGGGTATCTATAGTGGTAAAAAAATGTTTTTGAAATTTTTATTTTATTTTATTTTTATTTTTTTAATAAAACTAGCCGTTAAGGGCTGTTTTGTAATTTTTTTTAAACACAAACGGTCACTAGCGGTTATAAGGGGGTGTTTTGTAAATTTTTTGAATTTTTTTTAAGCCTTTAATGGGCGTTGATTTGGTAACGCATGGGGACTAACGTTGCAATAACGCTGGAGGTCCAACGGGTTAACGCCGATTAATGGCGTTATTTGCCCACTAACTGTTAGTTATGGCGTTATCAATGAAACCGCTCTTAGAGTGAAGGGTATCATAGTAAGCCATGGCTCTTCATTGGGTCCCACATTTGCCACATCACAACACATCCACTTAAAATACCCCATTCACAACTAACCTCAACCTCTTCACTTGGGCCCCACCTACTCAAACTACACACACTCATTCAAATACAAAACAAAATTTAAAATCAAAAAAGAAAATAAAGTTGTTGTCTTTTTCTTCGTCACTTCCCTAGCGAAATCAAAACCGACGAGCCACCTTGGTGTGGTGGTGAAGTCCGGCGAGAGCTGGCGAGGAGTCCACATTGGATTGGCGAGCTGATTTCGTTACAATACCCATCACTCTTATGTTGATGTTGGTAAGTTTTACCACTCATGAAGCACACGGTACAAGCATTGAAGCTGTAATTGATTGTACTTACTGAGAAGCTAATTGTACATGCTTGAAATGCAATTCATTTTAATTTTGAGTCGTGGGTGATCCAAGAGAAATAAAGATTGACTTGGCATTTGTTTTCAAATAACAAGAGTTTGGTTCAATAAAGATCAAAGAAAAACTAAATATCAAATAAACCATTCTCAACCATTCATTTTTTCATTAAAACAACAAAATAAACTTTCACCTTCATTTTTAAATACTAAATATCTCACAAAGCATTGATCGTTAGACGAAACTAATCATACCATCACGAAAAGCATAAAATTACCTTTAATTTGATATCTCATATCATATATTTTCGACGAATTTTTTTCTGACTTTTTTGTGGGTTTAGGGTTTACGGTTAGAGTTTAGGTGTTTATGGTTTAAGGTTTTAGAGGTTTAGGGTTTAGGGTTTTTTAGGGTTTAAGGGTTAGGGTTTTTAGGGTTTAGGGTTTGTAGTTTAGGGGTTGTGTTAACACATTTTTTTTTTAAATTTTCATTTATAGTGTAATATATCGAAACCCATAAAAAACGATAATAAATAAGCTCGTCGAAAGTATACAATATTAGATCTCTATAGAAAGATAATTTTATTCTTGTCGCAATGGTATAATTAGTTTTATCTCACTATTAACGGTTTGTGAGATATTTAATTTTTAAATATAAGGGTGAAAGTGAATTTAATTAATTTGATAAAAAATGAATGGTTGATATTGATCCATTTGATATTTAGTTTTTATGTGATCTTTATTGATCTCACCCCCAAATAACAAACCATCCAATTGCTCCTTTATTTCTGGGATGTGTGTTCATGATATTGAGATCATGGGTTAACTTCATCAGGTGGCTATATATATAGCTTGGAAGGATGTGGTTCTATATACAAAAAGAGCAACCTCATACTTACTCAAAATTAAAGCTATTGTGTATGCTTCTCTCGGGTTTTCTGTTACCGTCATCGTGTTGTAATCGCGAGTTGTTGCTACTCATCGATTACGTGTGTAGGACTGTATTAATCCTGGGTGCTTAGGCTTGGAGACTCGAGCAACTTATATGGAATGCCAAAAGTACTTTAAACGACAGGGATTTGACATCCCGTACGGTTCTGTTTGTTTTACATGTTTAACAGGTTTGGAGAAGATGAATGATGATGAAGTTGATGTTGGTTGGTGTTTTATTTGGTTCTGAGTTTCGTGTGTTCGAATCAAGTTGGGGTTTAATGCTCCTCTATGTGGCATTGTGATGTTACTATGGAAAATCATAATGTTGGTAAGGTATCTCGTTTGATCTTGATACAATGATTACATGAACTCAGTTTGGTTGCACATATATGTTATGTTTATCAATGGGTTAAAAACACAATCGGTTGAACAAATAATAATATTTTAATCAAAATTCTCAAATCCTCCCACAACCAAGGTCGATGGCAACCTAGATTGTTAACCTTCAATCGCCACATGGCGGTAATGAATGGCTATTTGTTTTATTTTTCTTTTTTCTTTTAAATATTTATTATTTTATAAAAGAATAGATTGGTTGTAGGTATTGGTTAGGTTGGGTTGTTGATAAAAAGGTATAGATTGGTTGTGTAGGTGAAGAAAAGAAAAAATAATATTTTAGTAGAGATTGGGTCGTGATAGATTGTTGATAAACATAAGAGACATAAATATTTTGTTCAACAGAGTATTCTCCGCATTAGTCCAAAGTGAGTTTTTTGTCAGAGCCTTGTGGTTTTAAAACAAAATTACGCAAGCCTTGTAGTTTCAAAAATAATTACATCACAAAATATTTATTTTATTTTTCTATTGTTTTCTTTTTACGCGTCAGCAAACAAAAGCAGTAGTTAATATTGAAAAAACCAAACCCTAGTTCACGTCCTACACTTTTGAAGGTATCCCCATCATGTCGGCTCTCATCGCACCACATGTCGACGTCTTTGTGATATAAACTCTTTCCTGACTACATCTCTTTTCACCACCAGGTTAAACTTGGTTTCAGTTTTTGTTTTAAATTTGTTAATCGTAAGTGGTGATTTATCTAGTTAAATGGTCGACAAGTGGGGTTATGGACTACATCTCTTTTGCTAATGAGGGGTTAACGACTGCTTTTTTATAGTACATTGTAACTCGTTACTTTTGAATGGTTTCATTGTAATGTTATCTAGTTGATATGGCTCATGCATATCTATACTATTATATAAAGATTTAAGTTGTGGGCTCCACAAAAAAGGAGTCTAATCATCGAGTGACGTGTGTCACTTCTAACTAAAAATAACAAAATGGAGTAGCTCTAACAAACTAAAATAAAGAGCTCCAATAATGGGGTGACACATGTCACTTCTTAACTAATTAATCACCTTTATTTTTAAATTTAAATATCTTTTAATTCGTTTAATTTTTTTATGATCTAATTTCACCATATTTTTTAAAATTTTGTGCTCTTTAATTCAACATCCATTTTGATATATTTTTATGAGTTTTTAGTTTTTACATTTTTAGTAGGTTTATTTTATTTTGATTCAAATTTTTATAACTTTAACCTTTATTTCAATCAATACAAACTTTATTTATCAAAATCATTTACTTTTGGGAAAGTGTTTGACGGGAAAAGAGATTGTGAAGGTCTTTTATATGCGGAATAATGATGTCACGGAAAGATACGGAAAACCCAAACAAACACATACAACTAACACATACATTTGGAGTGTTGTGAAATGAATTCACTAGCGGGTAGGAATTGCGAGGAGAGTTGGGTTAGCAATTCATTTACTATATTTATTATATAATTATATTTATCGCCGTCATTGTTGTGGATATCCAACTAGTACATGTGAACTTCCAAACTTTCGATAGTATATATATATATATATATATATATTCATTTTTTATAGTTAAACGACTCATGCATATCGCGATATTAATATAATGTTCTTAACTGCTTAGTGGTTTTATATGCTACTATGGCTTCAAAGTTTGTTGTACTATTATGTTACCGGGTTGGCAAAATTTGTGATGGACCACAAGGTATAAGTTATAATAAGCCGTAAAGCTATCAGGGTTCAACATGGAATAAAATTGAATGAACTTATTAATCAAATCCATTGTACTATTATGTTATGTGATTTTGATGTTGTAATGTGCTATGAATTTGCCAAACCAAAGCACACGATTTTTATATATTATGATTCAAATTTAATGTTCTTGAATTGTGCTTGAATTGAGTGTTATGCTTTTAAGCATGGTTGTCAGGATCCCGATCCTGATCTTAAGATCTTACGATTTTACGATCATCAGAAGCAAAACGATCCTGTTCCTACATAGGATCTTTGCAAGCTTAAGATCTTATAGGATCCCGATCTCGACCATACGATCTCACGATCTAATCCGATCCGATCTTACTTTTCCTGATTACAAACTAAAAACTACAAATTTATGGGTTGTTTGTTTGTAGAATTCAAAAACAACATGTTAATCGTTTTAAACATTTTATAATCATAATTTAGGACAACATTTATATGAAACATTCATAGTATTTTGTTGTTATAATGTATTAGAATTTGTAGATTTGTATAAAATTACATAAACTATTAAGAAATTACATTAGAGTAGGATCTTAAGATCCCGATCCGATCTTACGATCACGATCTTGCAAAGACAAAAACGGTCTTGGGTAGGATCCCGATCTTGACAACCTTGCTTTTAAGTGAAAAGGAAAAATATGCAGACTTGAAATGGTGAGTAACAATACCATCAGGGGATGAAATATTGTGACTATCGAAAAAAAAGAAAAAAAATCAATTACTATTATGATGTAAATAACTTTTCAAGTACAATGTTTGTGTATATATGTTTTAAAACTACTATGATGTGACAAAAAACTCAAAGATGTTTTTGGGTTATCTCAAAACATGTATGGTCAAATGACAAATATGATTAAGATAAGAAGAATGAAAAAAACCACAATCATAAATATTAGATGCACCCATAAAAATAAATGCATCTCTTTATTATTTCTCTTTACTTATTTAGAATATGTGGCTACAATTTCAGATTTCTTTTCACTATTCTCATTTCAATAATTCTTCTCACTAGATCCATACTCTATCTCAAAAAACAAAAGAAGGAAAAAAAGACAGGTGATCTTTTTTAGTAAGTTTATCCAAACACTCAACTTGCTAGTCACTTTTTCCTGTAGGTGACAAGGGAATGGATCCTCTAAAAAGAAAAAGAAAAAAATAAGAAGAATAAGAAATATTTTTAGCCACACATTTCAAATGAAGAATGAGAATTTCATGGAAGATGCATCTCTTTTTGCAGGTGCATCTGAAATGTGTTGATATGCTTATTTCTCATCCTTCTCATTTTAGTTTTATTTCTTATTTGATCATTAGGGTGAGTTTGTTTTTCTAAAAAAAGCTCTTACCGCCTCTTATCACTTACCAGTCAGACAAGGTAAGAGGCGAATGTTTTTTTTTCCTCAAACATGGTAAGAGGTCAATAAAATGTGGTGGTAAACTCTTATAACCTCTTAACACTCTTATTGTCTCTTATTTAATGATTTATTATTGTATTAAATTTATAGAAATCTTTTCTTTCATGTTTATACAAGTTATTTATCCATTGCATTGATATGATTTAATATATACTTAAAAAAAAGACAATGAAAATCATTAAGCCAATTATAAAAAAGAGAAATAACATTATTTCATTTACATTCAGAATTTATAACCACCTTGATACGCGTACAACGCGCGTTCGGGGTCAAAGGAACTTCCTTTTCGTCGAGCAAGTTTTTCAACACCCTAGGCAGTGAACCTAATCGTTGTAGTGTACTATTAAGGTAAGCCTCGGGAATTAATATCGTTCTCTAGGGGAATAGGAATGCTAGTGAGAAATTACTACGCTAAGGTTGGGGTTGAGGAAGATTATTTTTATTCTTTTTTTTTTTGAAAATTGAAAGGTACGAATCTCGGGGTATTAGATTTGGGGGGTGGTATTTCTACCGATTACTCTACTTATCTATTCTAATTAACTAAGCTAAGGTGAGTGTAGTCTATGTCTATTCTTGTGTGCTCGTATGATGATTAAAAATATGTTTACCTAGATGCTATTACTCCCTAGTTATCTCCTATTGATGGTTGAATTGTCACGTCCTTATTCTTAACGCGTTGTGTCTTCTAAGGTCGTAGGGTATGCGTTTTTCCCTAACTCTTTGAGACTACTTTAAGGTTATTTGCTACGAAATCTCTAGGATTCATAAACTAACTCTAAGGTTACCTTTAGATGTTTAGCCTACAATAACTCTAGGCGATTATAAACTAATGTTCACAAAGATTACTCAAGCATTAAAAACACAACGAATGACCTATCGCAATACTAGGTCAATCACAATTAAGATAAGAAACAACCAATCAATATTTAATACTTAGGTTTCATAGATCTAAGCAAACACACAAATAAATTAGCTGGACATGGAAAACATGCAAGCATACACACAAACAATTGAAGACATAATTGAATTAATGAAGTAAATCACTTATCTTGTTGTAAAATAGGTATAGAACCCAAGATATCGCCTAGACAGCCAAAGTTCGGTTTAGGTTTTATACCTCTCAAATTATGAAAATCAAATTCTATATATAGAGTTACAATATGCGACAGTCATTACTTTATTGTGACGTCGGATCGCCGCCATTAGGTTTTCGCTCTTGGCCACGTCAACTTTGTGACGGCGCCACCTTATGGTTGTGACGCCGTCGGCTTCATCGTCGACGTCGGGATCCAAATCTAGGCCGTCTAAGTTGTGACGCCTACTCTTTAAAACTCGATGCCGTCAATTGCAAAATAGCAATTTAGCTTCCGAGTCGTCTCAAAGCGTGTTGCGACGGCGTCGCCATTTGGTCATGATGCCGTCGCTTCGCATTCCGGCTGACTTGAGTGTCTTGATTCTTGACATTGGCCATTTTCTTCATATATTCGCGCCTTTTCGTCCGAGTAAGTGTCATTCCAACAATTTGCCTTTAAAAGACCTAAAGAGTGAAAAGGAACGAAATTAAGCAGTAACGGATATAAAAGTGATTGATTAAGGGCTTAAATGACCCCTCAAAAGTGTACCTTTTAAATCCTTATCAAATATCCCTACACTTGGTATTTGCTTGTCCTCAAGCAAATGTGCTTTTGGTCAATTAATTTATAAGTTAGGAGTCATGAAGCATTAGTTTAGAACAATTCATAATACGTATAAGCCCCGCAAAAGTCATAACAAGCATGGAAATTACATAATAGCACCTCACAAGTGGTGTTTGGATACTCTCATCTCTCGGGTGTATATGAAATATAACAAGTTGGAAATGGAAGATAAACACTCATTAACCGATCCTAGTACATAGATTACCATAGGCTTGAGACTAGATCAAACCTCCATCGCTTTTGGCGTAAGCACCTAGGAAAAACTATCCAAGAGGTCTTTTAAAGGGTTGTAACGTTAGGCTTACGGCAGGGAAACAAAGGGTTTGATGAGATAGGCGATTTAGTGGTGGCAAGTCAAAAATCTTTATGTTACAAGCATGAGAAGAATGGCGTTGCTAAGCCAAGACTCGACACTCTAAACTCTAGATAACTTGAAACAAACAAACATAAATTTAAAGATAGATGTAGGATGGTAGCCCGTATGTTTTTTTTTCATATATATGTATTTTTTAATACTCTATTTTTTCTTTTCTCTTTTTTTCTATTTTTTCGATTTTTTTTTTTTTTTTTTTTTTTTTTTTTTTTTACTTTACTCTACCATCCTCTACGATAACATCAAAATAATAGGTTTATAGGCACATCCCACACTTGAGTTTTTATTACTCTAACACTAATTTGACCCGAATTGAAAAGATCAAACACTTGAGTACATTATTACGTAAATAAAGGAATTTGAATTTAACATTCCTTCCGTCATTTCATAAAACTTAACTTTTCCCATGAGTCCCAATCGTCCCAAAACTGTGTACAAAGGATATGACTCGACTTAGCAACTTATGCAAGCAACTTCATAATTGAACTAAGGGTTTAGTATGATAACAATAATGCACTAAAAGTGAGTGCATATATGGTAGGCTAAGGAGATTTGGGTGTACATTTGGGGGTGGATTGTAAACAATGCTCTTCATTGATATTCCGGAAAACCTAAACATCACGAGAACCGCGAAAAGGATAGGCTCTGAGGGGTTAACTAGGGGTATCGTGTACTAAAGATAAGTACAACGCAAGGGTGTGGGGGAATTACCCAACCGATGTGGAAGAAGTAATTATAATTCAGGTATCAAATAAGGGTTATCCTAATGCCTCTTATCATTTAGTTATTCCTAACTACACAAGTGTAGTCTCACTAGCGATCTCGGAATGCATCACAAAATAAGTTCTAGAATCTATTATACTACCGATACACACTCGAAGCATTAAAGTGGAATGCTTTAATTCCTACAAATCCAAGGGCGATCCTCATATTTTGGGTGGAATTTAAGTGGTAAAGGGTTTTCTGCTAGTAATATAACTTCCTATCCATGAGACGCTTTATTAAGACTAATGGCCCACTCCTACATGTCATGAAAAATTTTAAATTTGGTTCCAAGATGACCCTAACCGATATTTGTCATAGTTTATTACACAATTGAAATTGGACAAGGTAAATAGTCAAGGATAAGCATAGTTTCAAAGTTCCAATTTTATTTTCCCTCCATACACTTAAACTGAACATTGTCCCCAATGTTCTCCGAAAGTATCAAAGTTATGATAATAGAAGGTAATTAAAAATGAAAGAAACTAATACTCCCCTTATTAGCTCGGTAGGATCCGTGTGAAGTAGTGGTTAAATCCTTCTTCAAGAAGAATGTATGCGTGAAAAGCTCCATCCAATCTTATGTATCTTCTTCTTGATAAATAAAACCTACACACTTGAAGAAAACAAACGAAACCTTCATGTAAAATCGACGGTAACAATATATATATGACTCTACTAAACTAGGATATAATGCTTGTGGAATGGATGTTTACAGATTTTCTGAAAAATTAAGACACGAGAAATTCCAAAATTTATAAATAGCACAGAAAATGAGAAAAGTTAGATAAGTTGTTTCGCTCCTCCACAGTCTCACATTTTCAGTAAAATTCGGAAAATTTACATCTTTAGAATCGGAAAAATTTCTGCAGAAAACATCCATTATGACTCAATACAAGCATTTGACTCAAACAAACACACATGTATATCTTTCTAATAATCGTAATTCTCATGTTTACGTTCTTTTTGAAAACGTGTGTAATTCTCCCTACACTTATCCCTTTTGTAAAATACCTTTATGTGTAATTAAAACAAGGTTAAAGACAAAATAAAGCATTTTTACAAATTCAAACATGAGAATAAACAACCAATAAAAAGATATACGACACACAAATAAAAATGAAAAACAAATACACATGGGTTGCCTCCCAAGAAGCGCTTGTTTTTGTTTGAGTCACGAGCTTGACTCTACCCTTATTTAACGGATAAATGGGAAGTTTTTCCTACACTTAAGCTTAAGTGCGGGTGATAGTAGCGATGCACACCCTTAGGTGGAAATTTTGCTACGTGAGGAGAGGGTGATGGGTGATTTATATGCTCAAAGGAGTGTGCTCCATTCATTATAACCTTACCTAATTCTATTGGTGTAGCGGGTGAATCAAATCTCTCTCCTAAAAATGGATCATCTTCTATCAACTTCAAAAGATTCTTAGTTAAGGATCCATCTTGACCTAATAAACCCAGTTTAAACCCATAATGTTTCTTGTTATCAACCATGAATGGGTGATATATGTTAAGGTCATGGGTTACTCCTATATTAGCTTCCACTCTACATGGCATAGAGTTTACCACCTTTATCAAGCAACTACCCGGACTATTTATTTTGATGGGTGGATTGGGGCCTAATTCAATTCCAAGATTCACATCTAAAGACGGAAAATTGGGTAAGGTTTTTGTTTGAGGCTCCGGTGCATCAAAATTAGGAACTTCCCTAGGACTAAGAGAGAGGTCATGACAACAAGCATCTAAACCTACATTCTCTAGTGGCGTTTGGTCCAAAGGTTCTATATCAATCGGGGTTCCTATAGTCTATTCTACATCTTCCGGGTAAGTTAGAGGCGATGTGTGTTCCTCAAGTAATGGTAGGGCTTGTGGGCTTGGGGTTTCCACTTCATTCTCTATTATATCAATATCTCCTAAATGTTCATCATGTGTTTTATTATGATCCAACCCAAATACACTCCTAAGCATCTCAAATCCTTCTTTAGCCATTTCAAATTCTTGGTCCGATTCATAAGAATCATTCTCAAAAATTTGATCACTAAGTTCTATTTGCCTAAAGGATTCCTCATGCGTGTCATATGTTTTGAAATCTATCCCACACATGCAAATAGGTGGTTCAAATAGAATCATCTCACAATCTTGTTCAGGTTTAGGTTCAATGTTCTTAAAAACTAGGTCTTTTTGATCATGGTGCCTAAGATCATTCAACTGATGGTTTGTGCTTAAGAGGCTTTTCTCAAAACATTTTCAGATGGTCTCACTAAAAGGAGTTGATCCTGACAATGATCGTTGAATAGAAGCCACACAAGCACAAAATTTATCAAATCCATCCAACCTTACACCCGTCTCTTTTTGGATATCTCTAAGATCACTCCCAAATTCATTAGAACAACAAAAAGCAATCCAATTTGTGAAATTCAATTGGTCCTCATTTGTTAATGATTCAAATGCAATTTCACTTGCCATAGCGACAAATGAAAAGGGTTTTACGAACACAAACACAAAGAAGGGGGATAGAATCAAGCAAGGGAACCTAAAAGAGGTAGAGATCTAACTAGCTATTCTATTCCCGCATGGCGCCAAAAACTTGATACGCCGTAAAGCGCGTTCGGGTCAAAGGAACTTCCTTTCGTCGAGCAAGTTTTTCAACACCCAAGCGATGAACCTAATCGTTGTAGTGTAGTATTAGGTAAGCCTCGGGAATTGATATCGCTCTCTAGGGGAATAGGAATGCTAGTGAGAAATTACTACGCTAAGGTTGGGGTTAAGGAAGATTATTTTATTATTTTTATTATTTTTTGAAAATTGAAAGGTACGAATCTCGGGGTATTGGATTTGGGGGTGGTATTTCTAACGATTACTCTACTTATCTATTCTAATTAACTAAGCTAAGGTGAGTGTAGTCTATGTCTATTGTTGTGTGCTCGTATGATGATTAAAAATGTGTTTACCTAGATGCTATTACTCCCTAGTTATCTTCTATTGATGGTTGAATTGTCACGTCCTTATTCTTAACGCGTTGTGTCTTCTACGGTCGTAGGGTATGCGTTTTTCCCTAACTCTTTGAGACTACCTTAAGGTTATTGCCTACGAAATCTCTAGGATTCATAAACTAACTCTAAGGTTACCTTTGGATGTTTAGCATACAATAACTCTAGGTGATTATAAACTAATGTTCACAAAGATTACTCAAGCATTAAAAACACAACGAATGACCTATCGCAATACTAGGTCAATCACAATTAAGATAAGAGAAAACCAATCAATATTCAATACCTAGGTTTCATAGATCTAAGCAAACACATAAATAAATTAGCCGTGACATGGAAAACATGCAAGCATACACACAAACAATTGAAGACATAATTGAATTAATGAAGTAAATCACTTATCTTGTTGTAAAATAGGGTATGGAACCCTAAGATATCGCCTAAGACAAAAAGTTCGGTTTAGGTTTTACTCCACAAACTACCCTCTCAAATTCGAAAAATCGAATTCTATATATAGAGTTACAATATCGACGGCCACTTTTTAATTGTGACGCCGTCAGATTGCCGCCATTAGGTTTTCGTCTTGGCCACGTCAACTTTGTGACGGCATCACCTTATGGTTGTGACGTCGTCGGCTTCATCTTCTGACGCCGTCGGGATCCAAATCTAGGTCGTCTAAGTTGTGACACCCTACTCTTTAAAACCTGATGCCTTTAAGTACAAAATAGCAATTTGGCTTTTAAGTCGTCTCAAAACGTGTTGCGACGGCGCGCCATTTGTTCGTAACACCGCCACCTTCTCGCTCCAGCTGACTGAGTGTCTTGATTCTTGACTTTGGCCATTTTCTTCATATATTCGCGCCTTTTCGTCCGAGTAAGTGTCATTCCGACAATTTGCCTTCAAGAGACCTAAAAGTGAAAAGGAACGAAATTAAGCGAAGAACGGATATAAAAGTGATCGATTAAGGGCTTAAATGACCCTCAAAAGTGTACCTTTAAATCCTTATCACACCTCCTCTTAACAAGAAGATGCGGTAGTCGATTCGAGACCAAACATCTTAATGAGACAAACCCTAAACCCTAAACAAACACACCCTTACTCTAGGTGACAATTTCACATTTTTAAACTATTATGATTATTTATGAATTAAGTTGGGTAACATTTTTAAGCCAAATTGTACAAAAGTGTACCCAACGATATTTAATTTTAACTTAGATGGTGTTTGTTTTTTATAAGAGGCTCTTAACGCCTCTTAATTTGAACCTTCGTAAGCGGTCGACATTTTGGTCGTTCGGACTGTTTGTTTTTTTTTCCCGTTCTTCACGCTTCGGATGCATTAAGATCTTAATGGTCTAGACTTGAGAGGGGTGTCGAATGCCTCTTGTTTCCTCTTGCTAACAAAAAATAATAATAAAAAAAAAAAAAAACGAGCAAGCAAATGATCGGTTCAAACATGAATTTTTTCCCGCTCGAGATGCGGCGATTCAGACATTTCGCCTCGTGATTCGATTCGGATGTGCGGTTGATTGATTCAGCCTCTTAAAAACAAACACCACCTTAGTGTACCTCGCTTTTATTTTCTCAATTTAGTGTACAAACTTTTTCTTATTATTGAAGCGTAAAACCATCGATCGGTTTTCAAGACATTTAACCGGTTATCAAATTTTCCGACGAGACCTTTTTCGATGACCAATTTTTCAGAAACCTACCACCACCACCTTAATCTATGACTAACCACAGCTGGCTATGGTGGTGGTGTTGTGGTGCTAGCGAAAGGCGGTGGTGGATGTGATGGTGTTGGAGGATTATGGTGATAGATGAAGGTAGTGGTGGTGGTGGTGGGTCACCCGAAAAGGTCACCGGAAAAAATTTGTAACCGGCTAAATGACTTACTCACCGGGTTGTCTTACATTACAATCCAAAAAGTTTGGTACACTAACTTGAAAAAAAAAAAAAAAAAAAAAAAAAAAGTGAAATACATTAAATTGAAATTGGGTATATGTTGAATAAACTTTTATTTAATTTATCTTTTTGTTAGAAATTATAAAATTCAATCGTTAAAGAGTCGGTCACCTCAATTATATGTATTCGATAGAATGCTCGTAGTCGTAGTCAAGTTATGTCGATGAAGTAGTTTGTTAAGTAACACCGTGGAGGACAGACGGTCTTTACCCACTGTATGCCCCGATCCATGACCCGTAGGTGGCGTTTATTTGTAAGACACTATAAATACCCTCTACCTCCCAATGTAGAGGGTTGGAGCTTCAATACCATTTTTCTTTGTTTCACATAGTTCCCAACTCTCTTCCCTTTCTCTCTCTAAACCTTGTTGAACGCCACTTGTGATTATGGTTTAATGTGTTTGTGAAATCCTATATCCTACAATTGGTATCAGAGAGCCATGGTTTGATCACCTCTCTTACATATCCTTGCATTTCTAGTGGTTTTAGATGGTTTTTGAGTTTGAGAAAGTTTAGTGGTTTTTGCATCATTTGGATCATCTCTAGTGTTAAAGTTTGAATTTTGGGTGTACTTTTGTGTTTAGAATCATTGTAAGTGCTTGGGTTTTGATTTGGTAAGCTTGAATCACTGTGGTTGAGCTTGTTTTGGATTGAAAAGTGTGTTTTTGAAGTTTTTCATGCTAGCGACTTGGTTCTCGTAGTGTATTTCATCATAGCGACTTGCTTGAAGAAAAGGTAGCGAGTTGTAGTGTTAATTGGTAGCGATTTGGTCCTAGCGACTTGTCTATTGAGACAATGAGCAAACAATACAACTTACTGGATTCTCCACTACGGCTAGCGACTTGATGAAGTTAGCGACTTGGTGAAGTTAGCGACTTGCTTTCAATTTTGTTAGCGACTTGTACTTAGTATTCTTAACGACTTGGTGTTAGCGACTTGGACCTTAGGGAGTTACTCTTTAGCGACTTGACTGAGTAGCGACTTGGTGCTTTAGCGACTTGTGTCCAGCGACTTGGATCTTAGCGACTTGGTTCACGGTGAAGTGGGATCTTAGCGACTTGGTTGACTTTTGTTTATGTCTGGTTTTCTCTTGATTTAGTAAAATCCCGTGAAAGAATCTATTTCGGTTTAATCATAGAGTTTTAAAATCCCGTGTAATCTGTTAACATGTCTACCAACGTACCTACAATCATCTCCATTTATTCGAGGATGTTCAGCGGTGGTTCGGATACTAGCCCACCAATGTTTGACAAAACTGACTACGACTCTTGGGCTCAACGAATCAGATTGTACCGTCTTGGAAAGGAAAATGGGGTCAACATTCTCAAATCCATTGATGAAGGACCTTATCAGGTTGAGACTACAAGGGACTTAATTGATACAACTACAGATGGAACAATGATCTATGGATTAGACAGACCAAAGACGTATGATGAGCTCAATGATAAGGAGAAAAAGAGATTTGATGCTGCCCGACTCAAACACACTCATGGAAAACTTCATCAATCAACTATCTCTCATGGTTAGTCAAAACATGAACTCTCTCCCACACACCAACAATAACCTCGAGCGACATCCAATCCACACAATCAAGCTCTTGTCGAGAGATGGGAAGGTTGTGGTGCAACCGATTCAAGAAAGGCGTTATGAGCAGGGAAGAGGTGGAGTTGGTAGAGGATATGTAGCAAATCATAATCGTGGAAGGAATCCAAATCAAGGACAAGCAAAGCCGGTCAAATGCTACAACCGTGGTGGTGAGGACACATTGCTAGAACCGCACATCTCCAAAACGTCCACGTAATCAGTTTACTTCAGAGACAAGATGTTGCTCGTGCAAGCTCGGGGATAATGGTATAGCTTTGGATGAAGAGGAGTTGTTGTTTCTTCTTGAGGGCAATGCCAAGACATATGATGCGAGATGTGGATGAGCAACCAATTCAGAAATAGGTCACAATCATCGAATGCTTTTCAAGTCACCGATCGTGATGCATCGACTACGGCGTCGATGATGAACCTTGATTCCTCCCGAACTACCCATCTTTTATTTCTCCATCACGTGAGCCAACCGCTGAGAACGCCAACCGTAACAGATGATAAAGGCGATAGCCTCGGAGAGAATGATAGTTTACCAAGGATTAAAATATCCTTGGATCGTTTATCTCCTCAGTGAGGCGTGACGTTACAGTACAATGACTTGTGAATTGTTGAAAATAATATTAGTATAGGAAAACGGGAATCGATTGACTAACACTAGAATGTGAATAGTAATAGCTCATCACAACCTATGTCAATAAAAGCGCACAATCGAAAACCTAAAAATCTAAAAGATATACAAACGTACGTTTAACTAAAACGTAAACGTATAAAAACAAAACGATTATAATTATAGTAGGGATTTACATGTCTTAGCGACTTAAATGCAAATTAAAGGAAATAAAAGATAAAATATATTAAATAAACGCTATCACTATAATTAAAGTGATGAACGTTTAAAATTTAAAACTTACGTTTAAATAAAATTACGTAAACGTACAAAATAAAAAGTGAGATCTAAGAAATAAAAGTCCTAAAAATATGAAAATGACATTTTTACAATCCTAATGATAAAAGAAAATTATTAGAAAAAGAAAATTATTTTTAAAACTATTTTATTTAATTATTATTAATTAAATACTATTTATTAAGTATTTAAAATTCACTAAAATATAAGAAAATACAAAATTAACCTAGAAAATGAAATTTAAATTTAGAAAAATCTAAAATATTAGAAAACTAATTTTAAAGCGAAAAGATATTTTTATGCTTTTATTTATTTATTATTAATTATTTACTATTATTAATTACTAAAAACTATTATTGATTTATTAAAAATATTAAATGAATAAAGATAAATCTGAAACTTTTTACAAAATTCTAAAATAAATAAAAGAAGCTAGGAAAAATATAAAAACTATATGTACTTAATGAAAATAAGCTAATAAGCAAATAAGCTTCTAAGGAAAAGCTATCACTTAGCTTAAAAATGGATCTTTTTGGCTTTTCTGATTTCTGGATCATACATATATTAATATTAGACATATTTACAGAACATGAAACTATACAAGCCAAGGGATAAGCAGTTGCAAGGCTAAGAGCTTATGGCTGTGAGATTTTGGCTCACAGCTTGCTCTAGGCTTGGAACTAGCTTAATCTAAAACTGAAAATAAGAAAGAAAGGTCAAGTATTATGCACTATGAACAAAGGAAAAGGAAAAAGAAACTTTACAATCAAGGACCAAATTTGAGTCAATGGCAAGGAGCTTATGCATTGAGCTAAAGCTCACGCCTATGCACATAAGTTCCTGAGGCCATGAAAAGGTTGGACACGAGTGGATTGTAAAGAAAAGGAAACATGAAAAATAGTCAAATGGCAAACATAAACAAGATATGTGCAATGAAATTGCACACTTGACTGATTGTGAACTCATGGTTTAGACAAATAAGCTCTGAAGCTTGACTTGGATGGAATTGAGGCCTCTAAAGCACTGTGAATGAGTTCCACATGAAAAGAAAGAAAGATAAGTTGTACAATGTTTATAAGCAAATATGAACAAGCTTGTTAACGAGTTTGGCCAATAAGCTCACAAAAGCTTATAAGCTTTACTCGGATAATGCCTAAGCCAAACACCCTATGACCTTTTAGTTGGCACAATTAAGCTCAGTAAATGAGCTTAAAAACCCAAATTGTGAATTGAGGTTGCAAGCTGGGTTGGCAAGGATTCCAAAAAGCCCAAGCTCACCTAGTTGGGTCCACTAGTGAGCTTGTAAAAAGCTTATGAAAAACCTCCCATTTTACTACATGTGACTGTGTATCAGCACACAAACCAAAATGGGACACAAAAGAAGCCACTTGCAAGCTCTTATAAATAAGCTGCAAGCTTGGGATTAAGCTTGGATCATGGAAACTAGTGGATAAGCTCCACATTGAACCAAATTGCACAATCTAGGGCCAAGTACTAAGCTTCTTGTGAGCTTATGAAATTTAGTGAGTGGAGGTAAGTATACTGATGAACAGTTTACTTATCTCTTTGATGATAGGTTTAAGCTGATTGCAGCCTATGCAAATAAGCTACAATCTATAAATGATGCACAGGATTTTATACTTGGGTTGCTAGGCTTTATGAAAAACCAAGCTTCACAAGCTTATGACCTCTAAAGAGCTTATAGGAGCTTGAAGGAAATGGTGTAAATGGACTGCATAAGCAGTCCATTGTTGTGAATGAGCAAACATACAAGCTCCTAATAGACCTATCAAATAAGCTCAAAATAAACTCAACTATAATTGAGACATTGAGATGGATAGCTTGGCCTTGTGAAAAGCCAAGTGTCACAAACTCAAGCTCAGTAAGGAGCTTGTTAAAAGCTTTGGTAACTAGCCCACTCAACTGTTTGCTTCAGTTGAGTGGGCAAAATGGTACAAAAAGATGGGTGGTAAAAAGTGGCTAAATAAGCTAAAAAGCAGAAAAATAAGCATTTGTAATAACAAACAGCTAGCAGGGTTTCAATAACAACAAATAACACAGCCCCAAGCTCAAAGGTCCACAAGCTACAAGCTTGTGGTTTTGGGCTTGAAGCTGTGAGACAGGGCAATATTAGCCTAAAATAAGCACAAAATTAAGCACTAAAACATGCATAATAAAATTTTACAAAGATACATAAGCAATACAAGCAACTAAACTTCAAAACCCTACAAGCTTTTAGATGTAACGACAATAAAGACACACAAAATCGACTTTTGTTCAAAACACGAAAAATGTAAAATTTGACTTTTACAAGAACATCAAACTTTGACTAATATGAAATTATAACTAATCCTACTGACTAAATATGGAATATTAAACATAAATGACATGAAATTATGAAAGATTAACAACTTGTGAACAGGTATGTGTCAATTTTGACCTTTATCATGCTATACCACTTAACTGAAACTATCAATGAGTTACTTAGACCATGTTGAGTCTACATAAAACAAGAACAACACCCTTCATAGCCTATAACTCAGATCAGTCATCACATCCAAACAACCCTTAAATGAACATAAATTGAACTTTTCAAAGCAAATTACTGTGTAAACCCAATCTTTACAATCCAGAGAATCCAAGGTGTCAAAATGGATCTTTTTCAGCATACACAAGTAGTCACACAAACTTATGCCTATGATTATCAAAAAATCAAGCTTATGACAGTGAAAATACAATATTCAAGCACAATCAATTCCAAAACATAAACAACCTATATTAAGCTATAATTACATTACATAACAACAAATAAACACATAAACATGAGAATTACCACAGAATAAAGACTAAAACTAAGAAATGCAAAATTGAGAAAAATTGCTTACATGGTGATATGAGCTGAGACTTTGAAACCAATTATCAAAACCAATACCTATAGCCTCCCCTGAGGCACTAATACCATGGCAATCCATTATGAACCATGCTCCAAGCTGTATCACCCAAGAACACATATTTTTGATTTTCCATTGTATTTTCTTTATTTTTAGTGATTTTTGATTTTATAAAGACTAAGCTGATTTAAGGTTTCTAAAAGCTAATTAAGCTTTGTCAGGAGCTTAAGTGACCTATATGAATCCATCAAACAACAATAATCCAACAGAAATGTAAATAACTTGAAATAAAGGAAAATATTGAAGAACTTGAAATGTAAAAGAGACTTATAATTAAACTGAGATTAGAATTCCATTACACTAATATGAGTTCCATTACACTAATTAAAGCTGTAAATGACATTTAATTTAAATGAAAGCATTAAAAATTACACTAGTCTAAAGTGACATTGGCTTAAGGCCAAGGTTTGACAATTGGCTAGCCCAAAAGTAGTTGTTCCTCTGCTTTTCTTCTTCTTATATAGTCTCTGAACCCTTGGAGGCCACTCATAAGTTCCCATCATCAATTTTGACCATTGGTTGCTCTGACATGATCTTGGCCGTTTAAACATTTTGGCGCCAAAAAGTCTCCAAGTTAACTTGGAGCCAAAGGTGAGCAATTAAAGATTATTGGAATCATGTGAAGGTGGCAGGGGACAAATGAGAAGGTTTTTAGGCAAGTTGGGGCTGTATGGAAGAAAACAGAGGATGGGGTGAGGTTTGGAGTGAAAAGGGTGTGGGGATGCATTAATTGGTGATGTGGGATAAGTTTGAGAGGTGTAAGGGAGTAGGTTATGAGCTGGTATAGCAAGTGGAGGGAGGTGGCATGAAACCACCACAGTATGGTGACTAAGTGGTTTGGGGGGATGATAAACAGTGGAAGCTGTTTTGAGCGGGGGTTTGAATATTTGACCGGGTTTAATATTTAAGTGGTGTTGGGCTTGGGTAAGATTTGGGCCAGCTGGGTACATGGATTGGATTTGGTAATAATAAGGGTCCGGTTGGTTTTATTTTTACACAAGGACCATTTTTGTAATTTGAGCAAAGTTAAGGGTTAAACTTGCCACCTTTCCAAACATCCTTCCAAGGGCCAAACCTGCCAATAATATAAACACAAGGACCATAGTTGATAATTATTTCATTTTTAAACTTAAAAAAACCTTAATTGTCATTTTTAGATTTTGAGGGACTAAAAGTGTAATTTCCCAAAAGTTATCAATATGTTCCAAATTTTCAATCATGCATAGTACAAGGGTATTATTTGTAAAATTCCAAGTTTAGAATACCGAGGACCATTTTGCCAATTTTGATACTGAGGGTAAAATTGCCATTTTGTGTAAACTTTCATCCGTGGATGTTTTGTGAACATTTTGGTTTCCCAAAGACTTAAGTTAACTTTTCTTTCATTTTAAACATTTAGGGACTAGTTTTGACAATTTGTGTAACTCCATGGATGAAAACGACAATTGTGTGAACTTTGCGCATTTTTCACTTGTTTTTCAATCTTTTGTACCTGAATCACATAAAAACACATTTCATTGATATTTATAATATTTTGTGAGTCATTTGTGTGTTTTTGGTTGTTTTTGTGGGTTTATACAATACAAATATATATGTATTTAGACACATATCAAACCTACTGCCCAAACAATCTTCATGGCTAGCATCTCACCTATGGTCTCTCCAAAGGTCTCTCCACCACAACAAGTTGGTCCATCCAAAGACAAAATCATTTCAGAGGTATTAAAACTATATGATGATGTTGATGAGCAATAGATGCATAATAAAGTACAATCTCTTGAAACTTATGAATCAGATATTGATGATGAGGGTAATAGCAATATTGTCTCATATGATCAATATGTGAAGCAAAGTGAAAGTGAGAATGTACCAAGTAATGCATCTTCCGCAGTCAATGATGACTATGTTTTTGATGAATACACTGCATGTGCTCCTGATGATTCTGTTATCTCTGAACTGAATTCCTATAAAGAACAAGTTGCTATTTATGAACAACGTGCTAAGTTTGAGTTGGCCACCCGTGAGCAGGAAATGGATGACCAAATGCGTACAATTATTAGAAAAAGTAACTTTAGAGAAGAAGTCTTAAAACAATAGTTAAACTCCTTACAAGAAAAGCTTCCTAAAACTGCTAAGCAAAAACAAGAACTTCAAGAAATGTTAAAATGCTTAAGCAAGAGTTCAATGCTAAGGAATCAAAACTTTTGAATGATTTCTCCAATTTAAAAACTTTGAAAAACAAGCTTGAAAATAAGTTGTACGTACAATGGAATACCATTTAGACTGCTCACTTGATCACTAAGCATAGAGTCTTAAGCGATAAGCATAGCATTCCCCTTTTTGTGGAACCTAATACTGAGGTTGTTAAAAAGGCTAGAGCTGCTCATAATGTAATCTATGATGGTAATGAGATTCTTAAACCTAGACAGAAACCTAGTTTCGTTGAGTGCACTGAGGAAGATAGAAAATTAGATGATGCATCTAGGGAGAAAATGAATAAGAAGCTAGAAGATCCTGAAAGTAAAGAGAATAACATAACGATCAAACCCGTGATTACAAAAGGAAAATTGATTTCCTTGAACAAGTTTAAGCCTCAAACATTGTTAACACCGAACAAGTGTTCGGAAAAAGGATTTAGATAAGCAAAAGCAAAGAATCTTGTTGTAACAAACCCTCCCTTAGGAAAATGCCTTCGACGATGTGTATCCTCCGAATAAACCAATGCATTTAGTTCCTAGAACTATTGCCACTAAAAGCAAGACCTTAATCATCAATATGTTATCTTTCAATTATTTGTTGATTTTGAGAAAACTTGTAAAAAGGATCACACCCACGGGATAACTAAAGGGAAATGGGTCTTGAGCAAACTAAAGAATGCTATTTAACTCGAGGTCATGCCTTTCTTTAAACAACTAAAAGATCAATTTGAGAGTCTTAAAAGGGATGGATTCGAGATATTAAAGAAATGGAAAAGGAATTTGATGCAATGATAGTTGAGGTTAGTGACTATGAGCGAGAATTAAAATATAATGAGATTGAGAGGAAGAACTTGCATACACTGAATGAGAATCTTATTTCTGAATGTATTACTCAAGATGTGTTTTACACTGCTACGAATTTTTCCATTAATGCTTCTCAATTTCATGAATTATCCGTTGCTCCGAAAGTCTCCTATGATCGTGTCATTGAACTTGAAAAGATTAATTCTAAACTAAATGAGAAAATTGATCAGGATGATCACGATAATTTGGTAAAGCATCTTTCTAAACTAGAAGTTGAACATTTTGATTTACAACTAAAATATCAACATCTTAAAGAAAATGTCAAAACCTCAAATATCAAGACATCCTCGGATGTTCGAGTTTGATGCGCTTTTCGGATAAACAAACGTGACGAACATATTCAAGCTCATTGTAACACGATCGAAAGTTGAAAGCCAAAATTTCTCAATTAAAGGGTGAAAAGAACAATGTGTTCGGCTCCCAAATGCCTCCTCCTTTAGATTCTCAGATTCTCAAACTTTTCATCTTCAAAACTTGGTTAATGCTTTACAAAAGGAAAACGAAATTTTCCTAGAAGAAAATGAAAAGTTAAACGACACTTTAAAGGGTTATATGATTCAATGAAAGTCACTCGTGACAAAAACAACGAAAAAATAACGTCTTTACAAAAGAAATTGAGAATCGAGGAGTCGGAAAAAGGAAGCGCCACTTGTCTTTAATGAGAATGTTGCATCAAAGTCATCCTCGATTGCAAATATATTGTATTTATTAAATACATCCCTCCTCATCTTAGGAATAATGAACTTGTGTTTCATAACTATTGTGCTCACCTTAAGGATAGTCTAGAATGTCTCCGTGAGATTACGGAAGAGGATTTCATAAATAAGCCTCTTGATAGAGAAATTAGGTTTGCTTGCATTCAGGCCAAACGATCTCAGGAGCTGCTAGAATGCTTAATTGCAACATGTCCTAAATCCTTAGGTGCGAAAGGAAAAGCTGTGATGCCTTGTTCTATGCCTAGTGCCAAGCATACAAACCATTCTATGCCTAGTGTTAGGAAAGTGAACACTAATGTGCCTTCAAGTAGTTCAGATCCTTGCACGTCTAGTTCAGGAATGCAAAAAGTAGATCAACCAACTAATGTTCCCATAATTCCCTCTACAGGAGTAACCAGTGACATAAAAGCAAGCGGGTCAAAGCCTCCAGGCAATACCAAGCATGATAGGACCTCATGAGCTAAGGTGTGCATTGGAAGAGAGTGAAGATCACCCTAGGAATATTAAGTTTGAGTTGAATAAAGCGAATCGTGTTGATTCTAGTATTAGCTATAAGCGTCTCGTAATTAATTCAAATTACGCTACTATTTGCAAACCATGTAATGACGATTGCTTGTTTTCTGTTACTAATCATGAATGTGGTGTGAATGTTTTGTCTAATCTTTGTCAAATGCCAGCTTAAAATTGTTAATGTTAAAATTCAAGCTAAGAAGGCTAAAAGGCAAAGGCGAAAGAAAGTTAGAAAAAATTGGAAACCCAGGAAGAATATTTAGTAAAATAGGTTATCAATGGATACCTTCCGTAGTAAGGTTAATGAGTTCGCCCTCGATTTGCTAAAACAATGCCCACTAGAAAATGGATGCCTCTTGGTAGAACGATTCCCTTAAGTGAACATACTTTGAATAGGTCGAATCGGACATTAGCACGCATCTATTTCGATGATTCCATTGTTTCTACTTTTGATGTGGGTGTTCCACCATCGTTACTAACCAAGTGGAACCCATTATTGCATGGGTTCCCAATTATCCAGCTTATCCATTCTTATCGTGTTCAACTGCAGTTGTTCAAATCGTTACGTGGTACTGGACTCAGCCGCTCCAAGTATATGACTAGAGACCGTCATGCTCATGAACTTTGTGAGTAAATTCATCGGGATCGTTAGATTCGGAACGATCATTTCGGTGCAATTATGGGCTATGGAGATTATGTTGTCGGTGATAGTGTTATCTCCGGGGTATATTACGTGAAGGTCTTGGTCATAACTTATTCTCCGTCGGTCGATTACGTGATTACGATATAGAAGTGGCCTTTAGAAAAATACTTGTTTCGTTAGAGAACTTGATGGTAAAGAACTTTTAAGAGGAACACGTGGTTCAAATCTATACACCATCTCTATCGAAGATATGATGAAGTCTTCTCAATTTGCTTGTTGTCAAAGGCTTCAAAACAAAGTCATGGTTATGGCATCGTCGGCTCAATCACTTGAACTTCGCACCATCAATGATCTCTCGAAAGGACTTAGTTGTAGGTTTACCTAGACTAAAGTATGAAAAGGATCATCTTTGTTCAACATGCCAATTGGGAAAAAGCAAGAAGTATGCCCACAAACCCAAACCTACAAACTCGATTCTGAAGTTCTTCATACAATTCACATGGATTTATGTGGACCCATGAGAGTCTGAGAATATCTTTGGGAAGAAATATGTGTTAGTTGTGGTTGATGATTACTCTCGACTCACAGGTTAAGTTCTTAAGGACAAAGGATGAAACTCCATATATCATCATCAAACTTATCAAGCAGCTTCAGAGTTCGACTTAACAAAGCTGTCGAATCATCCGAGCAGACAATGGAACCGAGTTTGTTAATAAACAACTTAGTGAGTTTGTGAAAGTGTTGGAATCATCATCAAAGAAGTGTTCCACGAACTCCTCAACAAAAGCGGTGTAGTTGAAAGACAATCGAACTCTTGTGGAAGCCGCTAGAACAATCTTGATTTACTCAAAGGTTCCAATGTTTCTTTGGGTGAAGCCATTGCCACTACATGCTACACTCAAAATCGTTCCCTAATTCACACCGCTCATGGAAAAACTCCATATGAACTTGTCCACAATAGAAACCTAATCATCATTCCTTCGTGTGTTTGGTGCATTGTGTTATCCAACTAATGAGGGCCAAGACTTAGGCAAACTTAAAGCTAAAGCGGACGTTGGAGTATTTGTAGGATATGCACCAAACAAAAAGGGATACCGAATCTACAACAAAAGAACCCGAAATATTAGGGAAACAATTCATGTTACGTTCGATGAGCTAACCGGTCCAATGGCTCCAGGACAACCCAGTTCTAGACCCGCATCTTCAAGTAGTCCCATCGGTTCTACTCTTGTATCGATTCTTCGCCAAAGAACTCCTTATGTACCTCCTTCGGAAGATGACCAAGAAACTGTTTGATCCAATGTTTGATGAACACTATGAGCCAACTGCTAATGATCTGTCAATTCCATCATAAGAGGATGCTACTATCCCTGTCAATGAAGTTAACCCTTCAATTTCTATGACACTAAGTCAAGAAGCGCCTGCTACTGATCACTCTGTCTCATCAACAAATCAACAAATCATCAATCATCGTGTGTACATCATGGAAATGTTTCTGGAACCCTTGATGGAGAGAATCCCTTTGCTACTCTTGAAGATGCACCATTTGAAAACATATTTGCTCCTGAATCATCATCAGAACCATCTTCATCAGGAGAAATCGACTATGCTACTTCAGTTCCTCAACAACAACCATACGAATACCTTAAAATATGGACACATGATCATCCATTGGACAACATCATTGGAAACCCCTCTCGTCCAGTATCCACATGGAAACAACTTGCAACAGATGCCTTATGGTGCTTCTTCAACTCCGTACTCTCTAAGGTCGAACCAAAAGATGTTAAAACTGCCATGAATGAAGACAGCTGGTTCAATGCCATGCAAGAAGAAATTCATGAGTTTGATCGACTTGATGTATGGAAATTAGTACCTGCTCCAGAGTGTGCTATGATCATTGCTCTTAAGTGGATCTTCAAAGTGAAACTTGATGAGCATGGTGATATTTTAAAGAACAAGGCTCGATTTGTTGCAAAACGATACCGTCAAGAGGAGGGTATTGACTTTGAAGAGTCATTTGCTCCAGTTGCTCGTATCGAGGCGATCAGAATCTTCTTGGCTAATGCTGCAAGTAAGAACATGGTGGTTTATCACATGGATGTAAAGACGGCATTTCTTAACGGAGATCTTAAAGAAGTCGTATACGTCAGCCAACCTGAAGGCTTTGTGAATCCAGAACATCCTACTCACGTCTATCATTTGAAGAAGGCTCTTTATGGTTTAACGCAAGCTCCAGGGCATGGTATGATCGCTATCAAAGTTTCTTCTATCTACCGGATTCAAAGAAAGGAGAAGTTGATCCGACAATGTTCACCGAAAGTCGTGCAAACATTTAATTCACGTTCAAATATATGTTGATGATATTATATTTGCCTCGAATGACCCCAATGAATGTGATCGTTTTCAAATGAAATGGGTTCCAAATTTTAAATGTCAATGATGGGACAAATGTCATTTTTCTTGGGATTACAAATTTCACAAAGTCCGGAGGCATTTTTATAAATCAATCTAAGTATGCAAATGAGATTTTAAAGAAATTTGGATTTTATTCTAGTGACCTGTTGACACTCCCATGATAGGCGTACTAAACTGGATGAGGACCACTCGGGGATCATGGTAGACCAAACGAAATATCGTAGTATGATTGGATCCCGATGTACCTCACCAATGACCGGACATTTTGTTCATTGCTTGCATGTGTGCTAGATATCGGCTAAGCCTACTAAAAAGCACCTTGAAGCGGTTAAACGGGTCTTCGGTATCTCCAAGGTACCATAAATATGGGACTTTGGTACCCGAAGGACACCGGTATGTCACTAACGACCTATGCGAGATGTTGATCATGCGGGATGTCAAGATACACGTCGGGCACGTGCGAGGTGCTCGGCTTTGGGTGATAAGCTTGTTAGGCGGTCTTCAAAGAAGCAAATGAGTACTTCTATTTCCTCTACAGAGGTGAATACATAGCCATGTCATCTTGTTGTGCTCAAATCCTATGGATGAGATAAAGTGTTATTGCTCTCTCATGCAACAATGTACAACACTCAAGAGCAAAGCACATCGACATTCAACATCATTTCAAAGAGGGAGCAAGTTGAAAGCGGTGTGGTGGAACTTTATTTTGTGAGGACCGAATACCGAGTTAGCGAGACATCTTCACCAAAGCTCTTCCTAGAGAATGTTTTGAGTTTATCCTCCCACGACTTGGTCTAAAGAGTCTTCAACCTGGAAACATAACGTCTTCAAGAGGAAGAAGAGGTAAAGGTCTTTCTTCTTCCATCTCTTTGTATATATTTATTCAAAAACCAAAATACAAAATTATAAAACCAACAAAAGCAAAGAGAAAAACATAAAACTTTAAAAAATTCATAAAAAAAAATTAGAAAATCTTGAAATATTCCAAAAAATATTGTTATTTTGTCATGTTTTTCCTTATTCGATATCATCTACGGACTTTGTGTTGAAATTCAAAGAATGTCACGGGTCTTTAGATGTTCTTGAATGTACATAGTTTTGTTAAAAAAAAAAAAAAAAAAAAAATGAGGCGGAGAAAATGGTGGTTTATTGTCGGTTCAGTGCAAGAACCCGTTTTAGAAAGCAAATGATGAGCCATGCTTTATCTTATTTTTCAAATCTCATGCTCTAATTCCTAAAACAAATGTTTGTCATCAAAGGACAAATGTTTCTCTTTCAAATATTTTTCCGTCTAATGATTCTTTTGAAAAAATATTTGCCATCTAATGAAAACTAAATTGCTTTGAAAATACCTCGTAACTCTATTATTCGTGTAAATCATTTGTGCTTATCATCTGTCAAAATCTCTATCTCTCAATCAACAACTTGTGTCATTGATTGAGGGGGAGAATGATTTTATTCGAATTAAAAGGGTTATTTTGAAAGAAAGGTCATTTTTCAAACAATTGGCACGTAAATGAGCAAGGCTTATTCTTGGAAAATCAAAATGAACAATACTTTATATAGTTGATTCAACACCTTTGCTAATGTTATATTTTCAAAAGATACTCTTGCATGTTTAAACAATGCTTTATCAGTTAAAATGTTCTTTTCAAAAGCAAGTCACTATTCTCCTCAAAAAACCTTCAAAATTTAATTTAAATCAATAGAGATCACAACTCTCAAAGGATTTGGAAAGTGTGATCGGGGGATAATTTGTGATTTAAATTGGATTTAAACTGATAACTTGATAATTGGTTTTATAAGTGTTTAGCAAGCTTTCCTCCCCACATGTGCCAAACGATTTCAAATTTTTCATGCACATGTTGAGGGGGAGCATCTTTTTAAACCACAAAGAATTGAAACATGATTGGTTTGTCTCTAAGTGCAGGTTCCCTCTAGTATGTGCAAAACTCTTTCAAATCTCGAGGCACATATTAAGGGGGAGCAAACATTTGAAAACCTCATCCTTCCCCAATATGCTTTATCTACTTGATTTAATCAGAGAAGTGATGTTGATATCTTTTAGAAATTGTTGATCAAAGAATTGAATCTTTCGTTCTTTTAATCTGAGATTTTCAAGTCCTCTTGCCTCCATGTGCTAAAACCATTTGAAATTATGATGCACATGTTGAGGGGGAGCTGTTTCTAATATATCAAAACGATTCAGGTACAAAATGTTTTGATAATATATCACAAGTATCTGGATTGGTTTTCAAATGGTTTTCAATTGGTTCTAATGGCTGATGAACTATACCAAAAGACCGACCATTTTACTTTATGCATGGAGTTATAAGGATGGTTAGGTTAGGTATTCGTTCCCACGATTCCGCCAGTGCCGGAGGGGTCTACCCAGGGACAATCAAATAGTTAGTGTAGAAGTCCTTAGGTATGATGAAAATAGGAGAAAAGTGAGATATGGGAAGAGTCGGATTGAGGCTGAGCTAATCTTGGAATAAACCCAACAAGGTTCTAGTTATGAAGTCTCGATAAGAATCGAAGGGTTGAAGAATGAAAAGAATTAAATGTGAAAAGGGTGAAAATAAATAGCCCTCCATTTATTCAACCTTAGGTAAACCGGGTTCAATTCATATACTCTTGATGGTTACCAAGGTAACATCGGTATTGAAGACAAGACGTCATGGACCCGGTGGACGCACCGCACTACAACTTCCCAAGCTACTCAAGCTCCTCTTAAAGGACTTGTTTCATTCTCACGGGAACCGACATTATCTATCGACTTTCTCTTAGAGATTGTTGATATTGAAGAAGGAGACCCTCTCCCTAGTCTCCGCATAGGAACCAAATATGCACTATTGAGTCTAGAGCCACGAGATCATCAAATAAATCTCCTTAGGACATCATTAATAAAGACTCTCTGTTTCACACAATGTGGAAAGAGAGATTATATCTTATGAGTCCCACGCATTATCCTTGTGGTATTGCGAGAACATCGAGTGATATGCATACATATTCACAATGAAGATGGAAAGCCTTGAGCCAACATCAAACAAGCTCACGGTGGTTGGCATGAGATCTATCCAATAGATCAACCATGTGACAAGCGAAACGAAACAATGGGCGATTCAATCTATTGAATCAATCTGGTTCGAGTTATGGATTGACGGATACCTTTGAAAACCGGTCGTTGTGCTTAAAAACTCTTTTCTTTAGCACATCGATCGTACTAATATTTCAAAATAAAGGTGTTTATGATTGATAATTGATTTTCATTAAAACCTTCGTTGTATTGCAAAACAATTTCTATTGAGCGATACGATTGTTTTTCAAATCTCTTTTCATCAATCGGTGAATCTCAATTACCGGTTCACTCACTCCGTGTTGTCTTCTTTGAGGCGTTCGGTTTGAGAACACGGCTAGAGCGACTACGAAACCACATCAAGGAAATTCTTGAATTATACGATCGCGGGCGGTACTTGTCTTGATCAGCGGGAACCGTGGGCCGTGTACCTCGATTCAACGAAAGTGATCAAAGACACTTTCATGCACTTTGCTAATCTGTTGTATGCGGTATCGGCCGGCGTTTGCTGTTGATCGAATGAAGCGGTCAATCCATAGCGCGCATGCTCACACTACACATTCATCTCGAAAGAAATCATGATAAGTGCTTCAACGACTACGATACTTTCACTCCATGCTTCTGCTTATCTTCACGCAAATATCATGAACGAAAGAAAGCTTCCGCTACTCGATGAGAATATATCATGATCCGAAATGTGAGTACGTCGGTCCAAATGTCACAACATCACATAATACCAACACCACAAAGGAAGAGTCAGAGATTTATGTTAGTTGATGATCTCAATGCTGGCTCAAAACTCATCATCACGTGGATCAGTTAAAGACCTCCACTTGAAATTATCCAAACATGCGAAACATGAAGAATCAATGACTACGAGCTTCTGAGCAAAGAACTTAATCAAGAATCCTAGAACAATCTAATGTAATATTTGTTTGTATTCATTGTAAATTGAGGTGACCTCCCTTAGGGGGAGATTGTTAGTAATTAGAAAATTCAGTCGTTAAAGAGTCGGTCACCTCAATTATATGTATTCGATAGAATGCTCGTAGTCGTAGTCAAGTTATGTCGATAAGTAGTTTGTTAAGTAACACCGTGGAGGACGGACGTGTCTTTACCCATTGTATGCACGATCCATGACCCGTAGGTGGCGTTTATTGTAAGACACTATAAATACCCTCTACCTCCCAAGGTAAAGGGTTGGAGCTTCAATATCATTTTCTTTGTTTCACATGGTTCCCAACTCTCTTCACTTTCTCTCTAAACCTTGTTGAGCGCCACTTGTGATTATGGTTTAATGTGTTTGTGAAATCCTATATCCTACATTTTTTTTAACGTCAGCATTTGAACTTGTTTGAGGGCATTCTTACATGCAAGGTGTCATTGCACACAAGTCATTTACTAGTTGGGTAATTTTTATGAGGTAATGGGTAACATAACGTGTAAATGTATATTAGTTACTCTTATATATTGATTGCATATAAGTGTCCTAAGGGACCGAGATGAGGGAAGTCACCCTCATCTTTTGTACTTTAATATTTTTTGGCGTAATGAATTTTACTAGGGTAAAAAATCCATTTTACTAAAAAAAATGTATATTAGTTATATCAGTTAACCAACGGGTCTAGCGGAAAAAATTTTGAACACTTCTTTTCATTTTTTTCATTTTTCACTCAAATAAAAAGAACTTTAAAACCCAACGTGTTTCTAGATGACCCATCTAGACACAAACCTTTTTCAAATCCAAACCCATTGAAACCCGTGAATCGACTCCACTCACTCATTTTGCTATTTATACATTTACCAATAAAATTAACAAATATGCCATTCAAAGAGTAGAAAATCTTATGCTAAAAAAGTAGAAATATCATATAAAAGCATCTACTATAACAAGAGATTAAAGAAAAAAATGTAAAATCGTATGACTTTTTCTCATATACGTTATGCTTTTAGCGAAAAATTTATTAATCTTGAATATTTTCATATTTCAATGCGTTTGAAGGTGTGTTTGATTTGAGAATGAGTATGCAAAGATGACTTTCACCCTTCTTGTTTGGTTAATAGGTTGGTAATTCAAAATAGGTATCAACTCTCAAAGTTAGACATTTTCTAAACCCACCCACCGTAGTAGGTTTACAACCCACTGGTTCCCATATCAATAGTCATTCCTCTTAATACGCAACTATTGTAATGATATGAGAATTGAGATAACTAGAAAATTTTGAGGCAAAATATATGAAAATGTAACTAACTTGTTATTTTTATTTTATTGTGTAGTCATTTTTATTTTTTTATTGTACTCATCATACTTTAAAAATTTTTCTATTGTGTGTATTTTGTGACCGTTTTACTCTTCCATTTATCAGCACTCTTATTAACGGAGAGGGATAAAATGAGTACAAGATACACACAATAGACCGAATTAAAAGTATAATGTGTTAAAAGTATAATGTATACAATTGAAAAAATTAAAAATAGATACACAACAAAACAAAATATGTCATGTGACGAATTAGTTACATTTTTTTTTTTGCCCAAAGTTTTAAAAGTATAGTGAATAAAAATTTAATTACCAAAAGATTTTTTAGTTTGGTGATGCGAAGTAGTGTGACATATCAAACTATGAGTGTTTGATACTCTAAGATTTCTTTTTGTTTCTTTCGAAAAGGCTCTTACACACCATAAAAGTATCACGCATGTATTAGACAAAGGTTATTATAGACCCACGAATATTTAGTTATGTAGCAATCTCACATAACATAAAGTACCATTCGCTACTACTCATATACTTGAACGTTCACAGTTTCTCGAAGTGTTTCAATAAATATCGTCTAGAAAAGAGTTCTTTGATGCTGCAACCAATTTATCTGACAATTTTTAATAGATAGAAACTAAGAAACCCACAGGTAATCAAAACTAGAGGTGAAAAATGGGCAGGTTGAGTAACGAGTTAAAATTAGTTCGATTAAACCGGGTAAGTTTTGATACGGGTATAACCAAGCTGGGTTGGTTAACCTTAGTTGGTCAATAAACAATCAGTGTGTCAATATGTTATTTAAAAAATAATCCAAGTTTTTACATTTGACTTGTTAGCCCTGTTAGAGATAAAACCTAACCTCAACCGACCCATTCACTAGTAAGCGGGTTAAAATCGTAACCTCTAGTAGTCGAATAAAATCTGCATATAAATAGAAAATGTGTCTAAAACTGAAACACTTGACTTGAAAATAGAAGTGGTCACAGGCATAAGCTCAAAATTCAAACTATCCTCAGCACGAAAGAAAATATATAGATAGAGACCATGTAGCTCAAAGAAATAAGTAGTCGAGTTAATGAGCTACACATATGAGAAAAGTAGCAAAGAAACGACACTGTAGCTTATGAAAGATGATGATAAAACAACTAAGGTTTACGGATGTTGCCCAAAATTGCAACCACCATCCAGGATCATACAATGCGGATTGCTAATAATGTTGTTTTTTACTTTAATATCATGTAACAGGTCTGATTTCAAGGACACTGGTACAACGCGAAAACATACTAATGCATTCATATGTGAATAAAAAAAAATATTATCTTGACACTTGCTTTCTTGTGGGTAGCGAACAAAATTTTTTTTCATGTGGATCTTATCTTTTAAATTCATCCTCTTTAGGGTATTTTGCAAAATTTTGGACATTTTGCCTCTTACTAATAGAAAATTTGTTTTCCGAAGAAGAAAATGTCACATAGTCCCTGTAAGGATGAATTTGAAATAATAGTACCACAAAAGAAAAAATTGTTTCTTCACAAAGAAAGAAACGATGCAAGATGATAGCTTTTTTATCATTTGCCTTAAAAAGGGATGACAGATATCAAAGTGTATGAGATGTGAGTCGGGCTTGTGTTGGTTGTTAAGTCAAACAAGTTATGTTTAAGAGACAAATTATTCCGGTTACTAAACAACAAAGATATCAAAACCATTAAACATCCCAAATATCAAAACGACTTTAAGTGGATTTACTCATAAAACTGTCACAACCAAAGTAAAAGCAAACCTATGCTATATATCGACCATAACTAAATAAATTCATCACCGACCATTTTACACACTAGAATCATATATTATCGCTAGACTAAAACAAAAGACCATGTCAAAGAAAAGCAACAACGAACCAAAATCATTAAACTTAATGGTTATGAGGGAGTGGTGGTGGAGGTTTGCATTGGTAACACTTAGCAAATAAACCGAATGTATCTACTTGTCTGATGAAATTTGTCATGCTGGCCCACCCTCCAAATCCGAAACCAATCACAAAAATCAAACCACGATGAATATGTTCACAATGTACATGGCCGTCCAGCTAGGCAGAAAAATGGTGGCTTCTCCGCAGCATTCTGCATACAACAAGTTTAAGGTGAGCCACTCGATATAAGGTTAGGTTTGTAATGTGAGTGGGTCAGTGAGCCAGCTCAATGTTTTAGATTGATTAAGTGCAATAATAGCAAGAATGTAACTGATCACTAATGCATCTAAGCCTTTAAATAAATGATAATGAAATGTCACCAAACTTTGTCTTTTCCCACTTTCAACCCCTAATTATAAAGGTACGAATGGAAGGTACATTTCTAATCTCGAAAATATTCATGTGATGTGATCTGATTATTCGGTCTTGCATATGTGTTGTATAGTACTTGCAGCCTAAAACTGATTTCACATTTATAACAAAATCACCTACTTATATGCAGATTTTATTTAAGTACTAGAGGTAGTGATTTTGAACCGTTTACTTGTGAATGGGTCGATTGAGGTTAGGTTTTATCTCTAACAGGTCTAACAAGTCAAATGTAAAAACTTGGATTATTTTATAAATAACATATTTGACACACTGATTGGTTATTGAACCAACTAAGGTTAACCAACCCAGCTTGGTTTTACCCGTATCAAAACTTACCCGTTTTAATCGAACTAATTTTGACTTGTAACTCAACCTGCCCATTTTTCACCTCTAGTTTTGATTACCTGTGGGTTTCTTAGTTTGTATCTATCAGAAATTGAGATTTTAGTGACAGTGTGGATGGATTACCTGGCTAGCAGAAGCCTTTCTGTAAGTAAGCATATGGGCTAGAGCAGGGATAATATAGACAGTGAAGCTAACCAACAAAGCCCCAACAGCCGAATTGATTGGACCAAAAAACGGGAAGATGATGGCTAGGAACCAAATTGGAATCACAACTGGCAACCTAGCCAATGCCCGTAAACATATGCTCTTTGTATCATGCATTCCCACTACTTTCTCCCACACAAAGTACAGTGGAGTATACGCAAAACCAAATGTTATAAACTGCAAAATATAAGGCAAAAGAAACAAACACAAATCAGTCAACACAAGAATCAAACCGCCCTAGTAAGTCAATTAACCGTTCCAAAATTCATACCTGATGGATGAGCATGAGGACAACGGCTGTATCACGAAAACGGGTTTTTGGCAGAAGGGAGTGAAAAGTTGATCACCAAAGGCCCAATACATTGCAGCAGCTGATTGTTAATGTGAACAAATATAATGTTGCAAACACTTCACTTTCTGTGGCTTCCACATCGCGTGCATTATTTCACTGCAATAAACATGTAACTCAAGTCATTATTAACCTAAATTGACTAGAAAAAGAAAACTAAACTTTAATTTAGGACTGAATACTAACACTGTGACAGCGTGTCCACCAAAAGTGTAGAGTATGTTTGTGGCTCCAGTGAAGTACAAAACGAGCTTTTGCTAAAGCGCACGACTGGAGTTCTTATCTAACTAACAAATTATTCTTGGTATTAATGAGCAGCATAGCCATGCTACAAGTTATGTCTTAGTACTTTTGCTAAAGGCAAGTATCCCGGCCTCATTAATGTCAGATTCAAATATTGTCTACTACTACTTCCAATCTAGGTAATACAACCGAAACAAAAACAGATCAAGGAGTAGGCAGTTTTGGTGAAACGTATTCTTGCTGAAACATGACGAATTATATTGAAGGTTCAGCCACACAAATACATGATTACAAAACATTAGACTTTTTGGGTCAAGTTTATACCAAATTAGTAATAAACAAAATCGGCTATAACTTTTATTTTCCACACCTGTTTGTCACCTTTAGTTTTAGAAATAGGCATATAACAAATATTATATTCTGAAATTGAATTCAGTAATCAAAAAAAGGGGAGAGAGGGGGAATTGGTAAAAAGTAACGGTTCAACCCGTGACCCAAACTCATTTTGACCCATTACCTGACCCGTCCCCCATTTTCAGACCGCTAGTTTATCGTCATTGCCTCAGTCATCTTATGCCCCTTCTAAGGTTTTTGATACACTGTATATCCTGTTACGGATATATCTTCACAGCCTATGACAATGTTTTAAACAATTTGCATCACAAACAATGAAACTTAGGTTGTTTGATAGGTCAGAAAGTGTCAACTAATTTCTAAATTATCTCACAACTGCTGTAACAGAAAAGCAAAAAAAGTAATCATCTTCCGTAAATCAGAACAAAAGGCCAATAAAATTAGATGGCAAAAAGATGTAACCATGTGTTATTTACTCGGACATACATATCGTTTGTCTTCAAGGCTGGCAATACAACACAATAATCTAAGTGAACTATAACAGCGGGGACTTGTTTATAGAGCTAAAGCTGTACGGAACTGTAGTATCCACAAGGCTACTTGCATTATGAAATATCGGGCTTCAAGTGAAATTGCCTCAAACCAACATATAGCAATCTAGAGAGAGACTTTGCATGTGACGACTTTTTCTCAAACAGTGTCTCAGAATATCCTCTTCCGATAATAATGGAAGACTCGGCAGTCCACAGATGGTCTTTTTATCAGTCGATAAGTAATTGCCAAACATTAAATTCTACCAATTATAGATAATATTTGGATCCTGAAAGACATACCAGTTTGTTATTGACTGAACGCAAGCAATCATTACTCTTTAGCATAAAGGATAACATGTAGCAGTTAATGCACAAATTCTGTGATTTGAAGAAAATATGGGGAAGCACACATCTGCGTAACAGCAGCAGGGTACTCACTGGCGTTGTCTTGTATGGCCTTATACAATGCAACTTAACCTCAAATTCTAAGTGATCACATCAGAAACATCTGATTTGTTGCTTTACTAATATGCAGAACACAAGAACGCAATGGATGGTCAAAGTATATATATACCATAACACATGTTATTAGTAATTATGCTTTCATTTTCACATATTTATTTCTACTGCAACTTAAAATTGATAGAAATGAGAAGCATATATTTTACCAAAAGCAAAGCGATACAACTTATTACAGTTGTCAGTTGATTATATAGTTTTCATATCTGTATCTGCAATGGTTTTATAATCATCAAAATAACAAAAAAATTTACTGAATTTCCATTACGGTCACACAGAGACAACACACAAACATCATAATGCACAGAAGCTTATATACGACAGCATAACTTAAAAAGTCCCAGCTCCACCCCAAACTCCTATACCCATACCACAAATTGTTTTAGAGCAAGAAAATTTATAGAGCAAGGCATTTTGCAAAAATTGATTAAATAAGAAAACATATGAAATATCGTACCTTTCATTATCTAACGTCATTTCCCGATATAAACATGTCTTCTCTTCTTCTTCTTCAAGACCAAACTCTCTGTTGCATCAGCAATTGCGTTGAACCACTTGACTTTTCTTGTTGACAACATTAGATATCCCATCGCCAATCCGACTAATGTTCCACATCCATATCCCAACATCACCACTTCCCACGTAAACCCACTCTCCTCCTCATGTGATTCAAGCTGTGGTTTTTGTGTATGCTCACTGCACTTTTGGTCATCGGAGGCCCACATAGTCCCAGATTCCTTCAAAGGATTTTTCTTCAAATGTGTTAAATTGTGTTCCAGCAGGAATACGGCCCACGAGACGGTTTTGCGAGAGATTTAACACTTCAAGAGTGTTGATTCCTGCAAGACTTTGTGGGATCTCTCCTGAGAGTTGGTTCCAAGATAGGTCTAACGACTCGATCTCTGTGAGATTCCCCAGAGCATGTGGAATTGGACCAATGAGGCTGTTGTGGGACAAGTTGAGCACTATTAGCGAATTAAGACCACCAATAACGTCTGGGATCTCTCCTTTAAATGTGTTATTGGACAGATCAATAATTGTGTAATCAACCAAATTTGTGGAAAATCTAGATTCACCCTTTCACCGCAACAACAAATGAGTAATACTTCCACCCATTTCCAAGTATTCTGGTGTTGTGCTGTTTTAACAACATTCTTCATGGAATTGAAATTTTGAAAATATTTTGCAGGGAGTTGACCTACAAACCTATTATGAGATAAGTCAAGAACTCAAGACTTGGAAAGGGTAAGCAACAGTTGCAGAGGGTTGAATGTGTCCATGAAAGTTGTTTGATTTGAGGACAAGAGCCTGCAAATTTGGAAGAGCTCCTAACCAACCAGGAAATGTACCATTCAAATGGTTTTTTCCGAAATCAACTACTTTCAAGGATTGACATTTGGACAAGGAAACCGGCACCTCTCCTCTTAATTGATTTCCATTCAAAATAAGCCCTTCTAAACTTCCACAATCCCCGAATACGTTTGGAATTGTTCCTTGAAAGCTATTATTCCCCATATCTATCATTCTAAGAGATGAGGTGATATTTCCAAAGCATTGTGGAATCAATCCACCAAAGCGATTATTGGACATATCCAAATACCCTAGGTTGCTCATGTTGCAAATTGATGGAGGGAATGGCCCCTCAATCAAGTTGGACTGCAGATTCAAATATTCAAGCCTTTTATGAAGTTATGTGAGAGATTCAAATAACGCAACCCAAATCCCAACTCATTACCTCCAATCTCCCCTGCCCAGTGAGGAATTTGGCCATGGATTTCGTTACTAGAGAGATCTAAGTAATAAAGTTGTTTCATGGCTTTAAATGAATTTGGAAACACCTTTAGCTTGCAAGAGGCCAATCCTAAGGACCAAAAACCAGGGTTGACATAATGATTGGTATTCTTTGTGGTAACAGAGACACCACTGTACGAGAGATCGAGAAATTCAAGGTTTGTGAGGGTTGATAAGAATGTATCCAACTCCAATTCACCACTAAAATTATTATATGTAAGGGTGAGGCCAGTGAGGTTGGTGAGTTGTGGAAATGTTTGCACATCAATTTGGCCACCTAACTGATTGTAACGAAGGTCTAACAATTTTAATGATGGAAGAGCAAATGATTCAAAAGGAACATTTCCACTGAACATGTTATCCCCTAAATAGAGATATTCTAAAGAGGGGGAAGTAAACAGCCAAGATGGCAATGTCCCATTAAGTTTGTTAACTGATAAATCAAGAACACTAAGGTGCGTGAGGTTGATGAGGGAGCTGTCAGGATGAATGGTACCTTTTAGCATTCCGCATTCGAGATTGAGGCGGATGACGTCACCGGTGGAGTCGTCGCAATAAACTCCATCCCAGTTACAACAATCAGTACTTGTGTTCCAGCTCATCATTTTTGGACGATAATCATAAAAACCAGTACAGTCATCATCGTTTGGGTAATTGATGGAGGAAAGGTTATGTTTAAAGAGAAGCAAAGCTTCACTCTCTTTTTTAGGGCATTTATGATTATTATTGTTTAAAGAAGTGGAAGAGGTAAAAGTGGTGAAAGAAAAGAAAACGAAAAAGATAATGAACAGTTTTGAATAACCCATTGTGTTTCTAATTTTTAGTTGCTATAAAAACTAACAATTGCTACAAATATATATACTAACACCGGTATCACAAGAATAGTGTTGTGATTGCTTTCACAATAATATGAACGAGAATATGTTTGTGGTCTAGTTTCATTTATAAGCGTATCATTTAGGAAATTGGGTTGTACGAGTATATTAATTGACTCTAACTTTAATTCTTTGTGGAATTATGCAAAAATTTCCAACCTTTGATTGCGATAAAAAGGAATCGTTCAATGAAATATTGTGGTCCTCAATAATAACGCTTCTCTACAAGAAATATATATACCGACTATAATAATGCTAGAATATTAATGTAGTCACTTTCACCTATAAGATAGATTGAAATATTTTTGTGGTCTAGTTTAATTGATAAATGTATCACTCGGGTTATACCAGTGTATTGATTTATCTTTGTCAAATTATGCAAAATTTTCAACTTCGAATTATCGCGAAAGAAGAGAATCTTCCAATTAAATTTTTGTGGTCCACAATAATTGTTCTTTTGAGCATTTATAACTCCTATTTAAAGAAGCGGTAGGAACATAAGTGGTGAAAATAAAAAAATAATAATAATAAAGAAAAAGATACATAAAAGTTTTGAATAACCGATAGTTTTTTTTCTTCTTCTTCTTTTTTTTTATAATTTTTTTTAACATTCATACTTTCTACACATATCTATACTAACACTGTTGTCACAAGAATATGATCGAATATGTATGTGGTCTAGTTCCATTTATAAATGTATCACTTGGGTTATACAAGCCTATCACTGGTTATCTTCTGGTTCATATTTGCCCTAGACTAAGTGAATCTAGGGTGAGTGTGATTTGTTCTTCCGCTGCATATTTCTCTGTAAGTCTAAGTCTTACCTCTTCTTTAAACATACAGTACTTAAGTCTTGTGGGTGCAAACGGGTAGACTAACATCTTGATCTGCCACCTTTGAGTGGTATGAATACCTGCTCTGGTCTATCCTAATCCACAGGCTTAGTGCTTGTTGTTTCTTAGTATAAAGTCTTATCTTCTTGACTATTTATTCTTATTATCTCTGTCTGTTGTTGTCTGATTATTCTTTGTCTATCTTCTTATATCTGTCTATCTTATTGTTTGTATTATGGCTGTTGGTGATGATAATATTGGTCGTTCTTCCACCGAGAAAGTCTTGTCTTTGGTGATGCTTTGTATTTGCATCCTAACAATACAAATGGCAATCCCATTATTACTATTAAACTCATTGGGGCGAAAATTACAAAATATGGAATATGGCCATGACTTTTGCTTTAAGGAACCATAATAAGTTAGGGTTTATTGATGGTACTTGCATAAGAGATGATTCAACCCTAGTCTTGCTAATCAATGGGATACACAGAACTCTGTTGTGGTTACTTGGATTCTTAATTCTCTTAGTCTGAATCATTTCTTTGGTGCTATATATGCTAAAAGCGCTTATGAAATGTGGAATGATCTTAAAGATACCTATGACAAAGTTGATGGTTCAATTATTTTAATCTGCATAAGAATATAAACTCTCTTAGTCAAAGTGGGTCATCTCTAGTGATTACTATAACAATCTTAATTCTTTATGGAAACAATTTGATTGTATGATTAGCTTGCCTCCACGCACTTGTGAGGTCGCAAAACATTTTGAAAACACAATCAACTAATCAAGTTAATGCAATTTCTTATGGGTCTTGATGACTCCTATGTTCCCATCGAAGCAATATTTTAACCGAGACCTTTTGCCTAATGTCAAAGCTGCTTTCTCTGTTGTGTGGAGAAGAATCTCAGGAATGTTTCATCCGGAATAGCTCGCTAAACCCAATGCTACGCTTTTAATGCAAAAACCTCGATGGAGGAAAATTTTTGATAACAAAGAGGTTTTAACAACAAAGTTTCTAGTTTTAACACCGTAATGACTCTAATAGCAGAGGACCAAATATGAATTTCAAATGTACTAATTGCAAAAAGCCCGGTCATATTGTTGATAGGTGTTATGAAATTGTTGGATATCCCTGCTGGATATGTTAAGAGAAATTTTAATGGTAAACCTTTCGGAAGAATAATGTTTCACTGAAACTAATCATGTCACTAATAATAGTGCTAGCAATTCTCTGTCTCTTTATCTAATGAACGACTCTCAAGACTTATGAGTCTTCTCAATGACAACAATGTGTCATCTCGCTAATGCCAACTTGGCGGTAAAAATTTTTCAGAACCTTCTTTAATGGCGGTGTCAAGTTTAATGTGAACTTCAACAAGTTTTGTAACAACAACACTAAATCCTTAACTGGAAACATCGGTCTTGGTTGGATTGTTGATTACGGTGCAAATCGACACATGACTGTGTGCGAAATTTTTTAATCAATGTTGTTAACATTTCAAATCTTGGCCTAGCTAACTGTTGGACATCCCAATGGTACTCGGGCCCTAATTACTAAAATTAGCGATTTAAAGGTCAATAATGACCTAACTCTTTTGATGTTCTTGTTGTTCCACGAATACAATGTCACCTATTATCTGCTCATAAGATTGCTAGAGACAACAAGATGTTTGTTGGATTTAATGAATCTAATTGCTATATACTGATTTACATCAAAAAGGATTGTGGGATTGGTAAACAATACAATGGGTTATATATTTTGATATAGACTCTACATGTAAGATTACCTCTAATAATTGCATATCTGTTTGTCATGTCTCTAGAAATCTCGGCATCAAAGACTTGGTCATCCTCCGACCAAGTCCTACACATACTTAGACCTACTCTTAAATTTGATAGTTCATCCAAACCGATCATCTCTGTGATACTTGTAATAAAGCCAAACAAACCAGAGAACCATTTCCTCTAAGTGAACATAAATCCACTAAAATTGGTCAACTTGTTCACCTTGATGTTTGGGGACCATATAAAATTACTAGCGAGAGATGGTTATAAATATTTTTAACTATAGTTGATGACTATTCTAGGGCGATGTGGGTTTATATGCTTAAGGGAAGGATGATGTTTATGTTTCCATTGTTAACTTTACTCATATGCTATCAAATCAATTTGAACACAATGTTAAAGTTTTAGAAGTGATAATGGAGCAATTTGTCAATAATAAACTTCATCAATTCATCATGAAAAGGAATTACGCATCAAACTTCTTGTGTTTATACACCTCAACAAAATGGCATTGCAAAAAGGAAACATAGGCATCTCCTTAATGTTGCTAGATCCCTTATGTTTCGAGGGGAATTACCTCTAAATCTTTGGCACGAATGTGTTCTAACTTCTGCATATGTCATAAACAGTTTGCCTCTTCGATTCTGTCGGCAAGTCCCCTTCTTCCTTGTGTATGGGCATGACCCTTCACTCTCTCTCTTAGAGTCTTTGGTTGCTTATGCTATGCCACCATTCTCAACATTTCGACAAATTTGGTAGTAGATCCGAAAAAGTGTTCTTATTGGTTACTCAAATGAGAAAAAGGCTATAAACTCTTGAGCCTAGAAACAAAAATATTTTTATTCCGAGATGTCAAATTTTGTATGAAGCGTGTTCCCATTCAAAATGAAAATTACGTGTCAAAACCTTTTGTTGAAACTTATGTGCCTAAAGATTTAAACCACAAAAATTTCTTTGACTCACAAACAAGTCCCAATGATGAAGGGAGAGTGACATCCTATGATGATAGAAACGTTGGTAAGTTATCCCACGAGATTGATGAACCGGTTGCAACATCTATAGATGATAATACACACCACGAGGGCAACATATCACATGAATCACATCCTGCGATGCATCTTCGATTCTGCCGATACATCTTGATTCTGCTGAACAAGAAAGAGGCTTGCCAACCACTCTCGCTAGGAGGTCAACTAGAGTTTCTAAGTTGCCCGAGAATCAAAATGACTTTATTATTGAAGGAAAAGTCAAATATGGTGTTGAAAAGTTGTTAATTACTCAAATCTTAACAAAGACAATTCTTGCTTTGCTTCAGTCTTAATAAAAGTATTGAACCTACTTGTTATGAAGAAGCTATCCTTGATAGTAATTGGGTAGATGCTATGAATTAAAAAATTGAAGCCTTAAATGAAAACCATGCTTGGGATATAACCGATCTACCTCTAATAGAACTCCTATTGGCTACAAATGGATTTTTAAATCAAATATAAAGCTAATGGTGAAGTTGATAGATACAAGGCTATATTAGTTGTTAAAGGTTACAACCAAAGGGAAGGAATAGACTATGATGAAACTTTTTCCCTGTTGTAAAAATGTCTCGTTAGATGTCTTATTACCTTAGTGTAAAAACAAATGGCCTCTTTTTCAACTTGATGTTAACAATGCTTTCTTGTATGGAGACCTTGATGAGGATATCTATATGACCATTCCCAAAGGGTTACGTAATGAGAACAATAAAAATAAAGTTTGTAAACTTGTTAAGTCTCTATATGGTCTAAAACAAGCTCCCGAAAATGGAATGAAAAACTTGTCGGTGTTTTAAAGGAAAACAACTTTGTCCAATCATTAATGATCATTCTTTGTTCACCAAAACAGAGAATGACAAGTTCATTGCTCTTCTTGTTTATGTGGATGATATAGTTCTTCTTGGAAGCTGTGTTGATGAGATAAACCTATTCAAAGAGTTTCTAAAATCAAAATTCCATATCAAAGACTTGGGAAATCTAAAATATTTTCTTGGCATTGAGGTTTTATAAACTGGGAATGACATCTGTCTCTCCCAAAGAAAATCATCTTGAACTCCTCGAAGAATTTGGTCTTCTTGGGTGCAAACTGTGTCCACCCCTATGGAACCCAACTCGTGCTCCATACATTCCCACCGATGATGACCCTTACTTGTCAACATCACGGTTATCGAAGCTTCTTGGGAAACTTATCTACCTCACCCATACAAGACTTGACATTTCATACTCGGTTCATTGTACGCACAATATATGCATTCTCCCTTGAAATCTCATCGGAATGTGCCCTCAATGTTCCGAGGTATCTAAAAGGAGCTCAGGAAAAGGTCTAAGGTACAATTTCAAGAACTCGAAAATCATCTTGAAGGATATAGTGATCTTGATTGGGCGAATGTAAGAAAACCAGAAATCATTACAGTTATTGTGTTTTCTTTAATGATTGTTTAATCTCATGGAAAAGTAAAAACAAAACATTCTTTCAAAATCTTCCACGAGCGGTATAGATCTATGTCTCTGCGCTTGTGAAATCATTGGATTCGAAAATCCTAAAAGATCTAAAAGTTGATATCAACCTTCATGTTAATCTTTTTGTGATAACAACCGCTTTACAACTTCTCATCAATCCTGCTTTCCATAAAAGATCAAAACATTTTGAAATTGATGTTCACTTCATCGAGGAAAAAATTGCTAGAGGTGTTATAAATGCTAAAAGATTGGATCTTCAAACCAAGCTGCGACATTCTTACAAAGAACCTCCCTGCTCATCGGCATAAATTTTTGTGTGAAAAATTGATATTGTTTGATATGTTTGCCCATCGATTAAGGGAATGTTAAAATTTGGGGTAATAATCTGTGGCAAACATGTCACTCTATCAATTGCTAATGGCTTTCAAGTTATGTTCTTTGCGGGCATATTACGGGGTTTAACATGGACAAAGCATAAGTGATTTATAGTTCCAAGATTATCATTTCTGCTGAAGCCTCTCTTGTTCTCTTGAAGTTCATTTTATTGTTTCTGCTGAAGTTCATTATTATAGCCGTTAGAGGGGTCTTAGTGTAACTTAATCCCTATTTAATTAGTCCTTTATTCTAGGGTTAGAAACACTTGAGTGTGCGGTCTTTTGTATCACTCTCTTCTTCTCTTAGATCATTTCAACGATCTTGTCTTGTCTTTACATTCATATGATTATTGTCTCATTGACATTAATCTAATCTTGTAACATTTGGATACTATTAATCTAAGTCGACTATTGCGACTTAGATCCGAATAAAGTTTCTGTTGTTTATCTAGTGTTGCCTATACTTTCGTACAAGACATGAAAACCAGAAAGATATATAAGCGACTCCAAATTATACTAGAATAGGTGCCAACTGTGGTTTCGGATTTTGATGAAGTTGAAACCCGATGATAACAAAGACTCACCAAAGTCGATTTTACTTCATATGTCATCTGGAAATTTAGAGGTGGTTGCGCATTAGAAGACGTATTGCAAATGGTTACTTGATAAAGCATCTACCTTTACAACCTTCGTATGATTTTCATTGGCTGTAAGTGAGTGTAAAGAAACAGATATGTGGTTTTTGTTGGCACTATTTATTTGGTCTTTTAGAAGGTTATTGTTGCGAGTTTTATATACATTTGGTTACATGATATATATACTGGCAATATTGCCTCATTTTCACGATTGCTTTACATACATTTAGAATTCAACATTCATTATCATGAAGCTAGCCTGCCCATTCGGGCGGGCTATGAAGCTAGTAAAGATATATATAAAAGAATAATAATTAATTTTATTTAAATAAAATAATTTTGAAACTAAAAATGAGTCGTGAAAATGGAACCTGGGTCTACTATTTAAGAAAAGAACAAAAAAATGGCAGTAGGTTTCAGCTATTGGAAGTGAATTAGTACATGCCTTATTTTTGGCATCCATTCCTAATATTTGGGGCCCACATTTGTTACCAAGCGTAATATTGTCAGTTTTAAATCTAAAACCGACGTCTAAACGGTGAAACAAACGGACCCTAAACCTCAAACCGCTTGATCCATTTAGACTCATGCTTCTAAATGTACCCTATAGACCTGAACTTTTTTAAATCCAAACACATCTAAACACGTCAATCGACTCCACTCACTCATTTTGCCACTTATAGATTTTCCAATAAAATTAACAAATATGGCATTCAATGAGTAGAAAAACGTATGCTAAAAAATTAGAAAAATCTTATAAAACCATCTACCATGACAAGGGACTAAAGAAAACAATGTAAAATCTAATGATTTTTTTAATCTACGTTATGCTTTTATTTTATGTCTACGTATCACGAAAAAATTCTTGATCTTGAATATCTTCAATTGTCAATGCGTTTGAAGGTATGTTTGATTTGAGAATGAATATGCAAAGATGACTTTCACCCGGCTTGTTTGGTTAATAGGTTTGGTAATTCAAAATGGGTATCAACTCTCAAAGTTACATTTTCTAAAATCAACGATCATAGTGGGTTTACAACCCACTGGCTTCCATATCAATACTCATTCCTCTTAATACACAACTATTCTAATGATATGAGAATTGAGATAACTAGAAAATTTTAAGGCAAAATGTACGAAAATGTAACTAACTTGTCATTTTTTCCTTTGTTGCGTAATTATTTTTACCTTTTCTTATTGTACACATCATACTTTTGAATTCCGTTATCGTGTACGCATTATTGTATACACTTAATGGTAATTAAGTGATTATACGTGTGTAAAAATTGAATTTAAGCTAAGCTTGATAAGGTTCGTGCGTAGCCTCACGAGTCAGTATTTTAATAGCTTGAACTTGACAAATTCTACATGAGTAGCCCACCTCTTATAAATCAAGTTGATTTTGAGTAGTTTGAAAGTCAAACTTGAATAGTTTGTGTGTTTTCTTGTTTAATTTACCCCCCTTGTACTGTAAGATGAAGAGTGTCTTCGATCAATAAGTCAACGTAGACATGTTTAACGCAATAAAAGAATCACCCAGGATGAAAGAGTATCAAAACAGTAACTTTTTAACTTGGAAGAAGACATGTCCTAGGGAAATATAACCAATTATCATCACTTCATTATTAGTCCTTACCTCAAAATAAGTATTTATATTAGCCAATGCAAGCTAAAATTAAACTAATTGTGGTCAAACATATTTTTGTATAATGTTAATTGTATTAAATAAACAAAAATACGTTTGCCTTTTGAATCTCACTTTTTCGAATTCTGGATTTAAGTGTAAAACAAGGTTATATTTTGATTGTTTAATACAATTTACAATTAGACCTTACACTTTTGAAAATGGGTTAATCCAAAATCCAAATTTATGGACACAATTTTAAAATTATCAATTTTCATAATTTAAAAAAAAACTTTTTAATTTATAAATATCCCACGTACGTTGAACTTATAAATAACAATATTTAATATTTTTATTTTATCATTATTATTTTCATTAAATTGATCTTAATTTTAAAATTTTTCTAAACATACGGGTTATATTTATTAAGCTTAAGCATGTGTTGTTGAGTGTATACACGCGTTATAACATATGTAGACAATTATATTTATTAAATTATGTTTTTATAAAGTGTCATATTTAAAAATAAAAAGTTATTGAAAAAGAAGATTTAAAAGAGAGAAGAAAAAAAAAAAAAAAACTTTTTAATTGCAATCCAAATGTAAAAAAATATAGTATAAACTTGAGACACGACTCTTTACAGCTCTCACCAATCGCAAAGCGGACGAGAATTGATCGAAATGGCAACCTTGCGGCCCCTTACCGCCTACCTACTCATGTTGTTAGCTTGATCGGAGGTCAAAATTGTGGTCTGGGGAAAAAAAGAATTTGTCGTATCAAGTGATACGTGAATTTTGACATTACCTGGAGGGAATAGCTTAATTGGCAGAGCATAGGCTTACCGAGGCTGAGGTTGAGGGTTCAAGTCCATCTTTCCGGTCTCGGCTTTTTCGTTTAGTGGTAACGAGTGTGCGACCCTTTAGAGGCAGGGGTAGGATACGACTCATAGTTATTGCGTTGCGTTTCGTTTCCCGACACCGCTTGCATGTTTTTCACTTCTGATTAGTTCCATCTATCCCCAACCTTAATTAAACGAGTATAAAGGGGTTAAACGATTTAGGTTTTTGGTGGGTTCCCATTCAACCCCCCCCCCCTCCTAGTTCATTAGTGAGTAGGGTGGCAAACTAAGAGGCCATCATGCTCCTCTTCAGACGTGTCCTCGACAACTTGGCGGTTCTTCGGTCTTCGCTTTTGGGAGCGGGAGTGCTTGGTCGTTGTGCTTTCTTTTTCCAAAATTAATTTGGTTGTGTTAGCTGGTCTAACATTTTGTTATGGTCTGGCTTGATTAAACAATGATGGATTGAAGGTAAGATATATTTGAGTTCAATTGACACAGGATTCAAAAAGGTAATGTAATTATGTAAACCTCGCGTGCACGAGGTTTAACAAGTAACACTTTTATTCTTTCTAACCAAAGACCTCCATGGAGAGTTTGGTTTCTTTAACTTTAGTATATAAACAATTTTCAGTTTTATTGTTACTAGCCATTTGTGTATCTACCATTTAAGGTAACCAACTAATGTTTATGAACCTAAGAACTGGATTTAGGCCAATCATTTTCTTTTTTTGTTTAATTTTGCAAAATTTCCGACTTCAAATTGTCATTAGAAAAAACAACATTCTTTCTTTGGCAACTTTTCACGTTAATTTGATTGGGACATAAATATTACACTTAGAAACTATTAATACTTTACAAACAAATGTTTGCATAATTGTTTATGGGGTTTACTAGTTTATTAATGTTGTGAGTCTTGATGTTAATATTTTTTCTATGTTTTATATGTAGACTTTTTAGACAAACCAAGTCATAAATTAAACTTACGTTTATCCTATTTACATGTTCTTTGATCTGTAACAATAAATAAGAATCTATTGATGGTCTGCAATCAAGTTAACAAGTTAAGGTTAGTAGGTTACCAATGCTCTCTCGTACAACTTACTTGAATTGGACACAAACCTTTTATTATACTTATAAACTCAAACATCGTTCATTCTTGTTTCAGCTTCAACTTAAACTCATAGCCACTTGATTAATAGATTATATAAGGTGGACTTAGATATACGCGTCAAATTCAAATTCAAGTTCAAGCTCATACAGATAAAAATTAAATTGAACGTAACTCAAAACCTTTTTTTAAATGCTATGCTTTATGAAAGGGTAATTACTTGAAATAAGTCCCTGTAAATAAATAGATCATATTTATCATTGTCAGTTCCGTCAAGAAACTTGGATGATGGACGAAACCTCTACGAATGGCTGGTGGGATATTTAAGTGTGTGAATCTCATTGCAGTGAAGAAAAGTCTAAGAAAGATTGATTGGGGTGTAACTATGTGGACCAACAACTTTGAAGTATATGAGGGTTTAAGAAGACTTCAAATTGGAGGTAGGATTTTAAGTTTAATTTTGTTGTCTACTAGTGTAGAATTTCCAGGTAAACTCATTTTAGTCCAACACTCATTAGTCATTCCTTCCTTCATCTGGTGGCCCTTCTAATGTTTTTGGCATATACATGCTGAAATTATGTCATGTAAGATTCCTTCATTAAATACAACTTTGAAATATACAAGTTACAACTGTCTCAAATTATGACCACTGATATCTCATCCTTTGAGGTTATGAAGCACAAAAGTACACCTCTCAAAGTAAACTCATCTTGGTCTACAAAGTCATTTGTCAGTCCTTTTCCTTTCATCTGGTTGGCCTTTATAATGTTTTGGGCATGTATACGCAATTATGCAAATGTCATGTAACATAAACTATTGTTCAGAAATATGAATTGCTTCATAAATAAAACTCACAAGTATACATGTCACAATTTCCAAGTATATATATGTCATCTTTTGAGGATACGAGGCTCAAAATTACACTTATCATCGTCTATACTCCCTGCAAAAATGAACAAAATTTTTGACTTAATAATTCCCAGACTATCATAGGTTAGGAACAAGGGGCTCGAAGCCAAATAATGCACTACATTCAAATAAAAAACCAACAACGATTGAACACCCAATCATCTCCTTTGGTATGATTTCTGTCTTCTATGTATATTTTTATAAATTGGTTAAGTGCTTACAGAGCCAAAGTCGTAATGAACTGCGGCATAGACAAGGCTACTTGCATTATGGAAAACCGGGCTTGAAGTGAAATCTCCTCCAACCAAACATGTAGCAAGCCAAAGAGAGACTTTGCATGAGATAACTTTTCCTCAATCGATTCTTGAAGAAACTCTTCCTAAAATAATGAAAGACTTCACAGACGGTTTCTAATGCAGTCGATAAGTACTACCAATAATCAAATTTTAACAATAATAGATATTGTGTTGTTCCTGGAAAGACTATTATGAAATTAAATTGGCAAACGACATACCAATGCATTATTGACTTAACGCGAGCAATCATTGGTCTTTAACATTAAAAGAAAAATATAGGGACGCATACATCGGCAAAACAATAAAAAGGTTCTATTAGTCAATAGAGCCATAACACTGGGTATTAAGATACAGATGCTCAATTTTCATAACCAAGAGAATGAAACTAGAGCATTTGAAAATGAGACGATAACTGCTAAACCCATAGAAACTTCCCACCAATAGGAAGCAAGGAGCCGTTGGAACAACATGAACCCGGAAGGAGGTTCTATGCACCAAGATTGGTTTTGACACTTTATTTGTTTCATTATAAAGTTTAATGGTGGTGTTTATTAGTTAAAATGATTTGTTTATAGTTTAATGGTGGTGTTTATTATTATTACACTTATAGACTCAAACACAGTTAATTATTGTTCCGGCTGCAACTTAAACTCACAACCACTTGATTGATAGGTTATATAACGCAGGGTGGACTTAGATCTACACTTCAAATTCAAATTCAATTTCAAACTCATACACATAAAATTAAATTGAGCTCAAAACCTTTTAAATGCTATGCTTGCATTTTATGAAAGGGTAATTACTTGAAATAAGTTCATGTAAATAAATAGATAATATCTAGCTATCATTGTCAATCTTTGTGAAGAAACTTGGATGATGGAAGAAACGTCTGAAAATTGGTTGGGATATATAAGTGTGTCAATCTCGGTGCGGTGAAGAAAAGTCTAAGAAAGATTGATTGGGATGTAACTCTTTGTGAGTTTGTGGACCAACAATTTGAAGTATTTTAGGGTTAAAGACTTCAAATTGGAAAGTAAACTCATCTTGGTCTTTTATCAATCCTTTCATCGGTGGCTCTTTTAAGTCTCGGGATGTAATCGAGTCGAGTCTATTTGTGAGTTGTGGACCAACAACTTTGAAGTATATAAGGGTTTAAGAAGACTTCAAAGTAAACTCATACTTTCATCCGGTGGTCCTTTTAATGTTTTGGGCATGTATACTAATTATGCAAATGTCATGTAACATAAACTATTGTTCGAAATATGAATTGCTTCATAAATAAAACTCACAAGTATATATGTCATCTTTTGAGGATACGAGTGTTCGTTTTCCAGGCTCCATACTTCCAGGATCTTCAATAATCAAACAAACATCATGTGTGAAACATCATCAAGAACAATAAGAACAAGAGATTTGGTTTGAACCCTTTAACTAATCTGATATTATATAACGAATGGGTTACTTTGTTGTTTACAGAAACACACATATATATACTAATCTAAAAGGTACGAGTAAACGTTTCAACGGTTAGAAGGTAACCGTTTTACTGTAACCGTTTTCTATAACTACCCATAACCGTTTTTGGTGGTTATGTAACTGCTATTAACCGCTAGTCAGTTATAAACTATCTAATGACCAAGTTTGGTCATTCGTCTATCATTAAGTAACATAATCATTTGATCTAAAACATTAAAGGCTAACATTTTCCCCCCTAATGATTTAGCATCAAATTATCCTGAGTGATCTTCAATGTTTCTTCAAGCAATGTCTAAAGTTCATTGCTGTCTTGACTGCCATCATTGTTCTTCATCTTCATCATCTTCAAGACTAACACCAAAACGATTCGACTTGTCTCTATTGCTCCATCCTTCACTCTCTTCCTTACGGTCTTGCGGGTCCATGGCCAAGCCATCATTGCTTCGTCTCCTACATCTTTGACTTTTCACCCCAAGTGCGTTAGCGGTTTCATGGCGGACTACAATGAGATCAACAAACTTCTTATAACATGTAGTCATGCAATGCTTCATCATCTTTGGTATCTAGTCCTTGAAATTTTGCAATCATTCCATACTTGTCCTCAAAAACGTGTACCCTTTTCTCTTTTCCTTCTTTGTTTCCATTTCTTTGTGCAACGGTTCCAAGAACAAAATTGTTCTTCCTCTTTTTTCTGTTTCGCGATTTACAGCAACAAAGATATGTTTCTTCTCATGATATTAAACACGTCTCTTGAATGATGATCAAAAACATGAATTGTTGTGTTGTTTGATTCCATAAGCTCTGATACCATGTTCGTTTTCCAGGCTCCATACTTCCAGGATCTTCAATAATCAAACAAACATCATGTGTGAAACATCATCAAGAACAATAAGAATAAGAGATTTGGTTTGAACCCTTTAACTAATCTGATATTATATAACGAATGGGTTACTTTGTTGTTTACAGAAACACGCATATATATACTAATCTAAAAGGTACGAGTAAACGTTGCAACGGTTAGAAGGTAACCGTTTTACTGTAACCGTTTTCTATAACTACCCATAACCGTTTTTGGTGGTTATGTAACTGCTATTAACCGCTAGTCGGTTATAAACTATCTAATGACTAAGTTTGGTCCTTCGCCTATCATTAAGTAACATAATCATTTGATCTAAAACATTAAAGGCTAACAATGAGGCTCAAAATTACACTTATCATCGTCCATACTCCCTGCAAAAATGAACAAAATTGTTGACTTAATAATTCCCAGACTATCATTGGTTAGGAACAAGGGGATCGAAGCCAAATAATGCACTACATTCAAATAAAAAACCAACAACGTTTGAACACTCAATGATCTCCTTTGGTACGATATAAGGCTTAATACCTCCCTTTGGAAATAGAAACTGGTTATAAATCCCTAGGGCACCTAACCAACTAAATATAGTCCTATAGATAGATATTAAAGCCACCGTTTAACAGGCATGGCATAAACATTTTAACCTAACTAAAACATAAGAGTATTTTTGTGTGTGTGGTTTGAGAACCCCGACTCATGGTTCCAACTTTCAAGGCAAGACAACATATATATGGATGAGTATGGCATAGATTAGTACCGAAATCTTGAGTCTATCGATAAAAACATGAACAAAGCGACCACTAAATCACTCACCGAAACACTTGTGCACTACCGGTTCGTTACCGGTTTTGATTTTTGGGTATTTCCGCCAAATACCAAAACTTTACAAACAAACAAAAGCGCAAAAATCGCAATTAGTTCTTGTGTGACCATCTATTTCCGACCAAAATCCGCCTTTTTCGAGCAATTTACAAGCCCGAATATCCAAAAATTATGAATTACAACGTTTGGTTGCGAGAACTATATTCTCAGAACCTATCGGGCATCAATCGCCCTAAATATGCAAACGACCTCTAACTACATAATATCATATTGTGACCCTAATCTTAAGCCAAGAGCTCAAGTAACCTATAACATCACACGAATTTGAGTTACATTTTGATCATTTGGCATCAAACCTACCATCGCCCATCGCTCCATTACAATCTACATAATGATCAATTCTGACATTTGAATCTTCAATTCCATGGCTTCTCATCAAATGTTTTGTTATGGGGTTATAAGGTAACCCCACCCGAGCCACCTTTGATGACCAAGACCCATAGAGCTGGTAAATCACTAGCCCTCCACAT
>CM040245.1:29656520-29745394 GCA_022545495.1 Chrysanthemum lavandulifolium | reverse complement strand
TCTACCATTTCGACAGGTGGTGGTGGTGGTGTAGACGTTCCTCAGTCACGGCTGAAGGAGCTGAACGTCCTCTACGTCTGCGAGGAATCTTTCCAAGTTCGGAAAGTGGACTTGTAGAACTGGAAGAACGAGTGCGCATGCACTAAGTATAAAAATCAATTTTCCAAACAAATGAGGCAAAACACAAGTGAACTTAACCAATAATCACAAATGAAATGGCTTCTTTGAAAAAGGTACACCAAATCACAAGTGACACAAAGGCAAGTTTTAAATCTGATGTTCGGGAACTTATTATGGTCGCACCCCCAGTTAGGTAGTGGACTGCCTTGATTTGCGGTGGTGATTTTTATGTATTTAAGTACCAGTGAAAAGACGTAGGTAATGATTGTGCAGAGGGGTTTAAAAACTTTTGACAATATTTTGGTATCGTCCCGTTTAACCAAATCGTATCTCTTAAGAATCACTTAAAAGAAACACAAGATAGAAAAACGTTACGATTGTTAACCACTTGTGAATGGCTAACCGTAACAAACTTAAAACTGCTCAAACACTGATTCAATTAAGATCAGAGGAATATAGGGAATTCCTGGGTCGTTAAGTCCTACGGAGGATGAATTGGTGTAAAAACACTTGATCAGATGGTAGAATGATTACTAAGGATAGTAACCAATAAGGATATTGATGGAAAATTATACCTAAAGAAAAGATTAACAAACTAAAGCGACTTAAATGCAAATTAAAAGAAATAAAAGATAAAATCTATTAAATAAACGCTATCACTATTTTTAAAGTCGATGAACGTTTAAAACCTAAAACTTAAAACTTACGTTTAAAATAAAATTACTTCTACGTACAAAATAAAATGTGAGTTTTAAAGAAATAAAAGACCTATAAATATGAAAATGATGTTTTTACAATCCTAATAGTAAAAGAAAATTATTAGAAAAAGAAAATTATTTTTACAACTATTTATTTAATTATTATTAATTAAAAACTATTTATTAAGTATTTAAAATGCACTAAAATATAAGAAAATACAAAATTAACTTAGAAAAATGAAATTAAAACTTAGAAAAGTCTAAAATATGATAAAACTTATTTTAAAACTAAAAATATATTTTTAAGACTTATTATGTATTTATTATTAATTTAAAACTATTTAAAACTAATTAAATTGCTAAAAAATACTATTTAAACCAAGAAAATTATGGAAAAATACTTTTTATTACTTTTATATTTATCTTAACCTAAAAAAATTGAAAAATTATTTTTTTGAACTTTTTATAATTTATTTGTATTAAAAGTTATTTAAAAATACCTAAAAACTGTTTTTAATTAAGAAAGATAGTAAACAGTTATGAAAAATTATGAAAATTTCAGGAAAAGTCTATTTTAATATGTAGAATCTAGGAAAAATAGAAAAACATGGGCTTGTGTGGAGAAATAAGCAACTGCAGTTATAACTGCTTATTATTAAGCACTTGAAAAAGCCAAATGATAACCAAAGACCACCAAACTGATAAGGAAGCTATAATAAGCTATAAGAACTATAATTCAACTAAAAACAACAAGCTTGAATCTCTGGAATGCAAGTTATCACAGATTTGAGGTATGAGCTTGTTTATGAAAACAGTTACTGGTAGGCTACTTTGAGCTTATGCACAGATCACCAAATAAGCTAGAACTGAAAAGTAAAAATTAGAACTTGTTTTAGACCTGGGTGAGACCAAATGTACCAAAACTCAGATCATGATAAGCTCTTATGAGCCCTGGACAAGCTTAGCAATAAGCTTGAAACTCTCAGCATACACTGAGTTGAGACTCAGTGTATACTGATGATTTGGGACAGAATGATAAGCACATGCAGGCCTAGTAAATAAGCTGCAAATTGAGATTTTTAAATTGGAACTTAAAGAGGACCAGGTTAGCTATCCAAAGAGCTAAAACTCACAGGTAATGGTCAACTAATAAGCTCTGTAGGAGCTTTTGATTCAGCTAGTAAAACTGATGCACAGGGCAAGTTTTTGACTTTTTGATTGAAATAAAAGTTTGACTAAACTGAGTTTTAATCCTAATTTTAAGACTGATGTTGATGATATATGGCTAAATAAAACTAAATTAGGCTATGTTACTAAATTCCAAACACAAATCAAGGATTCACAAATCCTTAATCACAACAGTTGAGCAGTTAAAATGATTTAAGTACAAGTTTGACTTTGGTGATATTGCAGACCAAAACTAAGACTTGAATGAGCTCAAATAGGCTTAACAAACATGAACCAGTAAAAAGTTATCACTGAATGCACCATTATGACAGTTAAAACAGTAAAACCAAACACACCTTTAAAACTGCTTTGGAACTTTTTCAAAGAGTTTCAAAGATTCAAAACATTTTACTGATAACAAACTTTATAATATAAATTACTAGGACTAAAGAAACACTAAATGACAGCAATAACCATATGGGCGAGAAATTACAACTATGCTAATAAAACTGTCAAGATGAGATTTTTTACTAACTACCAATTAAAAAGAACAAGCTACTGGTTTTAATGTTTAATATGACTTAACTATCACTAATGAACAATAAGCAATAGATATTAAAGCTACTGAATAAGCAAAATAGTGAAATGCCAATTTGAACAAAGAGCTTACAAGTGAGATTCCAAGTAAAAGCTAAGAACCAAGGACTGTAACCAATTCCTATATGCTCTCCACAGAGCTCTAAACCAAGGCCATCACAAATATACCTTGCTCCAGCCTGCTAGAACCTTGCACCATGGATTTTTTATTTTTAAGCTATTTAATTGGTATTTTTGTGAATTTCTGATTTTGTCCGATAAACTGCTTTTAAGAGTATCTAATAGCTTCAATAAGCTATATAGGGAGCTTATATGACCTATTTAATCCATAATACCAGTTACTTAACAACATTCATACATACTTGAAATTTTTGAATTAGGAAAAATTGCATAATATGAAAACTGAGATGAAAGTTGAAATTGATTACTTCAAAAGGTTTAAAATACACTGTGATTGCTTAAAAAGGAACTTGGAAACTTTAAATTACACTGGAAATGAAAATTGTACAAAAACGACATAAGCTTAAAATTAAAATTATCTAACTACTTCTTCATTGCTTCTTTCTCTGCTTTTATTGACTTCAAACATCCCATGTCGACCTCTGAGACTATCCCACCACATCTAAACCATTGGATAGAGCCAGATCATCAGATTTGCCAAGTGGTGATTTTTGGCGCCAATTTTCAATAGAGTTGGTTTTCTGCTTTAATGGGGCTTGGCTTGGTGTGGAGGTGGAGGGGAAGAGTAGTCAAGTGGATATGGTGAGGTGTAAAGGTGAAAACCAGTGGTTAAAACCACTGGTTTTGGCTAAAACTGCTTTGGGAGAGACAGTGAACAGTACCGGCGGTTTTATTCGAATTTAAATTTTGGACCGGGTCAAAGTATTTGGGCTTGGATTGGGCTTAGTAATAATAAAGGATCCGTTTGGTTTTATTTAACAACAAGGACCATTTTTGCAATTTAGCCAAAGTTGAAGGTTTGATCTTGAACATTTTCCAAAGCTCTCATAAGGACTAAAACTGCCAAGTAAGATTAGTACAAGGACCATTGTTGATAATTTCCATTTTTTGTAAATCCAGGGACCAAAACTGCCAATTTAGAAACTTGAGGGACTAATATTGTAATTTCTCAAAAAGTTTATCATAAGGACCATTTTTGTCATTTATGAATAGAACAAGGTTAAAAGTTGATAATTTTCACTTTTTAAATTAACCAAGGACTATTTTTGACATTTTTCCAAAGCTCAGGGACTAAAGTTGTCAATTTGTGATTTTTAAACTTGGAAGGGTTTGTTTTGACAACTTTTGAATCTCAAGGACCTAAAATGATATTTTACAAGTTTTTGAATTTCGAGGGATGATTTTGACAACTTTTGTAACTTGGGGACTAAAGCGCCAATTATGCAAACTTGATATGTTTTCACCGATTTTGATGTTTTGCATTTAAAACATATAAAACACTTGTTTGTGATATTTTATCATTTTGATGTGTTTCGAGTGTTTTCAAATATTTTTGGCATTATCGATATAAAATGATGAGTATTTAGACACTCATCAATCCCACACTAAGATATTGCTAGTCCCTAGCAATGATTTGAGAAAACATAATGGATTTTATCTCTTTACCAAAAGCCATTACTTACGGAGTATCCAATTGTTTCAGTTCAAGTAATAACTTTGGCACAACGATAACCAAATGATTTTGAGCAAATCATAAGCTATGAGCGGATTTGATTTGTCTTTACCGAAGCCGTTTGCTTCGGACTAGCCAACTCTTAGATAAATTATCGATTATTATCTTTGGTGGTGATTACCAATTATGGATTTACAAGCGCCTTTACCACAAGCCATAAACTTGCGGGCTAGCCAACTTTTACTAGTTTAAAGATATGGTGAGTTGAACACCATACAATTTTAGGCAAATTGCAAGCCATAAGCGGTTTGAGATATCTTTACCAAGAGCCGTTTGCTCTGGATTAGCCAATCCTTATGTGGGTTAGACATGGCGGATGATTACCATTTCTTGAGTAAGTGAAAACACTTACTCCAAAAAAATTTTGGCCAAAAGCGGGAATTGGGTGAAATAATTACATGATGAAATTCGTGAGAATTCCCCACACTTAAAATGAATATTGCCCTCAATATTCAAAGTACCGTGGTTATGCCGAAACACAGAACATAAAAGGGAAATACTACAGCCATTATTTTGTTTTTGATATATACACATATTATTATTTTTTTTTTATTTTTTTTTTATTTTTTTTTTTTTGAGATGAAATATACAACAGCGTGGGGAAACTCCCCCACACTATGGTGATAGAAAGGGGATAAGAAGACAGAAACATGGGTGAAAACCCATATGATGTGTGCTACTATTTTTGATTCCCGAGTCACTAGCTTGACTCGATCCCCGCATTCATTGGTTCATGGGGAATGTTTGTAAATCCGGGACAACCACAGGGGGAATGTCCTCTCCAAAGTAATGCTTTAATCGATGACCATTTACTTTAAAATTAGGACCATCAGGGTGAGATAACTCAATGGTGCCATAAGGATAAACCTTAGTGATAGTAAATGGACCGGACCGGCGGGACTTAAGCTTTCGAGAAAATCTTCAATCTAGAGTTGAAAAGAAGGACTCGATCACCAACGTTGAAAACGCGGTTCTTGATCTTGGAGTCATGAATCTTCTTTGTCTTTTGTTTGTAAATTAAAGAGTTCTCATAAGCTTGATCACGAAGTTCATTTAGTTCATTCATTTGAACTTTTACGTGATCACCTACCGTCACGTATATCGAAGTTTGCATGCTTTAAGGCCCGATAAGCCTTGTGCTCTAGTTCAATCGGAAGATGACATGCTTTTCCGTACACTAGCTTGTATGGAGTACACCCAATTGGTGTTTTGTAAGTTTGTCTGAAAAGCCAGTCGTCATCGGTTTATCGACCGGGATGCACGATTTTCACCTCTTGTCCTTTCAAGTATTCTTTTAATACCACGGTTTGAAACTTCCACACCTTGACTTGTTTGGGGTGGTATGCGATAGATAGGCGGTGGGTAACACCATACTTTTGCATGACTCTTTCAAATTGGTCATTACAAAAATGTGTACCACGATCACTAATTATAGCACGAGGAGTTCCAATCGGCAAGAGAGCTTTCAAAATTTCACAACTACTCGGGCATCATTTGTAGGTAAAGCTTTTGCTTCAACCCATTTTGACAAATAGTCAACAGCCACGAGTATGTACTTGTTACCATGAGATGAAGGAAATGGCCCCATAAAATCTATGCCCCAGATGTCAAAGATTTCACAAACTTGAATTGCATTTTGTGGCATTTCATTTCGTTGTGAAATATTTCCATAACGTTGACATGAATCACATGTTTTGACAAAATCATGGGCATCTTTATAGATTGTGGGCCAATAAAACCCGGAATCAAACACCTTTTTGGCGGTGTAGTTTGGACTATGATGGCCCCCGGTGGGTCCAGCATGGCAAGCTTTGAGAATGTCAAGAGCTTCTTGTCCATAAACACACCGTCGGATGACTTGATCCGCACAGATTTTGAATAAGAAAGGGTCGTCCCAGAAGTAATGTTTAACGTCCTTGAAGAATTTATTCTTCTGCTGGGTTGACATCCCTTTCACAATGAAGTTACCCGCATGGTAATTTGCAAAGTCGGCAAACCATGGGGTAGAAGAGTTTCCACGAAAAGAAACCGCATTGAGTGTCTCGAGAGGAAATGTTTCATTAATATCCTTTTTCTCGAAAACATCTTGGTGAGGGTTTTCTAATCTGGAGAGATGATCGTGACCAAGTTCTCGGCTCCTTTTTATCACGTATGATAATATCAAATTCTTGGAGGAGGAGAACCCAACGGAGCAATCTCGGCTTTGCATCTTGTTTTGCAAAGAGATATTTAAGAGCGAGTGATCCGTATACACTACGCATTTGGTCAAGATTAAATCGGCCGAAACTTCTCAAATGCATACACCATCGCTAATAGCTCTTTTTACGTGGTGGTGTAATGAGTTTGAGCTTGATCATAGTCTTACTTGCGTAGTGAATAATTTGAAAATGCTTATTTCTTCGTTGCCCTAAGGCTGCGCCGATAGCAAAATCACTTGCATCGCACATGAGCTCAAAGGTAAATCGATCGGGAACAGCGAGAATGGGTGCTTGATAAGCTTTTTCTTTAATGTTTCAAAACTATGATGCACTCGGGTGAGAAGATAAAAGGAGCATCCTTTTCAAGAAGATGGGTCATTGGTAGGGCGATTTTGGAAAAATCTTGAATGAATCTCGATAGAAACCGGCATGACCTAAAAACTCCTAATACCTTTGACGGTAGTAGGATGAGGTAATTTAGCAATAACATCGACTTTTGCTCTATCTACCTCAATCCGTTCTTTGAAATCTTATGGCCAAGGACAATGCCTTCTTTGACCATAAAGTGACTTTTCTCCCGTTTAGACAAAGATTGGTGTCTTCACACCTTTGAGCATTTTATCTAGATGGAGAGACATGTTTGAAACGAATCCCCAATGACCGAGAAGTCATCCATAAACACCTCCATTGTTTCCCGATCATGTCGTGGAAAATGGCCATCATACATCGTTGGAATGTGCCGGGAGCATTACATAAGCCAAAAGGCATCGTCTATAGGCAAAAGTTCCGTATGGGCGGTGAATGTAGTTTTATCTTGATCCTTTGGATCAATGGGAATCTGAAAGTACCCGAGAAACCATCAAGGAAACAATAGTATTCATTTCGCTAATCTCTCAAGCATTTGGTCCATAAAGGGTGAGGAAAATGGTCTTTACGAGTGGCGTCATTCAACTTACGATAGTCAATGCAAACACGCCATCCCGTAACCAATCGAGTTGGAATTAACTCGTTATCTTCATTGTGACAACAGTTATGCCACCCTTTTTCGAACACAATGAATTGGGCTAACCCAAGGCTATGCGAGATCGGGTAAATCAATCCTCGCATCAAGAAGTTTGATAACCTCTTGTTTGATAACATCATGGATTTTGGATTTACTCTTCTCGATGTTGAGCTAGCGGCTTGAAGTCATCCTCCATCAATATTTTGTGAGTACAAAATTCAGGGTTAATACCCTTAATGTCGGAGAGTTTCCAAGCAATTGCTTGCTTGTGTGACTTCAAGATTTTAACGAGAGCAGCTTTTTCATCTTTACTCAAATCTCTAGCAATAATGACCGGTAATTTATCATCACCTTCAAGAAATGCATACTCGAGATGAGGAGGTAAGTCCTTAAGCTCAACCTCAGGAAATTCTTCAGTTTTCTCAACTGATTTGACTTCCTTGTTATGAAGATTGATGGGAGGGATAGGAGAAGAAATGTCATGATTTAACAATTCCTCAAGAAGAATATCTCCCTCCAGATTAATCTCATTTTGATTAATCTCATCAGGAATTGAATCACTAGAGTGAGGGGGAGATGATGGATCATCATTAAGCAACTTCTCAATGAGAAGTATGTCTCCCTCAATGTTAATTGGAGCGTGATCAATTTCCCACGGTACAGAATCACTAGACAAGTAGGCTTCAATCTCTTCTAAGATGAAGTCACTTTCCTCAAATGGGGTAAGAGAAGGAGTAGAATTGGCGATGATAGGTTGAGATGTTTGAGTGAGATTATCACTCGAAGAATTATGATCATAACCAAGAACTTCTTGAGAGTACTCTTACGAAGCAACATCGATGATATCTATTCGGTTAACCGATTCGAATCATAATTTGCGGAGTACCTCGAAGTCGATCAAGGTTAAAAGTGGCGACTTCATTACCAACACGTAATGTGATTTCTTGCTCAAATACATCTATGAGAGCACGGCCCGTTCTCGTGAATCCTCGACCAACAATGAGAGGAACCCGATGATCGGCATCAAAATCAACAACCACGAAGTCGGTGGGAAATGGAACTTTCCTACTTTCACAAATCGTCCTCGGCAATGCCAAGAGGACGGGATATGTACGATCTCGCAAGCTCGAGAGTCATGCATGTAGGAGTAAGTTCCGGAAGAAAGTTTCTTCCATCTTGAATAAGGCATCAGTTGATGCTTGCACCAAGATCTGCTAGGGCAAAGCATTCAACCATTCTGGGAATACACAAGGTAAGAGAAATTTCCCGGGATCTCCAAGCTTTTTGGAAGCTTCTTTAGAATAACTGCAGAACAGTTCTCGTTCAAAGGAGTCTTTGCCATTTCAAACAGCTTTTCCTTGTTGCTTAACATGTGTTTGAGAGTTGATGCAAACTTGGGCATCAGCATGATAGCATCCGCAAAGCTTATGTCAAAATGTAACTCTTGGAAAATTTGGAAAAATTTGTCCATTTGATGATTAGCTTTTTCACGGAGCTTTTGCTCATTCAATCGTGATGGATATGGAATAGAAGATTTGGATTTGGTATTTTCAATGGGAGCTACAGGTGGCTCAAAAACAACTCCTGGATTAGACTTGGGTTTCTAGACAACTTGAGGATGGACATCATTGGTTCCTCCGTTATTAACAGGAAGTTCCTTGATAACTGGACTCATTTCTCCTAGTGGAGGAGGCATTGGAGTCGTAGGTCCATTGTGTGTCCTGGGTTCACTTTCCACTACCTTAGGGAGAGAAGAAGAAGAGGTAGTAGGAATAGCGGGTCCATTGTATGAAACACCACTTCTGGTCGTGATCGCCTTAGCATCGCCCCTCGGGTTAGCGATCGTGTTGCTCGGAAGTTTTCCTGAGCCCGAGGGTTGATCATTTAAAGACTTTTGAGATCGACAATCGGTGACCAACAACTGTTCATTTCATCTTGGGATTTCATGAGCTGTTTGGTAACTCATCGGATGATGGTCTTGGAGGATGTGGAGGAAATTCGAGGTCCGATATTTTGATTAGGACCTTGTTGTTGAAAATTCCTTGATTAGGATTCACATTCCCATGAAATTGATTCCACGATTGAAATTGTTTTGATGAAGGTTCCCTTGTTGTTGGAAACCTTGATTGGGTCCAGAATAGAAATTACCTTGGTTTTGATAACCTTGGTTCATTCTCGGTTGATTCTGATTAAAAAAGGTCACATGTCTTTTTTCCTTTTAGGAATAACCAAAAAACATCACCTGCTGCAATGACTTGAATTTGAGGGTTCCGACTAATTAGCATCAATGAACACCATTAGCCCATCAGATATCTATTAATAAGGCTAATGTCACAAAACCCAAATACATTTTGCACTAATGTTTGTTTGTTTTACCCAATCTTTTCAAACCTGGTTCAACCCGGTTGAACTAGTTTGCTCAAATGCACTGCCAAATTAATTTGAAATGACAATACTACCATTTTTTTTTGGGTCATATTGGTGAAGTCAAAACAAAATTTGAAGTACATTGTTAAAGTCATTGAATAAAAAAGAGTAATATAGTCATTTTATATATATATCGGTGAAATTGGAACAAATTAGAAATTTTAAATCGGCACAAATTTATTACCCAACTTCTAAATGATATAACCCGAAAAACATCACTGTATTTTGTCATGACATGAAATTGAGGGTTCCGGCTAATTAGCATCAACCAACACCATCAGGTATCTATTTTGTCACAAAACCCAATCACATTTTGCACTCATGTAAGTAAGTTGGTGCTAATGTATCATCGTATGGATTTATATTTGGGTGCATAAAGCCTGTAAAGTGTTGGTTGTAGATTTGTGATAAGAGTTAGGTAACTTTTGACCATTAGGTTCAAATCCCGCTAGCCCCAAACTTATTGGAGCCACAGATGTGGAGGGCTAGTGATATACCAGGCTCTATGGGTCTTGGTCATCAAAGGTGGCTCGGGTGGGGTTACCTTATAACCCCATAACAAAACATTTGATGAGAAGCCATGGGAATTGAAGATTCAAATGCTGTAATTTATCATTATGTTGATTGTAATGGAGCGATGGGCCGATGGTAGGTTTGATGCCAAATGATCAAAATGTAACTCAAATTCTGTGTGATGTTATAGGTTACTTGAGCTCTTGGCTTAAGAAGATTAGGGTCACAATATGATATTATGTAGTTAGAGGTCGTTTGCATATTTAGGGTCACAATATAGTTAGAGGTCGTTTGCATATTTAGGGTCACAAAAGTTAGAGGTCGTTTGTAATTCATGATTTTTTGGATATTCTGGGCTTGTAAATTGCTCGAAAAAGGCGGATTTTGGTCGGAAATAGATGGCTGTCACCGTAGCTAATTGCAGATTTCTGGCAGTTTTTGTTTGTTTGTAAAGTTTTGGTATTTGGCATGAAATACCCAAAAAATCAAAACTGGTAACGAACCGGTACTGCACAAGTGTTTCGGTGAGTGATTTAGTGGTCGTTTTGTTCATGTTATTTATCGATAGACTCAGTATCGGTACTAATCTATGCCATACTCATCCATATATATGTTGTACTGTCTTGAAAGCTGGAACCATGAGTCAGGGGTGCTCTAAAACCACACACACAAAAATACTATTATGTTTTAGTTAGGTTAAAATGTTTATGCCATGCCTGTTAAACGATGGCTTTGATATCTATCTATAGGACTATATTTAGTTGGTTAGGTGCCCTAGGGGTTTATAACCAGTTTCTATTTCCAAAGGGTGGTATTAAGCCTTATATCGTACCAAAGGAGATCATTGAGTGTTCAAACGTTGTTGGTTTTTTATTTGAATGATAGTCTGGGAATTATTAAGTCAACAATTTTGTTCATTTTTGCACGGAGTATGGACGATGATAAGTGTAATTTTGAGCCTTGTATCCTCAAAAGATGACATATATACTTGGAAATTGTGACATATATACTTGTGAGTTTTATTTATGAAGCAATTCATATTTCTGAACAATAGTTTATGTTACATAACATTTGCATAATTGTGTATACATGCCTAAAACATTAAAAGGACCACCAGATGAAAGTATGAGTTTACTTTGAAGTCTTCTTAAACCCTTATATACTTCAAAGTTGTTGGTCCACAACTCACAAACAGACTCAGACTCAGTTACATCCCGAGACTTAAAAGAGCCACCAGATGAAAGGATTGGTAAAAGACCAAGATGAGTTTACTTTCCAATTTGAAGTCTTCTTAACCCCTAAAATACTTCAAATTGTTGGTCCACAAACTCACAAAGAGTTACATCCCAATCAATCTTTCTTAGACTTTTCTTCACTGCATTGAGATTGACACACACTTATATATCCCAACCAGCCTTTCGTAGACGTTTCTTCCATCATCCAAGTTTCTTCACAGCATTGACAATGATAGCTAGATATTATCTATTTATTTACAGAACTTATTTCAAGTAATTACCCTTTCATAAAATGCAAGCATAGCATTTAAAAGGTTTTGAGCTCAATTTAATTTTATGTGTATGAGCTTGAAATTGAATTTGAATTTGAGTGTAGATATAAGTCCACCTTGCGTTATATAACCTGTCGATCAAGTGTTTGTGAGTTTAAGTTGCAGCCGGAACAAGAATGAACGGTGTTTGAGTCTATAAGTGTAATAATAATAAACACCACCATTAAACTATAAACAAATCATTTTAACTAATAAACACCACCATTAAACTTTATAATGAAACAAATAAAGTGTCAAAACCTATCTTGGGCAGGCATAGAACCGCCTTCCGGGGTTCATGTTGTTCCAAACGGCTCCTTGTTTCCCTATTGGTGGGAAGTTTCTATGGGGTTTAGCAGTTATCGTCTCATTTTCAAATGCTCTAGTTTCATTCTCTTGGTTATGAAAATTGAGCATCTGTATCTTAATATCCAGGTGTTATGGCTCTATTGACTAATAGAACCTTTTTCTTGTTTTGCAGATGTATGCGTCCCAATATTTTTCTTTTAATGTTAAATACTAATGATTGCTCGCGTTAAGTCAATAATGCATTGGTATGTCGTTAGCCAATTTAATTTCATAATAGTCTTTTCAGGAACTACACAATATCTGTTACTGTTAAAATTTGATTATTGGGTAGTACTTATCGACAGATTAGAAAACCGTCTGTGAAGTCTTTCATTATTATAGCAAGAGTTTCTTCTGAAGCACTGATTGAGGAAAAGTTATCTCATGCAAAGTCTCTCTTTGGCTTGCTACATGTTTGGTTGGAGGAGATTTCACTTCAAGCCCGGTTTTCCATAATGCAAGTAGCCTTGTCTATGCTGCAGTTCAGTACAGCTTTGGCTCTGTAAGCACTTAACCATTTATAAAAATATACATAGAAGACAGAAATCATACCAAAGGAGATGATTGGGTGTTCAATCGTTGTTGGTTTTTTATTTGAATGTAGTGCATTATTTGGCTTCGAGCCCCTTGTTCCTAACCTATGATAGTCCGGGAATTATTAAGTCAAAAATTTTGTTCATTTTTGCAGGGAGTATAGACGATGATAAGTGTAATTTTGAGCCTCGTATCCTCAAAAGATGACATATATACTTGGAAATTGTGACATATATACTTGTGAGTTTTATTTATGAAGCAATTCATATTTCTGAACAATAGTTTATGTTACATGACATTTGCATAATTGCGTATACATGCCCAAAACATTATAAAGGCCACCCAGATGAAAGGAAAAGGACTGACAAATGACTTTGTAGACCAAGATGAGTTTACTTTGAGAGGTGTAGTTTTGTGCTTCATAACCTCAAAGAATGAGATATCAGTGGTCATAATTTGAGACAGTTGTAACTTGTATATTTCAAAGTTGTATTTAATGAAGGAATCTTACATGACATAATTTTAGCATGTATATGCCAAAAACATTAGAAAGGCCACCAGATGAAGGAAGGAATGACTAATGAGTGGTGGACTAAAATGAGTTTACCTGGAAATTCTACACTAGTAGACAACAAAATTAAACTTAAAATCCTACCTCCAATTTGAAGTCTTATTAAACCCTTATATACTTCAAAGTTGTTGGTCCACATAGTTACACCCCAATCAATCTTTCTTAGACTTTTCTTCACTGCAATGAGATTCACACACTTACATATCCCACCAGTCATTCGTAGAGGTTTCTTCCATCATCCAAGTTTCTTCACGGAACTGACAATGATAAATATGATCTATTTATTTACAGGGACTTATCTATACTACTTTATAATGCATTTAGGCCTTCTAAAATTAGAAGGCTTAAAAATTCAGACTTTTTTACTTGCTTATTATGGAAAGAGTTTTTCTAACCAAAAATTAAGATAAGGAGCTCCAATCATGAGATGACATGTGTCACTTCTTAACAAACTCCAAGCCTAACTTCTAACAAACTCCAAGCCTAACTCCTAACCACTAAAAATTAAGATAAAGAGCTACAATTATAAAATGACATGTGTCATTTCTCAACTAAAAATTCATCTTTGTTTTTAAATTAAAATATCTTTTATCTACTTATTTTTTTATAATCTAATTTCACCATATTTTCTAAAATTTTATGCTCTTTAATTCAACATCCATTTTGATATATTTTATGAGTTTTAGTTTTATATTCTTAATGGGTTTATTTTATTTAAATTCAAATTTTACAACTTTAACCTTTATTTCATTTATTTCAATCAATATAATCTTGATTCGTCAAAATCATATACTTTTGGGGTAGTGTTTGACGCGTAAGAGATTGCGAGGGTATTTCTATATGCGGGAATAATGATGTCGCAGAAAGCTACGGAAAGTTACGGTAACCCAAACAAACACTTACAACTAACACATATACATTCGAAGTGTTGTGAAACGAATTCACTAAACGGGTAAGCAAACACATATAACTATACTTATCGCCGCCGCTGTGCGCGGGTACCCAGCTAGTTTCAAGTAATTACCCTTTCATAAAGCATAGCATTTAAAAAAAGGTTTTGAGCTCAATTTAATTTTTATCTGTATGAGCTTGAACTTGAATTTGAATTTGACGCGTATATCTAAGTCCACCTTATATAGTCTATTAATCAAGTGGCTATGAGTTTAAGTTGAAGCTGAAACAAGAATGAACGATGTTTGAGTTTATAAGTATAATAAAAGGTTTGTGTCCAATTCAAGTAAGTTGTACGAGAGAGTATTGGTAACCTACTAACCTTAACTTGTTAACTTGATTGCAGACCATCAATAGATTCTTGTTTATTGTTACAGATCAAAGAACATGTAAATAGGAGGCCTTAGAGTTACAGATAAATGTAAGTTTATGACTTGGTTTGTCTAAAAAGTCTACATATAAAACATAGAAAAATATTAACATCAAGACTCACAGCATTTATAAACTAGTAAACCCCATAAAACAATTATGCAAACATTTGTTTGTAAAGTATTAATAGTTTCTAAGTGTAATATTTATGTCCCAAAATTAACGTGAAAAGTTGCCAAAGAAAGAATGTTGTTTTTTCTAATGACAATTTGAAGTCGGAAATTTTGCAAAATTAAACAAAAAAAAAAGAAAATGATTGGCCTAAATCCAGTTCTTAGGTTCATAAACATAAGTTGGTTACCTTAAATGGTAGATACACAAATGGCTAGTAACAATAAAACTGAAAATTGTTTATATACTAAAGTTAAAGAAACCAAACTCTCCATGGAGGTCTTTGGTTAGAAAGAATAAAAGCGTTACTTGTTAAACCTCGTGCACGCGAGGTTTACATAATTACATTACCTTTTTGAATCCTGTGTCACTTGAACTCAAATATATCTTACCTTAAATCCATCATTGTTTAATCAAGCCAGACCATAACAAAATGTTAGACCAGCTAACACAACCAAATTAATTTTGGAAAAAGAAAGCGCAACGACTAAGCACTCCCCTCCCAAAAGCGAAGACCGAAGAACCGCCAAGTTGTCGAGGACACGTCTAAAGAGGAGCCTGATGGCCACTTAGTTTGCCACCCTACTCACGAATGAACTAGGGGGTGAATGGGAACCCACCGAAAACCTAAATCGTTTAACCCCTTTATACTCGTTTAATTAAGGTTGGGGATAGATGGAACTAATCAGAAGTGAAAAACACGCAAGCGGTGCCGGGAAACGAAACGCAGCGCAATAACTATGAGTCGTATCCTACCCCTGCCTCTAAAGGGGCGCACACTCGTTACCACTAAACGAAAAAGCCGAGAACGGAAAGATGGACTTAAACCCTCAACCTCAGCCTCGGTAAGCCTATGCTCTGCCAATTAAGCTATTCCCGCCAGCTACGGTAATGTCAAAATTCACGTATCACTTGATAGGACAAATTCTTTTTTTCCCCAAACCACAATTTTGACCTCCGATCGAGCTAACAACATGAGTAGGTAGGCGGCAAAGGGCCGCAAGGTTGCCATTTCGATCAATCCTCGACCGCTTTGCGATTGGTGTGAGCTGTAAGGAGTCGTGTCTCAAGTTTATACTATATTTTTTTACTTTTGGATTTTTATTTTATTTATTTATTTATTTTCTTTAATCTTATTTTTCAATAACTTTTTATTTTTAAAGATGACACTTTATAAAAACATAATTTAATAAATATAATTGTCTACATATGTTATAACGCGTGTATACACTCAACAACACATGCTTAAGCTTAATAAATATAACCCATATGTTTAGAAAATTTTTAAAATTATGATCAATTTAATAAAAATAATAATGATAAAAACAATAATAAATATTGTTATTTATAAGTTCAACGTACATGTGGTATTTTAAAAAGTTTTTTTAAAATTATGAAAATTGATAATTTTAAAATTGAGTCCATAAATTTGGATTTTGGATTAACCCATTTTCAAAAGTGTAAGGTCTAATTGTAAATTGTATTAAACAATCAAAATACAACCTTGTTTTACACTTAAATCCAGAATTCGAAAAATTGAGATTCAAAAGGCATATGTATTTTTGTTTATTTAATACAATTAACATTATACAAAAATATGTTTGACCACAATTAGTTTAATTTTAGCTTGCATTGGCTAATACAAATACTTAGTTTTGACAAATAAACGAAGTTGAGCTCTTCTTATTTACAAAAATTGTAAATAAAAAGACCATTTTCTCAGGAGTTGATCCACAAAAATATAGAACATACGCATACAAGCATACAATCATATATATTATGACTGCCTACAAGTATGGTATGCAATATGCATTAGTGGTTTATATCTCATCGAGTACAAGTAAAAGAAAGAAAATTACGACTCCATTCAAACAAGATAGTCATTAGTGATGTTGTGCATGCTAATATTAAAACAAAATGAATAACAATTAATCAAAATACTTACTAAAAAATGAAACGTAAACAAAAGCAAAATAACTCAATAGTACATTAGAGTTTCAATAAAAGAATGACACTAACAAGAAATCTTAAAGAAAGAATATTCATACGACTCATAAAAAAAATATGTATAAGAAAACAGTCATAGCATAAAGAGAACTAAGCATTGCATAATAGTTTACATAATGAATATAACATAAAAACATACTTAACATTCATAGCGCATGGCAAAGTATGAAATAGTACATCAATACGAGGTTCGTAGTACAAGGATATAACATGTTTTATTAAGTTATGAAAATAAATTTAGAAAACTAATATGCAATCAGTTAAGTATTAAACTATAATGGTCCAGACAAATAATTGAACATAGATCTTTTTCATATCACATAATGGTATCGTATATCAAACTATTTTAATAATTATTTCTGAAGAACAACTAAATAAATTACGAAGATAGTGGGGTTTCGAGATTTATCGTTTAGAAGTCGATAAAATTGAAAAAATACACTAAAGACAAACAAGAAAAATTTTCTTCTGTAAAAAACGTAGCAAAGAACCCATAAATATAAAACCATAACAACTAATAGCATGCACATCATAATAAGGTACATAACAAACTTAAGAATCTAAAAGAAACGACCTCATACAAGGAGCATAAAACGTATATTAATTATGTACAACTAACACATACTAAAAACAAAACCATTAAAGCAAGTTTAAATTAGTTAAGTGTTATAAACTAGATTGACAATTATAAGTAAAGTAACTCACAACTTGTAGCACATACGTCAAAAGTTAACAGATGATATATAATTAAAATTTTAATTAATTAGTCTCGTTAATATAATTAACATGGCAAAATATATCATATCATATGCACTTATATACAAATCAAATAATCATGGTCTAAAGAACCAATAACAAGAATCATCTCAGCTATATTAACTATGCGAATAAAATAACAAATTAGTTATATGAAAGTTAAAAAACGAGGCTTTTGGATATAGCAATTAAAATATCAATTCAAGAGGATATAAAAAAGCACATATATGATTTTGAACTATGTGTACACTTTTAAGGTTCAATACCACCTTCATACATGTGTCATGTTCTAAGTTCATAAGATCTATAAATAAAACACGTACTAGAAAACCGTAACTTATATATCGCATAGCAAACGGTGGAAAACGAGAGAAAAGAAAAACAGACTAAAAGTTTAAAGCGTGTTCATAAGTGTTATGAACACAAGATTGAGAGAATGAAATTAAGATTAAAGCAATCAACCTTTAGGTGTAATATATATAGGTACAAATAGATAAAGCTTAAACTTATTATGCATATCTTCTAATAAGATATAAACTCTAACTATTAGTAGGAGATAAAGACATCTACATATACAATTAGATTAAAGATAATTTACATACCAAACTTTTCTCACATACCAAAAGACCAATCTTCATACTTCATATTTATTTGATCTAATGGATGAGATTAATATCAACAATAAAAAAAACACATTTTTTTTTTTTTTTTCAAATATTAATATCTTTTAAACCGTTTATCGTTAAAAGAAAAAAATATACACCATCACGACGAATATTTAATTATCTTAGTATAGATAGACACTTTGATATACTTCAACAACTTTTTTTCCTCCTTTTTCTCACTTTTTTTTTTTTTTTTTTTTTTCTTGATATTTGAAATTTGCATGAAGAAATCATATGTAATTAAAAAGTAATTTGAATATACTATAAAATCATATATGATATTAGTGTTAAATCACATATGTTATGTAATAAAATCACATGTGATATTGGTGTTAAATCACATATGAATTTTATTACACATCATATGTGATTTAACACTAACATCACATATGATATTATTAGAGTTTTCAAAATAGTGTTTAATCACATGTGATTTCTCATGCAAGTTTAAACAACGAAAAAGAAAACAAAAAAAAACGTGAAAAAACAATTTTTTTATCGAAAGTATATCAAATTACCCGTCTATAGAAAGATAATTAAATTCGATGATATAACCTTTTTTTTAATAGATATTTAAATTATAAAAATAGATGATATTAAAATGCTTTTAATCTCAACTATTGATTTCTTTTTAGATGAATTATGGGGATGAGTCTTTTGGTATATGAGAAAAGTTTAGTATGTAAAATAACTCTCCCTCATACAATTATCCATGGCAAATATAACGTTGTTTTACATTTAAGTTCAGAATTTGAAAAAAAGAGATTCGAAAGACATACGTATTTTTTTTTATTTAACAAAATTAGCATGGTACAAAAATATGTTTGACCACAATTAATTCAATTTCGACTTTCATCGGCTAATATAAATACTTAGTTTTGACAAATAGACGAAGTTGAGCTCTTCTATTGGTTCGATCTAACCTTCGTTTCAATATAGCCTCCAAAAATTGTTTTCCTTTAATGTTTAAAGATTATTGCGGACCACATAATTTTCATTGAAAGTTTCTTTTTTATACCAATTAAAAGTTAAAATTCTACATAATTCGACAAGAAATTAAAGTTGAGAGTGATAGGCTTGTATAACTCAAGTGATACATTTATAAATGAAACTAGACCACATACATATTCAATCATATTCTTGTGACAACAGTGTTAGTATATAAATGAAACGATGACTACTGTTCTGATCTTTATGATTATCATCCAATAATGATGAGCTGGAACACAAGTAGAGATTGCTGTAAATGGGATGGTGTTAGTTGCGACGACTCCACCGGTGACGTCATCATTCTCAATCTCAATCTCAATTGCGGAATGCTACAAGGTACCATTCATCCTGACAGCTCCCTCTTCAACCTCACGTACCTTACTTCTCTTGATTTATCGTTTAACAAACTTAATGGGACATTGCCATCTTGGCTGTTTACTTCCCCCTCTTTAGAAGTTCTCTTTTTAAATCATAACATGTTGAGTGGAAATGTTCCTTTTGAGTCATTTGCTCTTCCATCATTAAAAAAGTTAGACCTCAGTTACAATCAGTTAGGTGGCCAAATTGTTGTGCAAACATTTCGACAACTCACCAACCTCACTTTTCTAGACCTTTCTCTTAATAATTTTAGTGGTGAATTGGAGTTGGATACATTGTTATCAAGCCTCACAAACCTTTCTTATCTCGATCTCTCATACAGCGGTTTCTCTGTTACCACAAAGAATGCCGATCAATATGTCAACCCTAGTTTTAGATACTTATATTTGGCCTCTTGCAAGCTAAAGGTGTTTCCAAATTCATTTTGAGCCATGAAACAGCTTGTAGAGCTAGATCTCTCTAGCAACGAAATCCATGGCCAAATTCCTCATTGGGCAGGGGAGATTGGAGGTACTTATCGGTTGTTTTCTTTAAATCTCTCACATAACTTCATAACACGCTTGCCACAATTTCAATGGTATGGACTATATGAACTTTATCTGCAGTCCAACTTGATTGAGGGGCCATTCCCTCCATCAATTTGCAACATGAGCAATTTAAGATATTTAGATATGTCCAATAATCGCTTTGGTGGGTTGATTCCACAATTTTTTGGAAATATCATCTCATTTCTTGGAATGATAGATATGGGGAACAATAGGTTTCAAGGAACAATTCCAAACGTATACGGGGATTGTAGAAGTTTAGAAGGGCTTAGTTTGAATGGAAATCAATTAAGAGGAGAGGTGCCGGTTTCCTTGTCCAAATGTCAATCATTGAAAGTAGTTGATTTGGGAAACAACCACTTGAATGGTACATTCCCTGAATGGTTAGGAGAGCTTCCAAATTTGCAGGCTCTTGTCCTCAAATCAAACAGCTTTCATGGACACATTCAACCCTTTTCAACTGTTGATTCTCCCTTTCCAAGTCTTCGAGTTCTTGACTTATCTCATAATAGGTTTGTAGGTCAACTCCCTGCAAGATATTTTCAATATTTTAGTTCCATGAAGAATGTGGTGAAAAACAGCACAAAACCAGAATATTTATACATGGGTGGAAAGCATTACTCGTTCGTTGTTGCGGTGAAAGGGGTGAATCTAAATTTTCCACAAATTTCGGTTGACTACACAATTGTTGATCTGTCCAATAACACATTTGAAGGACAGATTCCAAACGTCATCGGTGGTCTTAATTCGCTAATAGTGCTCAACTTGTCCCACAACAGCCTCAGTGGTCCAATTCCACATGCTCTGGGGAATCTCAAAGAGATTGAGTCGCTAGACCTATCTTGGAACCGGCTCTCAGGAGAGATCCCACAAAGTCTTGCACGCATCACCACTCTTGAAGTGTTGAATCTCTCGCAAAACCATCTTGTAGGACGTATACCAGGAGGCCCACAGTTCAGCACATTTAGCACTTCCTTTGGAGGGAATTCAGGACTCTATGGGTTTCCGTTGCCCAATCGTGAACATCCAAGTTCCCCACAAGTTGAAGATGATGACAAGGAGGAGAGTGGATTTACATGGAAAGTGGTGATGCTGGGATATGGATGTGGAACCATAATTGGATTGGTGATAGGCTATCTCATGTTATCAACCACAAGACCAAACTGGCTGAATGCAATTGCTGATGCAGGGGAGCGCATGATCTTAAAGAGGCGAAACAAGAGAAGAAGTGTTTATATGGGAAAATGAAGTTATTTTCTGAAAGGCAAGTATTTTACATGTTTTCCAATTTCAGCAGATTGTGCAAAATGATTAACACTATGTTTTGTTCTTTTTTCTTCCATATTTTCAGATGCAGTTGGAATGTTATGGTTGGAGGCAGCTGGATGTTCTGAGATACATAGCTGCTGATATTGTAGTGGCAGATATGCCGTTATAATTCATTTATACCATTGTGTTGTATTGCTAGCCTTGTGGCAAACAATATCATTGTCAAAGTAAATAACACATGGTTACATCGTTTTGCCATCTAATTTAGCTGAACTTTTGTTCTGATTTACAACACAATAGTACTTATATTGCTTTTCTGTAACAGCAGTTGTGAGATAACTTAAGATTAGTTTTAGTTGATGACCTGATGGTACTCTATATAACAACCCCGAAAAATTCTGTAAATCAGTAATAATAACAGTAGAATTCAAGTTTCATGGTTTCTGGTGCAAATCATTTAAAACATTATCATTGGCTGTGAAGATACATCTGTAACAGGATATGCAAAAATATGTATCCAAAACCTTTTAAGGGACACTAGATGACTGAGGCAATGAGAATAGAAATATCGGTGTCAAAATGGCAGGTTGGGTAAGGTAATGGGTCTAAATGAGTTTGGTTAGTTCGGTTCAGTTTCAAGAACTGTCATGGGGTTGAAACTTCAATACAATTCATCGTGTTTCTGTTATTTGATGATCATACACCCATTTATATGTTTTACCAAAAACTATAAGTTCATGAGACAGGTATCATTGTTTGTAAGAACCCGTAGCAGACAATATTCGAACCGATCTTACGATTTCAAATATTGCAAAGATAAAAAACAATCTCAACTATGATCTCAATCTTTTCAGCCTTGTACCAACCCATCTAATAATATAAAAAGAGTGAAGACATGTTTTATTTCTCATTATTATCTTAAGTATTTTTAAGGAGTAAGGATTGAGTGGTAACAATTGTAGTGACTGATATAACACCCAGAATGCCCTTCTCGAAAACTATAGTGTATTCATTCAATAAATTAACATGTGAGAACCTACAAATCTCTATGCGTATTAAAGTTGAGATGCTTTATTTTTTACCACAAAATCTTTATTGAAATATTCTTTTTTATCGTAATTCAAAGTTGGAAATTTTGCATATTCAGACAAAAGATGAAGTTTAGAACCCATCAATTAATAGACTTTTACAACCCAAGCGATACGTTAATCAATGGAACTAGACCATAAACATTTTATCAATCATATTATTGTGAAAGCGACTACAAGAATATTCTTGTAATACCAGTGTTTGTATATACATTCGTAGCAAATGCTAATGTTGATAGCAATTAAAACACAACAAATATATATACACCACAAAGAAGTAGCGATGTTTCCATAACAGGATATGCACAGATGTTTCCAAAACCTTAGAATGAACATAAGATGACTCAGGAAAAGAGAATAAAACTAGCGGTGGCAAAATGGTAGGTCGGCGCAGGTAATGGGTCGAAATGAGTTTGGGTCAGTTTCAAGATCAGTCACGGGTCGAACTGTTACTTCTTACCAACTTTCCTCCCCTTTTTTGTGTTTACTATACAATTTCAGAATATAGTTATTTGTTGATGTAATTATTTTTAAAATTAAAGGTGACAAATAGGCGTGAGAATAAAAGTAATGGCAGAGTATATTTACGACCTGAAAAGTCTAAAGTTTTACCCTTTAGTAATCGTGTGTATACAAGATATATACACTTGTGTTAATGTGTTGGGCTTGTAATGTTGAAGAGAGACATATTGCTTAATGCTTATGTCTTATGGACAAATTGGTGGTTGGTTCAGTGCCAAAACACGTCAAGTTTAACTACACAAGCTAGCCACTTGTGAATGACTAACTGTAAGAAACTTAAAACGGTTCGGACACTGATTCTCTGATAACGAAGGCTTAAGGGTATGTGTGTGGATAAAACCTCAATATCGATATCAAAAATAATCACGAAGATAAATTCAAATTCCTTTAGGAAAAAGAATAATAAATCAAATCCCGTGTGTGATCGTGTATACTGGATTAGACAACCGAATCGTTTCCCAACGAGGCGTGAATTGCCAACGTCGTTTTTGGTTTGGAATTTAATGCTCGATGTTTTGATTTGTTTGATTTTGATTTTATTAAACTACGGGAATAGGGAAAGTAATTAAGGGAATCTATTTTACGGGAAATCCTAAGTGCGAATTAACTAAAACGTAATTAATAAAACGTAATAAAAATGCAACTACGTCTAAATTATATCCTAAAAATGCCTAAAATTACTTTTACTCAAGAAATGTAATATGAAAACTATTTTAGAATTAAAACTATTTTTTTGGATTTTTCTGGATTTTATTTAAATTAAAAACTAATTTTTAATTATTAAATCTAAATTAAAATACTAAAAATTATGAAAATTAAGGAGAAAAATATGAAACTACTTTTATAAAATCTAAAATATCATAAGAGACTTTTCAAAACTATTTTTATATTTTTTTGATTAATTTTCTATTATCTACTAATTTAAAACTATTTTAATCTAATTTAAATAGTGAAAAATACCAAATAAAAGGGGAAAAATAAGGAAAAATCTTTTTTATGTTTTTTATATTTTTCTTAAACTGAGAAAATTGAAAATTTATTTTTTTAAACTTTTTCTTAATTATTTGCAATAAAAGCTAATTAAAAGAGACTAAAAACTGTTTTAAATCTAGAAAAATACTAAACAGTGACCAAAAATCATGAAAATCTCAGGAAAATTCTAAAATGATAATATAAATCTATGAAAAATAAGAAATATGAGGCTTATGTGAAAGAAATCAGAGCTGTAGTGTAAATAGATATGGAATAAGCACTTATGAATAAGAAAATAAGCACAACTAACCACCAAACTTCTACAGAAGCAATATTATACTAAAATAAGCTATTTCTAACTAATCCTAGCTACTCCTAATCCCTGATAAGCAGTTCAACAAGATTTTAAGCTAACTGATTTTAAACAGCAAAACAGTGAACATGTCCTAAGTTTAAGCTACTCTATAAGCTTATTTAATGAACTAATGCTAAAACCAGTTATGTGGGCTTAAAGACAACCTAGCAGACTGCAAATGTGCCAAAGATGAGACCATAACAAGCTGTATTAAACTCTGTGCAATTGCTGCAAGTTCTGCACAAAACTGATGTTAACACCATTTTGACTTTTGAAATCAGTGACTCAGTTTGACTTTGGTGAGATTTAGAAGCAAATGTTGGGTGATTAGGATGAAATATGATGAAATGAAACTTTAGCAAGCTAGTTAATCAAATTCTAAACCTATATGTAATGATTTTAGTTGGTGATTTCAACAGATTTGCAACAAGATCGATGAGATGAATCTTTGACTTTTGTAAAAGACTCATGTAAATTAAGACTGAAATGACTTTACTAGTGATACTAGAGACTGAAGCAACAAAAAGCTTATACCAAGATAGCTTTGAAAACAGTTTTATCAGGCAAACCAAACACCCCTTTATTGACTATTATGCAATTTATCAAAGCTAAAACACAAACTAAGATCTAATCTATCATTAAAAACAGATCCAATATAATGAAACACAGCTAATAAGACAGCTACAAGCAATATTATAACTGATCAAATGGAAATGATACTTGCTACCGTTTAATAAGCTACAAATGAGACTTACAAGAAGTCCAGCCACAATGGCTTGCAAACCAGCAATAGAACCACTAACCTAACCCATATAACATCACATCAACCCAGATCCATCATCACAATCAACCCTTATTCATTTCTGAACCAAAATCACCACACAGTTGACTTTCGTTGACCGATTATTTTTGTGAATGTAAGTGAATGAAAAGGACAGTGAGGTGCAATGTAAGCTCACTAGAGCTATAATAAGCTGAAATGAGCTTATTCCATCATTCCAATTAGCTTATTGATTATTTTAAAACAGAAATGCAAGATTAAAGGTAAAAACTTGGAATTTTTATTAATACTGAAAAAGGATTACAAGGAATACAATAAAAGCTTTAAGAAAACATTTATAAAACTAATACAATAACAATAAGCTAAATGAAAACTAAAGGATTGCACGATTTCAATTGTGAGCTCAAGGGTCCTTTAAATAGCCTTCACAAGGTCTTGGGATTCTTGATAGAAGAGCCTAGAAGTCCATTTGCAGCCACAAATCCATTCCATTGTCATCACAACCAATCACAATGCTCCAATTCACTCAATGAGGTGTTTCGGCCAATGAGATTGTGCCATTTGTCCACGTGGGCAACCTTATCTGACAAGTCATAGGTTCTAGAAGGTTGGATAGATGCTTAGTACGAGGATTGGTGTTTGGGTGTGGGTAAATGGTGGTAAAATGGTGGGTAAATGGGTGTTTGGGGAAGACAAGTACTGTGGGGCGCGTTTGGTTTGTTTATATTATTTCAAATGGTTTGACCGGGTTGCACGGGGGTTGACTCGGGTTAAATACCGGGTAAAGGGCGGGTTTGGTTATTGGGTTTGATAATATAAAAGGGTAGCCGGGTAAGGATAGGATTTGGGCCGTGGCTAGTGTTTTAGTGGATTTTGGACTTAGGACAATATTGGACTAGATAAATGATCCAAAGGCTATATAGGGACTAATCTTGCAAAAGCTGAAACTCCAAGGACCAAAGGTGTGATTCTGAAAATATCTTCCAAGGACTGATTTTGACAATCTTCAAATAAACCAAGGGCCAATTTGCAATTTTTGATTCTTCAAGGGCCATTTCATCAAATCTTCGAAAGTTGAGGGCAGTTTGACATTTCTTCAAACTTGGTTATTTCTTCCAAAATCATCCTCGGAGAATAAAATCTTCATAAATGCTCAATTTTGATCTTCGGCTCGGCTTAAGCTCTCTTAATCTCTCGTGCTCGGTTTACGTCGATTCGGTTCCTTTTGCGTGTTTTACATATCCGCACTGCACATGCATAAACTCAAGAAAACAGCAAATATTAGCAATAAACGGCTCTTTCTTGGTTATTTTGGGTCTATTTTGATAATGAAAAGGTATGTGTATTAGCACATACCAAAATACCCCAGACGAGACCATTGTCGTGTCCTCACGCAATGCAATCAACTCACGCTTCTAAAACCAAGGATTTCAATCTCTTTCTACTAAACCTATGAAGAAGTAGCAAAGGTTCCTTAAAAGAGATTAAGAAAGCCTTAATTCTAAAAATGCCCCGTTTACCTTTTAATTCACATGTATAGATATTACGGTTAAGCACATTCCGGTTATGAATGACGATTTGTTGAACTTTCATGTCGATCAATAACTCCAACATTTTTCAAACGACACGTTAGGATCACGGAGCAGAAAACACAACACAGCGTGAAGTGACCATACGGATAGAATACATCGTCCCTGATTTTTCACAAGTTTCCAAACTAAGCGTAAAACCGAAATCATTGTTAAATATGACTCTAGATGCTAACACCACCCATGGAAGTTACTTGTGTAGTTACCTTTTGTTCCCATTTTCCTATTTTCCTCTAGATTTTTTTATTTTTGTGAGAAATGAATTTCTTCAAAATCTCGTTTCGATAACTTTTATTCTGATAAAGATATAAAGCTAAGTCGATAATTAGTTATCCGCCTTCTCTCAAGAACCATTGTCGTAAAAATGAGGTCCACATCAAGGAATTTTTATTCACTTATACTTTTGACTTTTCATTTTTTATCATCATTTTTTTTTTTTTTTTTTTTTTTTTTTTTTGTGCATTAACTTTTACTTGCATGAGCTATGAACTACGGAGCTTCACGGGTAATTCCAAGACTATAGGCTTCATGAAATGAGGATCCCGGTGGCTAGGCTAAGACATCACTCAATCCCGCTAAAGATCCAAGGGTCCGATCTCGACACATGACTCATAACTTTACTTATTACTTTTCACTTATCATTGATTTCTTATTCATTACGGATCCTTGATGTGTACCCAATTTTAAAACAAAGATTCTTTTAAGAAGATAAAGAACTAACTATCGCCAAAAACTCAACATCTCTAATTATTATTAGACAGATATGGGTGAAACAATTTGTGGGAACAAAAAGCCATAAGTACCTTGATGGGCTCTAAAGAGAACCAACTACTCCACGCTTAGCATCTAAACTCATAAGTAACTCTATCATTTCTCGATCTCCGCAAATTTAAAATCCCAAATAATGAGATCCGCGGATGCTTAGCCGATAATTAAATTATCTATGGTTAAGGGAACAAGCTAGGGCTCAACACGCCCGGTCAAGTCAGAATTCCATTCCCACTCTCACCAGCGGAAAGTCAACAAGGTGTCAAAACATATATTAACTTAGCAAATGCTTCGTCTAATGAAATAAAGTTATGCATATTTAAAGTCACCCAGGGAAACTTGCAAAATCTTGGCCTTGTGAGCTAGAATTCGCATTTTATAGCTTCTTGTCTAAGAGACTAGCAAAACTTTTCAATCAAAAAGACTTAACAAAAGCTTACAAAAAATTTTAAATTTTTCTCATTTTTGCACAATTTTTCATTTTCTAAGGAAAAACGGGGTTACGAGAGTACACAACAAAAAACAAGCAAGTGCGGTCAAATCAAATCGAAGATTACCCTACCCCAGACTAGAACGAAACATTGTCCTCAATGTTTAAAGCAAGGGTATCAACGAAAATCTAAAAGCCGTTTATTAAGTATGCTAGAAAATCTAAAAGCCGTTTATTCAGTGCCAAAAAACGTCAAGTTTAACTACACAAGCTAGCCACTTGTGAATGACTAACCGTAAGAAACTTAAAACGGTTCGGACACTGATTCTCTGATAACGAAGGCTTAAGGGTATGTGTGTGGATAAAACCTCAATATCGATATCAAAAATAATCACGAAGATAGATTCAAATTCCTTTAGGAAAAAGAATAATAAATCAAATCCGTGTGTGATCGTGTATACTGGATTAGACAACCGAATCGTTTCCAACGAGGCGTGAATTGCCAACGTCGTTTTGGTTTGGAATTTAATGCTCGATGTTTTGATTTGTTTGATTTTGATTTTATTAAACTACGGGAATAGGGAAAGTAATTAAGGAATCTATTTTACGGAAATCCTAAGTGCGAATTAACTAAAACGTAATTAATAAAACGTAATAAAAATGCAACTACGTCTAAATTATATCCTAAAATGCCTAAAATTACTTTTACTCTAGAAATGTAATATGAAAACTATTTTAGAATTAAAACTATTTTTTTGGATTTTTCCGGATTTTATTTAAATTAAAAACTAATTTTTAATTATTAAATCTAAATTAAAATACTAAAAATTATGAAAATTAAGGAGAAAAATATGAAACTACTTTTATAAAATCTAAAATATCATAAGAGACTTTTCAAAACTATTTTTATATTTTTTTGATTAATTTTCTATTATCTACTAATTTAAAACTATTTTAATCTAATTTAAATAGTGAAAATACCAAATAAAAGGGAAAAATAAGGAAAAATCTTTTTTATGCTTTTTATATTTTTATTAAACTGAGAAAATTGAAAATTTATTTTTTTGAACTTTTTCTTAATTATTTGCAATAAAAGCTAATTAAAAGAGACTAAAAACTGTTTTAAATCTAGAAAAATACTAAACAGTGACCAAAAATCATGAAAATCTCAGGAAAATTCTAAAATGATAATCTAAATCTATGAAAAATAAGAAATATGAGGCTTATGTGGAAGAAATCAGAGCTGTAGTGTAAATAGATATGGAATAAGCACTTATGAATAAGCAAATAAGCACAACTAACCACCAAACTTCTACAGAAGCAATATTATACTAAAATAAGCTATTTCTAACTAATCCTAGCTACTCCTAATCCCTGATAAGCAGTTCAACAAGATTTTAAGCTAACTGATTTTAAACAGCAAAACAGTGAACAGGTCCTAAGTTTAAGCTACTCTATAAGCTTATTTAATGAACTAATGCTAAAACCAGTTATGTGGGCTTAAAGACAACCTAGCAGACTGCAAATGTGCCAAAGATGAGACCATAACAAGCTGTATTAAACTCTGTGCAATTGCTGCAAGTTCTGCACAAAACTGATGTTAACACCATTTTGACTTTTGAAATCAGTGACTCAGTTTGACTTTGGTGAGATTTAGAAGCAAATGTTGGACTGATTAGGATGAAATATGATGAAATGAAACTTTAGCAAGCTAGTTAATCAAATTCTAAACCTATATGTAATGATTTTAGTTGACTGATTTCAACAGATTTGCAACAAGATCAGATGAGATGAATCTTTGACTTTTGTAAAAAGACTCATGTAAATTAAGACTGAAATGACTTTACTAGTGATACTAGAGACTGAAGCAACAAAAAGCTTATACCAAGATAGCTTTGAAAACAGTTTTATCAGGCAAACCAAACACCCCTTTATTGACTATTATGCAATTTATCAAAGCTAAAACACAAACTAAGATCTAATCTATCATTAAAAACAGATCCAATATAATGAAACACAGCTAATAAGACGACTACAAGCAATATTATAAGCGATCAAATGGAAATGATACTTGCTACCGTTTAATAAGCTACAAATGAGACTTACAAGAAGTCCAGCTACAATGGCTTGCAAACCAGCAATAGAACCACTAACCTAACCCATATAACATCACATCAACCCAGATCCATCATCACAATCAACCCTTATTCATTTCTGAACCAAAATCACCACACAGTTGACTTTCGTTGACCGATTATTTTTGTGAATGTAAGTGAATGAAAAGGACAGTGAGGTGCAATGTAAGCTCACTAGAGCTATAATAAGCTGAAATGAGCTTATTCCATCATTCCAATTAGCTTATTGATTATTTTAAAACAGAAATGCAAGATTAAAGGTAAAAACTTGGAATTTTTATTAATCTTGAAAAGGATTACAAGGAATACAATAAAAGCTTTAAGAAAACATTTATAAAACTAATACAATAACAATAAGCTAAATGAAAACTAAAGGATTGCACGATTTCAATTGTGAGCTCAAGGGTCCTTTAAATAGCCTTCACAAGGTCTTGGGATTCTTGATAGAAGAGCCTAGAAGTCCATTTGCAGCCACAAATCCATTCCATTGTCATCACCACCAATCACAATGCTCCAATTCACTCAATGAGGTGTTTCGGCCAATGAGATTGTGCCATTTGTCCACGTGGGCAACCTTATCTGACAAGTCATAGGTTCTAGAAGGTTGGATAGATGCTTAGTACGAGGATTGGTGTTTGGGTGTGGGTAAATGGTGGTAAAATGGTGGGTAAATGGGTGTTTGGGAAGACAATCTTGTGGCGCGTTTGGTTTGTTTATATTATTTCAAATGGTTTGACCGGGTTGCACGGGGGTTGACTCGGGTTAAATACCGGATAAAGGGCGGGTTTGGTTATTGGGTTTGATAATATAAAAGGGTTTCCGGGTAAGGATAGGATTTGGGCCGTGGCTAGTGTTTTAGTGGATTTTGGACTTAGGACAATATTGGACTAGATAAATGATCCAAAGGCTATATAGGGACTAATCTTGCAAAAGCTGAAACTCCAAGGACCAAAGGTGTGATTCTGAAAATATCTTCCAAGGACTGATTTTGACAATCTTCAAATAAACCAAGGGCCAATTTGCAATTTTTGATTCTTCAAGGCCATTTCATCAAATCTTTGAAAGTTGAGGGCCGTTTGACATTTCTTCAAACTTGGTTATTTCTTCCAAAAATCATCCTCGGAGAATAAAATCTTCATAAATGCTCAATTTTGATCTTCCGGCTCGGCTTAAGCTCTCTTAATCTCTCGTGCTCGGATTTACGTCTGATTCGGTTCCTTTTTGCGTGTTTTTACATATCCGTACCTGCACATGCATAAACTCAAGAAAACAGCAAATATTAGCAATAAACGGCTCTTTCTTGGTTATTTTGGGTCTATTTTGATAATGAAAAGGTATGTGTTTTAGCACATACCAGTGGTAATGAAACTTTTAATGTTTCTTGTGTGTTCCCACATGCAGTAAACGAACTTTTCAGCTTTTCAAATGAATGGCAGGAGTAGGCTCTTGATTATCTTTCATATCTTTGTTTCCAAGTGGAGTTTTCTAAACTTTACAGTGGTTAACCAGGAACGGGTACATGTTAATGAATATCCTCAAAGTGAGTAAATGAAAGCAATTGATGATAACATAAACGAGCTTTTAGAACAAAAAGACTTTGAAATTCCAAAAATGAAATGTCATTCTGCCGTGCTTCAAACGTTACACTTCTCATTGCACTATATTTTCATTCAAGGAAAACAATTTAATTCATAATAAGTAATTAACATCAGATAATTTAGTCAGTCGAGTTTTTGTTTATAGATTTAATCTAAAAAACATTCAAAGACATGTTGAGAGAACCTCAAGTCTTTTGGTTAACTATTCTATTCAACTGAATTTGGTGTTGTGGATCTGTATGCATTAATTATGTTCGAGTCCTAATGGCAGTTCAGTGAACTTTAGTTATTTTAATGATCATACAACAATTGAGGTCACTGATATTGTTGGGTTTTACTAATCATAACAATAACATAAACAAGTAAACATCATCAAAGCATGCAGCGGAAGTAATAGGAATAATACTTGTAAATTAATTAACCGAATTAAAAGTATATGCGTACCTTTTGCGAATCAATGCAATTAGGGTTTATGAAAAACCCCCAATTAAGATCAAGTACCAAGAAACCTTAAACCCTAATAAATTAGGGTTTATATAATTCGACCACCTTAGATGTCGAATACCCAAGACATGCAAACGCAAGTGTATTTGCTCTTCGTTCTTGTACACACGTATTAGTAGCGAATCAATGAGAAAAGCTATGTTCTTGATCACAATAGATTAACCAAACACCTTTGTTATGCGCAAGGTCACTTGCAAATCCCTTACATGGGGTTTTGCTTCATCGACCTAAGAACAAGAGGGAAGAAAGAAGAAGTTTGGCCTTCTATTGAAATCTAGTGTACCAAAGGATGAATACATGGGGATGTATTTATAGCCTTATGGTAGATGTCAAGATTGCTATAGTATCCGATGTGGGATTCTATAGTTTTCGGCCAAACACAAGCCCAAAAGAGGATTCCTAAAACCTTCTCTTGACTTGTTAACTTTTCTTCATATCCCGTTGACATTTAATGACCGATAATCAAAACTCGCCAAATATTAAATATCATTAAATATTTATTTCGTGATCAAATAATTAAATATAACATTTTATATATTAATTATTTATACATTGATTCTCATCGTAATGTGTGCAATCCGAAGTCTCGAGTTCGAATCCGGTCATACATATATTAATAATTATCCATAAACCTTCAGCTCCCACTGGATATTACTTAATATAGTAATGACATTGGTTAGTCTAGCTTTAACACGCCAATGCCCCGGATCGAATCGAGTATGGTCTCTGGAAAAACCATTTAATGATTCATCATTTTACTTATCCTTTTGTTACTAATACTACATTAACTATGAATATGGATCAAGTCATTTCATAAGTTAATATTTTGTTTCTCGTTGTATTTGATTGAACAAGATTACCAAATTATCTGAAAGTATTCCAGATAGATCTTGGGTAAGGCCTTACAAACATCTTGCCAATCCTACGAGGGGCCCAAATATAGTATTATGCTTTGAAACAAATTCAAAGGAACAAATTCTCTTGACTACAAACATAACTCATGAACTTTGTAACACTTCGAAAATAGCCCTTATAACTACCCAGTTATGGATAGCGTTAGACTATCTTACACAAGTGCACTACATTCATACTTGATTATCGGTATCTCAAGTCGAGGATAAACACTTCATGATATACTTAATGACAAAGATCCATAAAGTATCATCATGTAAAGTTGGATCATCCTATATTCAATGCATTGAATATCATGTGAATTTGGCATGTCCCACGCATCAATATACTTAAAGTATATTCTACCAAAACTCAGTTGTCTTAATTCAATGACATTCCCACATCATTGATTGACAACGGACTTTTAGAATAACATAAGTTATTCACGGATTAAACATGCAAATATAGGATATAATATTAAGAAAATGAAAAATAAACATAACCAATATTTTATTTCATTTAAATAATATTTGTTCATAACATCCCTTATCCAAATACTAAATAGATCAATGCATGATAATACTGGTTAATGAATTATGCATCAAGTAATGACAATCATACTTGTTGACAAGGCATAATTTCAACTAACTTTGATCTATTGGAATTTTGAGAATACTTATTTCAAGAATTCAACTAGTGAAGTTCTTGTATGTGTGCATTCAAAATACTTGATATTGCCACATAATATTTCATAAAGTGTGTGACACCCTCAACCACTAACTTATGACAATCAAACTTTCAAACATTTTAAAGTTTAAAGTATTCTTATTCTTTATTGTATAATGCAACTATGCTCTTAGTTGAGCACAACTATTTCACATGGCCATCAACAAGGATGAAATCCTCCCATGACTAGTATTGAGTGTCATCTCAATTAAACCAGCATCATTGTATACAAACAACAATATGCTCTTTAAAATTTTCGTAAACTTCAATATCTACAGTGTAATGTTTGATGCCTTCAAACTTTCAAGTTTGTCAGCTATGACAATTTCACAACAATTGTTGTATTGCTCATCCATAGAATTTTGAGAGCAAATCCAGGCTGAGGAATGTAATTCTAGATTCAAACATATTCCATTAGAATATTCATTACACTAGTTATCTAATAACTTCATTAGATATCAATGTTGTCAAATCATCTTGCATTCAAGCATGATACAACAATAACATGATGTACATGAAAAATCCATATGTCAAACAAATATTTAATTCATGTTCTACATATCCATTTCCAAATGATATATCATGTTCTATTAGACTCATTTATTCATCCGCACATGTTTATTAATAATAAACATATATTCCAAGGTTGTATGTCTTATTGTCAAAATCTTTCATGTGAAGTTCCATTCCAAATTAAACTAACATTTATCTTAGATGGAATGTTACTACCCACGACATATAAGATTTAAAGAAAATAAACATAATACTCCCACTAGCTTTCAGGAATACTTAGAAATTATCTTATTTTAATTTAAAACCAAAACTTGGATTTAATAGTTAAACATAAGAATCATCTCCTAGATGCATGCATATATCCATTCATGGATTCTTGCGCTTGTACATTTCAAAGATTATGTGAATTCATAAAACTCCTTTCGATTGCTTATCGTCCTCGCAAAAGCAATCACACAAGAAATAGTTTTAATATTCCATTGTCATTTTCATATCAATGAAAATAATTATGACAATCATAATCATTATATATTTAATGTGTCAAGGAAAGAATATTCAATCACAGTTAATTGCTTAAGTGTGATTAATAATCTTGTCACAAATCATGCATTAAACACATGTACAATTTTGTCCATATGATTTCTACACAAAGATTTAAACCACTAGGGTTTTCCTTCCTTTGAAGAAACTCATCATTATTAAGATAAACCAAGTTTCAGAGTTGATTATCTTTATGGACAGCATCTGATAACGCTACACGCGTCGTTCGGGGTCAAGAAAACTTCCTTTTCTTCGAGCAAGTTTTATAACACCCTAGGCAGTGAACCTAATCGTTGTGGTGTAGTAATTAGGGTAAGCCACGGGTATTGATATCGTTCTCTAGGGGAATAGGAATGCTAGTAGGGAGTTACTACGCTAAGGTTAAGGTTGAGGAAGATTATTTTTTATCTTTTATATTTTATGAAAATGGAAAGGTACGAATCTCGGGTATTGGATTTGGGGGGTTGGTATTTCTACCGATTACTCTACTATTATCTAATTATCTAAACTAAGGTTGTGGGAGTCTATGTCTAATTAATGTGTGCTCGTATGATAGTTTAAAGATGTGTTTACTTAGTTTGTATTACTCCTTAATTATCTCCTATTGATGGTTGAGTGTCACGTCTTATTCCTAGTTGCGTTGTGTGTCTAAAGTTGTAGGGTATCGTTTCTCCTAACTCTTTGAACTTACCAAAGGTCTTGTCTACAAATCCACTTAGAGATTATAGACTCCTACTCTAAGGCGCTCTTCGGATGGTTTAGCCTACAATCACTCGGTAATCATACTCTAAGGTTCACAAAGATGAATCAAGCATTAAGTACACAACGAATGACCTATCGCATTACTAGATCATTAATCAACTAAGATAAGAAACAACCAATCAATATTTAATAATTAAGTTTCATACTTCCTAAGCAAACACACAAATAAATTAGCGGACATGGAGAACATGCAAGCATACACACAAATAATCAAAGACATAATTGAATTAATGAAGTAAAGACTTATCTTGGTGTAAGATAGGGTTTAAAACCCTAAAATCTTGTACAAGACACCTTAGGTTCGGTTTTAGGTTTTACTCCAAAGACTCTCCACACAAAGACCGAAAAATTTGATTCTATATATAAGATTACGATTGACGGCGCCACCTTATGTTTAGTGACGCCGCCGTGTCGCCGCCATTAGGGTTTCGTCTTGGCCACGTTAACCTTGCGACGGCGTCACCTTATGTCCGTGACGCCGTCCTCTTGACCGGCGTCGTCGGATCGCATCTAGGCCGCCCGAGTAGCGACGGCCTACTCTTTCACAACTAGGCGCCGTCTCTTGAAAACACGAGTTTTGAGTTCGTCCGTCACAATAATTTTGGGACGGCGTCAGAATAGCACCCGACGCCGTCGCTTTATACTTTCAAAGAGCTGTGAGTGTCTCGATTTCGACTTTGGCCATTTTCTTCATATATTCGCCTTCTGTCCAAATAAGTGCCATTCCGGCATTTTGCCTTCACGTGACCTAAAAAGTGAAAAGGAACGATATTAAGCAATAACGGATACAAAGTGATCAAATAAGGACTTAAACGACCCTCAAAATGGTACCTTTAAAACCTTATCAAATATCCCTACACTTGTTATTTGCTTGTCCTCGAGCAAATGTGCTTTAGCCAATTAATTAATAAGTTAGGGGTCATGAAGCATTAATTCAAAACGGTCCACAACACATATAAGCCCCGTCATAACAAGCACGAATTACATACTAGCACCTCACATGGGGTGTTTGGATACTCACATCTCTCTCGGTGTATATGGAATATAACAAATTGGAAATGGAAGATAAACACTCATTAACCGGTCCTAGTACATAGATTACCATAGGCTTGAGAATAGATCAAACCTCCATCGCTTTGGCGTAAGCACCTAGGAAAGACTATCAAAGAGGTCTTTTAAATGGTTGTAACGTTAGGCTTACGGTAGGAAACAAAGGGTTTGGTGGGATAGGCTATATAGTGGTGGTAAGTCAAAATCTCTATGTTAAATGCATATGAAGAATGGCGTTGCTAAGCCAAGACTCGACACTCTAAACTCTAGATAACGAAATAAATAAACATAAATTTAAAGATAGATGTAGGATGGTAGCTCGTATTTTTTTTTTTTTTTTTTTTTCACTCTTTTTTTTTCTCTTTTTTTTATTTTTTTTTTTTTTTTTTTTTTTTTTTTTTTTTCATACATTTTACTCTACCATCCTTTATGACAACATCAAAATACTAGGGATTTACAGGCATATCCCTACACTTCGCTTTTTATTATTCTAACACTAATTTGACCCGAATTGAAAAGATCAAAACACTTGGGGTACATTATTACGCAAACAAAGGGAATTTGAATTTAACGTTCCTTCCGTCATTTCATAAACTTTAACTTTTCCATGAATCCCAATCATCCCAAAAGCTGTATACAAAGGATATGACTCGACTTAGCAACTTATGCAAGCAACTAGATAATTGAACTAAGGGTTTAGGGTGATAACAAATATTTGCACTAAAAGTGAGTGCATAAGGGGTAGGCTAAAGGCGATTTGGGTGTATATTTGGGGTGGGGTGTAAACAATGCTCTTCATTGATATTCGGAAAACCGAAACATCACGAGAACCGCGAAAAGGATAGGCTCGGAGGGTTAACTAGGGTATCGTGTACTAAAGATGAGTACAACGCAAATGGTGTGGGGAATTACTCAACCGATGTGGAAGAAGTAATTATATTACGGTATCAAACAATGGTTTATCCTAATGCCTCTTATCATTTAGTTATTCCTAACTACACAAGTGTAGCCTCACTTGCGATCTCGGAATGCATCACAAAACAAGTTCTAGAATCTAATATACTACCGGTTCACACTCTAAGCATTAAAGATGAATGCTTTAATTCCTACTAATCTAAGGCGATCTTCACATTTTGGGTGGAATTTGGGTGGTAAAGGGTTTTGTGCTAGTCATATAACTTCCTATCCGTGAGACGCTTTTGTTAAGACTAATGGCCCACTCCTATATGTCATGAAAATTTTAAATTTGGTGCCAAAATTACCCTAACCGATATTTTCTCATGGTTTATTACACAATCACAATTAGACAAAGCAAATAGTCAAGGATAAGCATAGTTTCAAAGTTCCGCTTTATTTTCCTCCCTACACTTAAACCGAACATTGTCCCCAATGTTCCCGAAAGTATCAAAGTTATGATAATGGAAGGTAATTAAAACGAAGAAACTAATACTCCCCGATTAGCTCGGTAGGATCCGTAAAGTGGTGGTTAAATCTTTTCAAGAAGAATTTATGCGTGAAAAGCTCCTTCCAATCTTATGTAACTTCTTCTCGACAAACTAAACTGCACACTTGAAGAAAACAAACGAAACCTTCGCGTAAAATCGGCGGTAATAATATATATAAGACTCGATTTAAACTAGGATATAATGCTTGTGGAATGGATGTTTCTGAATTTCTAAGAAAATTAAGACATGGAAAATTCCAAAATTTATAAGTAGCTCGAAAACGAGAAAAAGTAATCGATGTTTTACTCCTTCGGCGCCGTCGGTTGCAATCTGACGCCCAAAGTTATCCCGACAAAAAGCGGTGCGATTTTCCGGAAAAAATTCGGAAAATTTACATCTTTAGAATCGGAAAATTTACGCAAAACATTCATTATGACTCGATGCAAGCATTTGACTCGAACAAACAAACATAAATATCTTTTAATTAATTGTTATTCTCATGTTTACGTTTCTTTTGAAAACGTGTAATCCTCCCTACACTTATCCCTTATGTAAAACACCTTTATATGTAATTAAGACGAAGTTAAAAACAAAATAAAGCATTTTACAAATTTAAACATGAGGATAAACAATTAATAAAAGATATATGACACTAACAAGCAAACAATTAAGCATGGGTTGCCTCCCACGAAGCGATTTTCTTTATTAAAGAGTCTTGTAGCTAGACTCGTGAGTCGTGCTCCTACGTTTTCTCACCACCGCCCTCTTGACTCTTTGTTTTCCTTCATCGAAAGGGTGTAGACGTTGTATGCTCACCGTGGATTCCTTGCCAACGTTGTCAATTATGGCGACGGTTTTATCTTTTAATTGGTCTCCTTAATCAGTGAAAGGCCCAAACCATCTTGGTTTGTTTCTTCCTCGTAATGCCCTTATCCGAGATCTATACAAGAGCACTTTTCTCCCTTTAGAAATTCCTTAGGGTCCTTTTGTACCTTAGGTAATGAGGTGGGATTGCTTCTTAACTTTTATCGGGTTTCCACACGTCGCATACAATCCTTGAACCATAAAGTCTCTAAGCCCTTTTTCCCAGTCATTCTTCTTCTTCTTAACATTGTTATCCGGGGCTTTTCCACCCGTAATCATTTCCATGATCTTAAGAGGATATCTTGGGACGATGGGTATCCTAGTGTACCCCTTCCCGCTTTTGAGTATCATGATGCCTTCTCCACATTTAATGGTTGCCTTGGCGGTGGCCAGGAATGGTGTCCCAAGAATGAGGGGTACGTTTTTATCTTCCTCAACATCAATGATTACGAAATCCACCGGATAAACGATGTTAGCCACCTCAATTAGAACATCAACAGCGATTCCTACGGGGTGGACATAGGTATGATTAGCTAAGGAAAGTCTAAGGTCAGTTTTTGCTGGTTTCTCATTAGTTAGCTTATTATAGATTGACAATGGCATTATGTTCACATCAGTCCCTTGATCGGCCAAGGCATTTATATTATCCATGTCACCTATACTAACTGGTATCACGAAATTCCCTGTGGTGTTTTGTTTTCTTGTTAACGGTTTTTTTATAACCAACTCATACAGAGGTTCCATAGGTAAAGCGTCGTATTCTTCTTCCATCATTTTTCCTTCAAGAGCTTCCCTAAGAACTTCATTGTACCTAAAGTTGTTTACTTGGTTTGCAATGGTTTTCTTGTTGATTTCGTGCTTAAGGTAGTACTCAATGTTCTCGTGTTCATCATTAGGCATGGACTCATCCTTCGTGCTTTCCTCAAGATTCCACATCTCACCCTTGCATTCTCGGGCATGATGGAAGCAGCGTTTACAAATGAAGTGGGAGGGCAATCATTGCTTCTTACGAGCACTTTTTGGAGCCTTTGTTTTGGTAAATTCAATTACCAAATCCATCATTTCTTTCATTTTGCTTGCATTTTCTCTCCGCCTATAAACCTCCTCTTCAATCGGCTAATCTCTCTGTATGAGCTGCCATGTACTCCTCATTTGATCCTTGAAGCTTGGTGAAAGTGGTATTGGGAAGTAGAGCAGGCGTCTTGGAACTGGGTTTTGCTCGCGACTGGGATTCCGAAAGAGGTGTGGGCGGTTGGTGGAGTGGGCGGATTTGACGATATCTCGAGGAATTAGTACAGTGCTCTTTTTCGCCTTTCCATCGATAATCAATTCTCTCTCGATGACACTCAATTGTTCTTCGAGTGTATCGGAGGATTCAGGAGGAGTGGATATGGCATTAACCACGTTAATTGGAGTTTCGGGAGATTCACTCCAATCTTCGTAGCTTTGATCGGCGAGCTCCTCTATGATATCCCATGATTGCTCTGCATTAAAGTCGCTGAGTCTTCCACCGGCAGCTCGATCAATGGATCGTCGAGTGATGAAATCGATATGATCATAGAAAACTTCCAAGAAAAGAAGATACTTTAGCAAGTTATCAAGATCTAAACAAAACTTCCACTTGCTTTTGTAATTTAAAGACTATCTATAAATACTTTAGCAATTAGAACAACACTAAATTGTTTTCTTTTGAGTTATTATAAAACACATTGACAGTTCGTAAATCTTGTTCGTTAATAACCTACTCCATAAGTAGTTTTAACAAATCAAAACTTCAATATAAGACTCAATGTGATTCATCACATTCCATACTAAAATGGTGTCTTAATAATCTTCTAGGTTTGAGTTTTATTAAGTATATCCAATCAATACTCAATTTTTAACCTTGATAACTTTTGGAAGAAAAGAAGATATAGTTATCTTGAATCAAACAAAAAATGTTTGATTCTTCTAACTGAACATTCTACATACATACAATATTTCATTAGAATTAATATTGTAAGACAATCTAACAATATGTAAGATAAACATATTCCTTTTGGCCTACCTATTTACCAACTAAGTCAACTTAATGGTATAATAGAATATCCAAGCCAATTGCATGTTTTATAACATAAGTATTCTTTGACCAAGTCAAAAGACATAACAGTTATAATATCTTACTTTATATTATAAGTCTTTAAAAGACTTCATGTTTGTGAGTTTATACATAAACACATAACCATGTATAATTTAAAGTTATTATGAACACCACGCCATGGTTTCAATTAATTAATTAATTTTCAAGTTAATAAACTATTTATGTCATTCCAAGAATACACAAATATTTAAAATAGCATTAGATTACTTTATTTTAATTATGTTATCCTTTGGAGTGTTCAACTTAAGGAACTGCAAATCATCCACGCCCGATCCCACGACAAGTGGTGATTTACCTTGAGATTACAATCTAGCCAAGATCTCACTTAATCTAAAATGTAACTTCAAGTGTTTCTATAATTTTGAATGACATAAGACATAAAAGTAGTCTATGATATAATCTTGACACATGTTCTTTAAGCAAGACAATCTTATTAGAACGTTAATCTCTTACCTTACGATCAAGAGAATTCATTAATCATATTTGTATGTGTTGTTCCTTTGCACACAATAAATACTTCTCCACTTGTGCATAGAACAACATCATATAATAGATAAACACCATGACATTCGTTTGTTTATGTGAGCAATATGATAGTGTCATAGATATATAAGCATTACAAGTAGATGTAGGAGCACTTAATTTATCAAGGAAACGTTCATGACTATCCTTGAGAATATGAATGTCTACATTTTTTGAACGTAAATAATCTGAGTTACTACCAAGATAATAAATCTTGTAACTCCCACTGAATTAGATAACGTTACAATAATGTCTTATTCAGTAATACACCATACTCCCACTGGATTTGACAACATTGTAAGTGTTTCATTAACCAGTTAGAATAGCGTGCTATTACGTTGCTACCCCTTTGTAAGACCATTCGTAACAATTACTTAGGTACTAAAAGAGTGTATTCTACTATGTAGATGATGGATCATCCATCAATGCTATTAACTTGAAAATTTGAGCATGCAATTTCTTCCTTAATGGGTCTACCATCGCCATAATGATGTATAGCACCTTCAATTAGTCAAAACAAAACAACTAGATAAAATATACTAGTTTGTCTTTTACCAATTTTGCGGTAATTAGTCTAGTTTCTAATTTAATAACTCATAAAATGTCAAACATGTTTTCTAGTTGACCAAAATGTCACATAAGAGAATCACCAACAGAGGGTAATGAAATCTCTTAAGGAAAACATGGTGTGCAATTTTCTTAACTATTAATGTTGCTACGAGTTATATATTAGAATTTAGACAATTCTAATGTTCCTATCATACCTTTCTCAATCATGAAAAGGAATAGGATTGAGTCTCACTCTTCTTCCATGGAAAGAGTTTATGTTTGTCTTTTAGTAAATTTTTCTTGATCAAACATTTGTTTGAAAACGAACTAGATCAATTTACCAAAGCCCAAACTATGTTTACGGTTTAATGTTGCATTAATACAATCAAAAGAATTAACAAAATTCAATTTTAGTATTTTCGATAATTAAATCTTTCAAGAAAATAAAATACCCTTAGGTTAATATTCATATTAACCATAGAATTTTCCTTGAATCTAGGACCCTCATTATCATAGTTTCACCACATCGGTTGATCGCTAGTGATGAAAGTATAGAATAGGTAATTGTCGAAGAACAATAATTGACAAACAAGTTTTCAATTCCTAGAAAATATGTGATTTACAATTTTGCCAAAACAATTAATGCAAAACGAAGCATGTTTTATCCCATCTTATGCCTTAAGTCATAGGTCTCACTAACTAACTTAATTAAGTTGTCTAATTTAGAAACCGCAAATTATTGTCGAGGTCTCACACAACATAAAGATTCACCTTGTTATTGTAATCTAGCTCAAGGTCTCACATAACTAAATTACAACTTCAAGTGTTTCATATCATTAGATGGCATAAACTTAAATTTTAAAGGGTACAATTTTTGATGTGTAATCAAAACTTATGTATAAAGAAGCATGCATACAACTTTATAGCAAAAAATTTCAAAACCTTACTCATAGTTTTAAATTGCTAAGATTAAATTCTACAAAGTTTTAATCGATGCGTTGAGAAACTTACAACTTTGCACTAAGATGCTTCGTACATAGAATAGTTATACTAGGTAGCTCCAATAGAACGCACAGAGGTCGAGGACTGTAAGCACCAAGCATAACCTTAGACATCCTTTCAGTGTGACTGTGCGCACTTCTTTTAACCCCTTTTTAGTTTGTTCTAGTGGGTGAGCCGTTCTAACCATTTAGTACAGTCGCATCAGTCGATTAAAAGTTCAAGATTTAATACTTAGAAAACAAATCAAATTTCGCCATTATTTAGTCCATTTAATTTTCTATTCTCAAAAAACCTTTTTTGCTTACTAACGTGTCATACAATATAAACAAAAAGCATTTTAATAAAAATTATAACAAACTCAAATAATATACATATAACTTAACAATTAACATATGTAAAAACAATTAGCCACATGCATAATTATTTCGATAAAACCTAATAAACAATTCTAGGCGTAAAAAATGCATACATCAACTAGGGCTTTCAACTACAAGGTAGATGAGCCACATACATTGACAAGTCGATTGCGTAAGCCAAAGTCAATAGTATACCAAATAGCACATAACGAATTTTTATTAGTATAATTGAGGTCTTCCCCAATTCAATAATTATCAAATAAATAAACATGTGTATATCACTAAACAATTTATCAAAACAATAATCCATGGCAAAACATGCATGTTCCACCATGAATTCCTCATAACAATTATAATCCCAAGATACGCATATAATCATGGCACATAACAATTATTCATGAAAACCACATAAAATATACATGCAATCCTAGGGTTTCTACAAGTTTTAAAAAAAATAAAACCTAATTAAAACAATTAATGGGTAATCGACCCAATTAATAAAAAATTAGGGTTCCAATTTTCAAAACCCTAGAAACCATAAAAGCATATAATAATCATAAAGATTCAATTTTTTTTATGTGTTTCGGTAATTAATTACAACATATTAACGGCTCGTGATGCCACTGTTGGGTTTTACTAATCATAACAATAACATAAACAAGTAAACATCATCAAAGCATGCGTGAAGTAATAGGAATAATACTTGTAAATTAATTAACCGAATTAAAAGTATATGCGTGCCTTTTGCGAATCAATGCAATTAGGGTTTATGAAAACCCCAATTAAGATCAAGTACTAAGAAACCTTAAACCCTAATAAATTAGGGTTTATATAATTCGACCACCTTAGATGTCGAATACCCAAGACATGCAAACGCAAGTGTATTTGCTCTTCGCTCTTGTACACACGTATTAGTAGCGAATCAATGAGAAAAGCTAGGTTCTTGATCACAATAGATTAACCAAACACCTTTGTTATGCAAGAAGGTCACTTGCAAATCCCTTACATGGGGTTTTGCTTCATCGACCTAAGAACAAGAGGAAGAAAGAAGAAGTTTGGCCTTCTATTGAAATCTAGTGTACCAAAGGATGAATACATGGGGATGTATTTATAGCCTTATGGTAGATGTCAAGATTGCTATAGATCCGATGTGGGATTCTATAGTTTTCGGCCAAACACAAGCCCAAAAGAGGATTCCTAAAACCTTCTCTTGACTTGTTAACTTTTCTTCATATCCCGTTGACATTTAATGACCGATAATCAAAACTCGCCAAATATTAAATATCATTAAATATTTATTTCGTGATCAAATAATTAAATATAACATTTTATATATTAATTATTTATACATTGATTCTCATACGTAATGTGTGCAATCCCGAAGTCTCGAGTTCGAATCCGGTCATACATATATTAATAATTATCCATAAACCTTTCAGATATGACACCAAGAATGCCCTTCTTGAAAACTATAGGCTCAAGTGACAAGTGTAATTGAAGGATTTCTTTGACACCAATTGTTTCTTGAGACCAAAGCAACAATGTTTCTTTTTTAAGTGACTGTGTATCTTTTTTGGTGAATCTTTATAACGTAATGTTAATTTTATTAGGCGATGTTGATCTTCATTCCTAATCCAAATAAACTAATTATTCTTATTTTTATAGGAGACCAGTATGCATGCGACCGTTCAAATGGGTTTGGTCACCGGTTTTGTGATTTTTAGAGATGTACTCCCTGGCAGCTTTTAAACAGGAGTATTGCACTGTGCCAAACCCAATGCGGATAAACTTTAATAACAAGACTATGGTCGCTAAATGTGACGATTTCCAGGGTTCAGTGCATGGGTTTTCTTTCAAACCTTTTAAAGACATATTGGCGTTTGTTAAAATAGATGAAATTTCCCCTTTTTTTTGATTTTTTTGTGTATCTTGAATACTGACTCTCTACTAATGCTCTAATTTTAATAATCATCCACATAAATATGTACCCTACTGACAGCTCCTTATGTCCTGTAGAAATTGCCACGGTTCGATTTTTAAGATACCTACAACTTTTGGGTAATAAGGTCAAACCTTAAGTAGTAGGGTATGAGGTATCCTTGGGCTTCTCTAATCCCTTGTTTTTAAACCGTACTAGCTTGAGAAAATCAGCAAATTAGCTAAATATATGGATGCGATACATGCATGGCTGACGTCGAGATTACAATTTCCGCAGTTTTCTTTTTCTTATGGACAGAGCAAAGTTTTGAGAGCTGTAGTATCGTGCCTCTTAACCTCAAAGGATGAGATATCATTGGTCATAATTTGAAACTGTTGTAACATGTATACTTCAAAGTTGAAATAATAATTTATGAGACATGATATGCCCAAAACATTAGAAGGGCCACAAAATGAAGGAAGGAATAACTGATGAGCTTACTTGGAAAGTCTACAATATTAGACAATAACATCAAATTCTAAACCCTCTTATACTTCAAAAGTTGTGGTCACAAACAATTATTACTATCCCAATCAGTTAACTTTCTTAGAAATTTCTTTCATTGGCTTGTAAACGCTTAAACAATAAATAACTTGACTAATTCAAGGACTTAAAGAACCCCCACGATCATTGTGTAAAGTCTTTGTTTAATATCTAAACAAAGTTTCAAACCCAATCAACTTGAATACTAAAGCTCAATCAACCAAAGTATGTAAAGTTATATCAGAAGATTCTTGTTTATTACTGAAGTTGGAAATTATGTACACTTAGAAAAGAAAATTTAGTTGATAGCCCTGTGAAACAAAATGTAGAGGTATCAAGCCCGAACCTTTTATTAGAATTAAGTGTGATCGTGTGAGCTCTCTTTTCTTGAAAAAGCTATATGAGTATCCAAAAAGGATAAAATACTAATCCAACCACTTCAGAAATTCAGAGTGCTTTGAAATCTTTCTTAACCTGATATATATTTCTTGCTTATCAAGAAATTTAGTCAAGAAAAATAAAATAAATGGTGTAGGTGGATCAAATGACATGTAAAACTGAATTCTTACAGACTGCATGGACAGATGAAGTCTTCATCAACGTATATTACAAGTTTGGAAGTTTTGGAAACTCGTGCAAGAAAATTGAAGTTTAGGGACTACTAGTCAAAAGACTTGTACATACCAAATCTTATACGTTTCTAAAATAAAATTCGACCACAAATTAATAGAGGTGGGAAAGCAGTAGCGATGATTTTTCAAAAGCATCTACATGCAAAATTTTGTTCTATTATTGTTGCGCTATTATTATATATAACTAAGAAGAGTGCAAGTAGCGTTCATGCCATGGTGTTAAAGTTTTCGATGAATAATGATTTTAGTTTATTATGTTTTTTAACAATAAATTTACGGATATCAAAATTTCAGATACCGTGCCCATTCGGCTCGAACCCGCGTCTGCGTGTCTGCTCGGGCTCAGCCCGCTTGGTCCGCAGACTGTTCGCTCTGCCCATTTACCTGCTGCCTGCCTCTACTGAATATTCAGATAACGATTTTATTATTTGTAGTAGTGAAATTTAACGCAGAATGTGTTTTATTTTGTTGTATAATATGGTTGATAATTTGTATTTTACGTAAGAGGTGTTTTAATAATCTGTATTAATTGTATTTATCGACCGGTTAAATAATTGATTACATTAAATAAAGATTAATGTGGTGTTTTGTTGTACACTATGCTTGTCTTGTACATATGAAAATTATGTGCATTAAAGTGTTGTACACTATGTTTCTTTTCTTGTAAGTAGTAGTCATTATACCATTAATAACAAATGACCACTTTAATAAAGATTAAGGTTGTAAGTTCGAAATAAGTCTAAAAATTACATCACGCTTATTTTGTTGTACACTATGTTTATTTTGTTGTAAATCTGAAAATTGGTTGCATTTATCAGACATTACGCTTAAATGGTTGTAATTTTTGGTGAATGGGTGTTTTTAATATCATTAATAATTTTTTATAGAATTTTGGTCTTAAAATGACACTACGCTTTATTTTGTTGTACAATATGCTTACTTTGTTGTAATTCTGAAAATTGGGTGCATTAAAGTGTTGTAAACCATGCTTAATTTCTTGTACGTCTTAAAATTAAGAGTGTGGTGCCTTCGTACATTATAAGTAGTATAGATTAGTAACGAAGTGTGAATATTTATTAAAGAAACACATTCAATTAATCAAAGAGAATGAGTTATTTAAAGTTGCTTTACTCTGTTTTCCTTGTCTTCTGTTTTGCTTGTTCACTTCTTCATACTCTTCTTTGAATACCACCACTCATATTAAATGCTCTGATGAACACAAACATTCTTTTTTATCGCAATTCAAAGTTGGAAATTTTGCATATTCAAACAAAAGATGAAGTTTATAACCCATCAATTAATAGAGTTTTACAATCCAAGCGATACATTAATCAATGGAACTAGACCATAAACATATTATCAACTTTCCCCCCTTTTTTTTTGAGATGAGTCACTGGTCGACCTGTTACTTCTTACCAACTTTCCCCCCTTTTTTTTGTTTACTATACAATTTCAGAATATAATATTTGTTGATGTAATTATTTCTAAAATTAAAGGTGACAAACAGGCGTGAAAATAAAAGTAATGGCAGAGTATATTTATGACCTGAAAAGTCTAAAGGTTTACCCTTTGGTAATTGTGTGTATACAAGAAATCTACACTTGTGTTAATATGTTGGACTTTTAATGTCGAGATAACATCTCCGTAGTTATGTTTTTCTTATGGACAGCTGCAGTTTTGTGCTTCATAACCTCAAGGATGAGATATCAGTGGTCATAATTTGTGATAGTGTTGTAACATGTATACTTCAAAGTTGTATTTAATGAAGAAATCTTACATGACATAATTTCAGCATGTATATGCCAAAAACATTAGAAGGGCCACCAGATGAAGGAAGGAATGACTAATGAGTTTTGGAATATGATGAGTTTACTTGGAAAGTCTACACTAGTATACAACAAAATTAAACTTAAACCCTACCTCCAATTTGAAGTCTTCTTAAACCCTCATATACTTCAAAATTTGTTGGTCATAAACAATTATATCCTAATCAACTTTCTTACACATTTCTTTATCATCTAAGTTTCCTCATTGCCTAGCAAGTGACAACTCTAATCTATATTTAGTGTGGAACTTATTTCAAGCGTTTAACTATTTATTGAATGCAAACCTAACATATAAAATTTACGACTTGGGTCGGTTGCTTCAAATGTCTTTGTAGACGTTCAAAATAATATAAAAATTAACGAATTCAAGGACTTGCAGAAACCCCAAAGATTATTGTGTTAAGTTTTTTTTTTTTTTTTTTTTTTTTTTTTTTTTTTGTCACACAAAGATTCAAATTCGTTCAACTTAAACATGTGCAAAAGCTCAATCAACTTAAACATGGACTTTGGCTATAGGTGTATAATGACGTAAACGCTTATTTTTAGTATTGTTTCAAATACAAGCGTTTAGACAAAAACCAAAAGCTAAACGCACGTTCCCAAACAAGCACTATATTCTAAACACTTTAAATTGCTCCAACAGCAAGCTCGTCGCCAAACACAACCTTTGTGATTGTAATATAGTAGTAGGTGTGATATCGGAAAATCAAAATGTATCTTTATTTAGTTTGATGTTACATTGTGATTTGATATATGTTCGTTTAAGTGCTTTAGTTATTCACTTTACATGAGTGGGATGCAATATGATTTAATTCTAATTTTTGAGTTTGTTGTTGTGATTGTTGTTATTTATAGTGTATGTGCTATTTCACTTGTTATTTCTTAGGTGAAATGTATGGATATGTGATTAACTCGATTTTATAACGGTGAGAGTGTTTGTGCTTTTTTAGTTAGCAAGTTGATGTTGCTGTTTGATTGTATGGATTTATATTTGAGTGTATAAAGCCTATAAAGTGTTGTCTATTGTAGATTTGTGGTAAGAGCTAGGTAACTTTTAACCATTAGGTTCAAATCATGCTATCTGCAAACTTTTAGGGCCACATTGTGGAGGGCTAGTGATTTACCTGTGCTCTATGGGTCTTGGTCATCAAAGGTGGCTCGGGTGGGGTTACCTTGTACCCCAAAACAAAAGTTTGATGAGAAGCTATGCGAAATGAAGATTTAAATGTTGTGAATGATCATTATGTAACTTGTAATGGAGCAATGGTAGGTTTGATGCCATATGATCAAAATGTAACTTAAATTTTGTGTACTTTCCAAAAGAACTACTTCCCAAAAGAAAATACCAGCAATATGTGACGCATAAGATGTTTTCTTGCAAGGAATAAAATGCGCCATTTTTGAAAAACGAACAACCACTACAAATACTGAATCATAAGCTCTTTGTGTACGTGGTAATCCTAAAACAAACTCCATGGATATATCCTCCCATGGTGCTTCGAGAATTGGCAGAGGATTATATAATCCGGTGTTTTAAGACTGACCTTTGTTGGTTTGACATACGAAACACTTTTTAACAAATTTATTCACGTCTCTCTTGATTTGTGGCCAATAATAGCGTTCTTCAACCAACTTTATGGTTTGTCTCGACCAAGATGGCCACCAAGACCTCCCCCATGAAGTTCTTGAATTAAGTGCTCTCTAAGCGACCCTCGAGGTATGCACAACCGATTCTTAAAGAATAAGAACCCATCTTGAACGAGATATAACCCATCTGGAATACCTGTTTCTTTCTATTTCCATACTTCTGGAAAGTCATCATCTGATACGTACAAATCCTTCAAACAATTGAAATTAATGACCTCACTTCCCGTGGTTGTAAGTAAAATTGCTCATCGACTTAAGGCGTCTGCTACCTTATTCTGAGTGCCTGCCTTGTGCTTTATGACGAAAGTAAATTGTTGCAAATATTCCATCCATCGAGCATGCATACGACTGATCGAATTTTGGCTGTTGAAATACTTCATGGTCTGTTTGAAGCACAAATTCTTGCCGGAAAAGATATTGTTCCCAATGCTTAACAGCCCGTACGATAGCATAAAATTCGAGCTCATAGGTGGTCCACTTTCTTCAAGCTTCACTAAGTTTCTCACTAAAGAATGCTACTGGATGCCCTTCTTGTGATAAAACTGCTCCAACACCAATGATGGAGGCATCAATTGCTAACTCAGATAGTTTTTGAAAGTTTGGTAAGACAAGAACAGGAGCTGATGTAAGTTTTTGTTTAATTAGTGAGAAGCTGTTAACAACATTATCTCCCCAATGAAAACGCCCTTTCTTTAGGCATTCAGTGAATGGAGCCATGATTGTACTAAAATACTTAATGAAGCGACGATAAAATGGTGCCAAACCATGGAAACTTCGGACATCACCAATTATCTGAGGTGTAGGCCATCTTGTATGACTTTAATCTTTTCATCATCTACATGAATACCACTAGCAGTAACCACAAATCCTAAGAAAAGTAACTTGTCACTCATGAAGCTACACTTCTTAAGGTTTACAAATAACGGATGTTCTTTCAAAGCCATAAGCACTTCTCGTAGGTGGTCTAAATGCTCGTCCTCTCTCGTGCTATAGACAAGGACATCATCGAAGTACACAACGAGAAATTTGCCAATGAAGGGCTTTAAGACTTGATTCATTTAATCGCATAAACGTGCTTGGGGCATTTGAAAGCCCGAAAGGCATCACAAGCCATTAATAAAGGCCCTCTTTTGTCTTAAAATTAGTCTTCCATTCATCTCCATGACGAATTCAAAGTTGGTGATAACCACTACGAAGATCAATTTTGGAGAATACATGAGAACCATGCAACATATTTAATATGTCATCAAGACGGGGAATGGGGAATTGATACTTAACTATGATTTTGTTGATGGCTTGACTATCATTACACATACATCGTGTTTTGTCCTTCTTTGGTAAAGTAATGCTGGAACCGCACATGGACTTTTGTTTTCTTGTATGACACCATTCTTAAGCAGTTCTTCTACCATGGCCTGTAAAATGTCATGTTCAGTTAAACTCATACGGTAGTGAGACAAGTTTGGGAGACTAGCCCCGGGTACAAAGTCAATTTTGTGTTGAATGTCTCTTAATGGAGGGAGACCATCCAGGAGTTCTTCTGGCATGATGTTCTTGAATTCAGATAGTAAATCATGTAGCTTAGGTGGTACATTCTTTATTATCGTATCGTCCCCTTTAACAACAACGACAAATATAGTTTGAGCATGTCGTACCTCAACCAAAAGGTCTCTCGCGAGCATATAAGAGAATAGTATTTGCTTTCTCTTTAGTTGCTTTTGGCCGATCTTCGTTAGAAAAGGGACACAAAGTGAATTTTTTACCATCATTTGAAAACGAGTAAGTGTTTTCCTTCCCTTTGTGTATCACACCTAGATCAAATTGCCAAGGTTGACCAAGTAAGACATTACACGCATCCATGTCTACAAGGTCCAATAAAACCGTGTCCTTGTACTTGCCCATGGAGATTGGAACTTCACATTGTTGAGTTACCCGTACTTCACCTACGGCTTTAATCCAATCGATCTTGTATGGTGTCAGATGTTTCTGTGGTGTTATTGAGACGACTAACGATATTTGTGAGATAATATTCTCACTACTTCTGCCATCAATGATGACATTGACTACGTCTTGATTGATCCTACATCGTGTTCGAAAGATGTTGTGTCGTTGGGTGTCTTCACTTTTTTAGGAGTGGTGAGTATTAATCTATGAACAACATAAGAATAACCTTCCTCTTGGTCATCCTCTTCCTCGTCAAGAACATCTTCAGGTCGGATGAAACATTCTTCGTTATCAGATTCTTCTTGTTCTGCTACATTCGTAGTTTTGCTCGCTCGACATTGGCTAGAAGTATGACCTGTTTTTTTGCATCTAAAACACTTATTAACAATGGGTCGGGCATAAGGATTTGTCGCTTTCTTTGTGGCCTGTGACGAACTACTTGCATATGTCGACTTATTCTTCTCACCATCTGCTTGACTGGAATTAAGTGCTTGTGACTTTTCTCCGGATTGGTTCAAACCTGGCTCTGATACCACCTGGAGTAGAACATCGGAAGGCTGATTCGTTCACAGCAAATGCTAGTGAACAGGAAGAATTGCTGACGCAATAAACCTGATGATTACTTGACTTCACGAGTAGAGAAGAACAAATTTAAATTGAAAAATTTTAATAATGAATTGAATGCATACAAATATGCTCGAACATGGTTTAGATAGACCTAAGAATCCTAATTGTAAACCGACTAGAAGTAATAGTTTCCTAACTGTGTACTAATCCTAATTAACAAATAAAAGATAAACATAAGAAAAGATTCCTAATAAACTGAAAAATCTGCTGTGACTTGGAATCCTTGCTCCCCAAGTTTCCTATTCCTAGTTCCCCAAGTTTAAATCTGTTTCGATTATCCACTTCATCAGTAAGGTTCGACTTAGTATAATCCTATATGAAAAGAGGAAATGTAAATGAGTTTCAAAACATTGTATCACCATGGCACATTTGTGTTTGTGTTTATAAGTTAAAGATACTCTTTTACGTCTAAGTTGTGTAGTTAAATAAGTTTCGACACTCAACAGGTATTCTTGCGTTAACTAGTTCTAATAGTCATAATGTAAGAGTTTTCTCGTCTTTATTACATGTATCTAAAATTGTACTCCTTTTTAATTTATAAAGGTTATACGATATTTCGTCCTTTAGTCATGCTTATAATATTATTTATTTATCATTTATAAAAGTCTAATTAAAAATCTCGCCATTATATTGTGTTTAAATAATGTCCATTTGATTATACATAAAAGTCTATCGTTTCGTCTTTTTGTCGGGTTTAAGAATAATAATTAAAATATAAAAATCCATTTAAAAGGGTTTTCGTCTTTAGTCGTTATTTTCAAGAAATTAAGTTTACGTAATATTTATAAGTGTAAAATTCTAACGAGAATCAGGCATGACCCGTTCATTTATTCTCAATTTACCGAGTCTTAGACTTTTCCGAAAAATAACTAAATATATAATAACTTACGCCTTTTATCAATTTTTACCCAACCGGTCTCTAATGGTTCAAAAAATACTTCAAAGTTTATAAAAATATAGTTTGTGAATCGATATATATTATTAAAACTTAAAACTCGATATTTTCCCATAATACAAGTTTTTATTGCATGATGATAACGATTTTAGCGTGTTTTGGATATATACGAAAATACGCAAGTTTTAGTGGTAGATATACGAATCGCTTCAATATAGTTTTACTAATAGTGCAGTTTTTCTTATAAAAGTATAGTTTTCGTCGTAATTTCAAAATTGCGTAACTTTCTTGTTTTAAATCTGTTTTTAGCGGTTCAAGCGACCATGTTTAGCTTATAGTGTCTATTTTCGGTTTTTCTATCTTATTGTTAAAAAACTTAAAATAGTTTTGCCATATTTCTGTTTTGGGACAGCAAGGTCCAAAAATGTATATTTCAACGTTTTAACTACATTTTCAACTGCAAATCACAACCCCAATCTAGTCCTAGTTCCCTTCCACCAATTTTTGTCATTTTCTCAACCCATATCAATTCACTAACCTCTTTTTCCTTCCACCAATTTATAATATCAATGCATTATCAAGTATATAAGTAAAGTGAACAACGATTAAGCTGTAAATACAATACAAATAAACGTTGTACATGTGATTAAACATAAAAGGACAAACACAACATGGTGATACAATTTTTGTAAATGTGTTATGCATATGTCGTGTATGTATATATGTACACACATCTAGTTCAAACATTTTTCTTGTAAATCTCATAATCAACTTATACTTTTGAAAACTACACATTTTAAGCTTCAAGGGAGTACAAAAACAATTAGGAAAAGATGACTTACAATTTTTAGTGAGAAATTAGAGATTAATGCAAGAACAACCCAATTAGTATGTTATTACCCAAATTTATCAACCCAAATGACCTAATCTAGCTTCTAGTACCCAAATTCTTCAAGATCCAAGCAAAGTTTGTGAAATGTGTGTGTGACGGTCACAAAGCCAAAACAGGAAGTTAAAATTTTGTGATGTAGGTTTATGAGCAAATGAGTGCATTTGACTTCCTTTTATATTTGAAAATCCACGCATGAGACCAAATCAAGAACACTAATGTACATATTGTGTATCACTTGAATGGGGAAAAGTTTAAAATGGGTTGGGGGGACCTCATAAATGGTGCCAAGATGGTGACATAAGGTGGGGAGATCTCATTTGTCCCATTAGTTGAAAACTTTGGTGGTTTTGTGCTTGGTTTGGATTATTAACACATGGTTTTGGGTTTTGTACATGCGTGGTCAGTTTTGGTATAGATAGGGGAGGAAAATTTGAACTTTTGTGTACTATAGTGTAGTGGTGTGAATCTTAGTTAGTGGTGTGAATCTTAGAGCATCCGGTGTGGTGAAAATTGTTGCTCGTTGAAATGATGTGGAGGGTGTTTCGGCGCCGCCGAAATGGTGTCACCACACCACCAATGCTCGCCATCTTTAAATTCGTTGGCTCTCCAACACACAAACGACAAACTGTCGATCAATTTGTTATGTTTTTTTGTTGTTGTTGTTTTTTGATTTTTCTTTGATTTATATGTGCGTGTTTGTGTGTGAACAAAACAAATGGGTGGTGTTGCAGGTCTCCAACGAAGAAGATAAGGTTTACCAGTATTTTTTTTCTTTTTTTTTTTTTAATAAAAGTTATTTTTACATTGAGCCCTTATAGTTTTGTTTGTTTGTCATTTTAGGTTTAAATTTACAAATTTTGTTTATAAAGTGTTCTTTTTATTTTAGAAAAAATAAATTTATAATTTTGTATTTTTAGTTTGTATAATATTTTTATTTGAATAAAATTAATTTAGTTTGTTTGGAGAAATGAAAAATAAAATAAAATTAGGAGTGGGTGGGGCTCAAATGGTTGTGTTGAAATTAGTTGTGAGGATATGATTTTGAGGTTAGAGTATTGAAATGAGGTGGCATGAATGGGGCTCAAATGGCTAAAAAATGGTAGCCACTATACCTTATGCTCTTAGTTAGTTACGCGGTCGGTTAATGCAAAATGTGTGCGCGTGTAAGCTAAAAATGCAAAATATATGCGTTTAACGTGATACATGTAAAATTAAATGTAATGTCTCATAAAATAACTCTAATAGAGTTGTAATGTGTTAATTTAATGTAGAACATGCTTGGTCCGGTTCCGGTACGCGTTAAAAGTTGTTTTTCACGTTACGCGGGTTCATCTCCAGGTTTTAGGTTGAAATGAACACGTAAGTATTAAAAATAAATGTTTTGAGTTTTTAGTCAAGTATTGACCTAGAAAAATGTCATTTTACAAAAAATATCATTTTCGGGTTTACGTGCTTCAAGTTTACAGTTACGCATACGGGTAAATAAGTAAATTTTCAAAGTAATTGTTTTGAGTAAAAAGGTAAATAATGATCTGAACAGTACTACAAAATGAAGTTAAAGCGACATTGATGAAGTGTTGTATTATGTGTTTAAAATGTTGCATTATGCATAATGTGACACTTTATCAAGTGCTACGTTATGCAACGTTGCCTTAGGTATAAGCGACACTTTCAATTGGAATGTGCAACATTTTTTGAATGTGTTGCCTATATTTACCAAATGTGATACTTTAAAGTGCAATGTTTAGGCTGCTTATTCATGATTATTCATTTCCTACTTTAGAGAGTAGCTGGAAAAACTAAGGACAATCGCGAAAAGAATATGGTGAAAGTTATGGGTAACAAAAGTTATGCCACAGTGCGTGAAGAACTAAAGGTAATTATATCTTATTGTGTAGCTCATGATGTAAAATATGCATATGTATTGAGATTATATATTTTGTTCAAACAGAAATCTTTAACAGGGAGTGAGCTAACCAGAAAGGATTTGTTTCGTGCTTGCTTCTCAAACTACACATGATTGCAAAAATTGTCGAAACTGCAAATGCAGTTGATGGAGCATGATGATGATGCATTATGTCTTTAGACCAGTTTACTTCTACTTTTATTTCATGTTGATGCATTTTCCATGTAACAAAATTTAAAAGACTTTTTTTTAAATGATGTTAACTTATCAAATTTTGTTATGGAAATGACATGTATATTACACCTAATACAGTTGATGGTGCATGAAGATTATTGGCGTCATATGATTCCATGTCTGTTGTAGTGAAAGTTTCACTTTTTTCATAAATATTTGCAATCTTATGACTAGCCTTAAAGTGTCAAATAGAAATTATAACCTTTTTTTATCTTATAATTGTATGCACTTAAAAAAGCGTGTGTTACTAAATAATAATTACAATGATCAATATGATAGACTTAGCTTTTGTGTATTAGAAACCCAAAATACGACAAGTGCATTAGCCTACATGTAGGGAAGTTCTCCAAAATGTTCATTAGAAACTCTTAAATATGAAAAGTGCGATTTGTTACAAAAAAAGGTGCATGTGGTTAATATGTGTATATTAAAGGAGAAATTGTGGGAAATTTAGAAAATTTTAAAGCTGAAATGTTTGTGGAGGCTGATTCTATACTACATGTAAAGAGAAACATATTTGCTTAAAACTTAAAACTTATAAAATGAGTCATTTTATTAGACGAAAATACCGTTACTTACTAAAATCAATTTATTTTATTAAATGTTGAAATACTTAATTACAATTTAGACCACTAACTTAATTCTCTTTCACTTAGAGCAGTTGTAACGATCAACGTCGGACCCGGCGTTACCCACTCCACATTCGTCGTTAATCGAATAACGATCACTAACTTAATTCTCTTTCACTTAGACCACTAACTTAATTCTCTTTCACTTAGAGCAGTTGTAACGATCAACGTCGAATAACGTCGGACCCAAGTTAACATAGCAACGGGCGTTAATGCATTTAAAAAAAAAAAAAATCATTTTACCCCCCCTAACGGCTACTAGCCGTTGGGGTTTAAAAAAAAATCATTTTACCCCCTCCCTTTCAAACGGCTAGTTTAAAAAAATAATAATAATAAATAAATAAATAAATTAAAAACTTTTTTTTACCACTATAAATACCCAACTAAACACCAATTTTTTTTACACTTCCATAGTTCAAATTCACAATTTATATACTTCCTCTCACACTTCCATAATTCAAATTCAAGTTCGCTCACAATGGATCCGAATCAATTTAATGAATTTCTCAAGAATGGTCGACGTTGATGACTAAACCGACTTCAATTTATGGCGGCCAGCGATTTGAGTATCGAAGAATGCTTGGAACAAGAAGAAGCATCTCAACCTCGTACTCGTGCTCGCACTCCATATATATCATGAACGTGAGATTGCGTAAGAACGATGCGTAACGACTATTTCGTTGAAGGTTGTAAGTATTCAAACCGAATTTTCGTAGAAGATTTCAGATAGCGGAAACTATTCCCGCAAATAGTCGAAGGTATTGAATCTTATACTTCCGAAAATATTCCAGATCATTTTAATTACTTTAGGCAAACACCCGATGCTACGGGTCGAATGAGTTTAAGTGTTCTAATGAAGTGTACGTCTACCATACGCCAATTGGCTTACGGCACAACACCCGATTCATTTGATGAATGTTTGCAAATGGGTGAGCGTACTTCAAAAGATTGTCTTGATAACTTTAACAAATGAATTATTGATTTGTTTATGCCGGAGTATTTAAGAAAACCAACATGGGCCGACATTCAAACAATTTATCAACAACATAAAGAGTGTCATGGTTTTTCGGGAATGCTTGGTAGCATTGATCGATGCATCGGAATGGAAAAATTGTCCATGGCTGGCAAGGGCAATTTGGTAGGGTGATAAAAATACCCAACAATTATGCTTGAAGTTGTTGCTTCTCAAGATTTATGGATTTGGCATGCATTTTTGGGATGGCGGGGCGACTAACGATATTAATGTTTTAGACCGCCTCGTTATTCGACGACATTCTTTCCGACAATGCCCCAAGAGCCCCTTATATGGTCAATGGAACTAGGTATGAACAGGGTATTACTTGGTCGACATAATTTATCCACAAATGGGCAACTTTCACAAATCCTTCTCGGCAACAACCGATTTAAAAATATACGTACTTTAAAAGGAAACAAGAAAGTGCCCGAAAGGATATTGAACGTGCTTTTGGTGTGCTTCAAGGATGTTGGGGTATACTACAACAACCGGCACGTCAAATGGAAATTGTCACTATACGTAGAATCATGTATTCTTGCATTATTTTGCATAACATGATTATAAAAGATAAAAAATATGCATTACGTGACTATAACAAAGTGTGGGTGGATCCGTCAGCACGTTTGAGGCAACGAAGATGGGTCGAAAGATGTGATACTCACCGTCGTAAGGCAAAAGAAATACACGACCGACAAACGCATACCCAACTCCAACAGGACCTTATGGAGCATGCTTGGCAGAAGAATCTTGAACGACAACAACAACAAGAGAGCGACGATGATGAATAAGTATTTGCTATGTTTTTTTTTGTTTTTTTTAGTTATTTTATATTTGTTTTAATAAATGAAGTGTTTGTTTTAGTTTAGGGGTTGAATTTTGAAAATATCAAATGTTAAACCTTAACTTGGGATGTTATGATTGTGGGTGTTTTTTGGGTGAGTTAAGGTGAAATGTTAAAGCTGGTGTGACGCTGATGTGGCAGATGTTAAAGAATAACTCATGTTATGAATGCTACTCCACATCTATATATGTTCACATATGATGTAGTAAAAACTAAAACGTGATAATGATTGGGTTGCTATGGTACTTTTGTTCGGTTTCCCATGTAGAACTATATGACCCCAAGATGTAATTGAGAATCAAGGGATTTAGTAACAGTCAAACAAGCCAAGTATGTGTATTCATTGTGTCTGAAAAGTGTTGTCACACCCCCAAATTACATGTTTTGCAGCGGAATTGAATACCTTGGGGAGGACTGTCATAGCATCAAAGTTACAGTTATATCGAACGACCTAAAGTGTCGTTTGGAAAATACATCGTTTGATTAAGTAAAATAATCAGAGTTTACAAAATGTAGGTCCCAAATTAAATCAATATGCATGGAAATAAATTTGATACAAGCCAAACGATGTTTTTAAAGTGCATAAATCCCATGTGTGACGCGTTGTCACCACGACTCTATGATATGTCCACATGCATGCCATGAAGTGAATGCCTTAGATACCTGAGATAAAACATGCTAAAAGTGTCAACACAAAGGTTGAGTGAGTTCATAGAGTTTGTGTTGAAATATAAAGCCTTTAGAAAAAGTTCATGCAAAGAAAGGCATTCAGAATCCACCCGCCCAAGTTCGCCCATACAAAACTTGCAACATGCGTGTTCACAACCCATTGCCTAAAATAGAATGACAATCATGAATATGCGCATTAAGGTAGTTAAAAGTATAAATATCACCACAAGGGTCTTCCAACAACTCGTGTTGGGATGTTCCTCCAACGACTCACGCTAATCAGTATCCATATAAATGGCCTTCCAACATATAAATATTGGGATGTTCCTCCAACGACTCACGCTATGTATCCAAATAAATGGCCTTCCAACATATAAATATTGGGATGCTTGTTTAAGTCTAGTCACTTCACGCACCAAGTCTAAAGTATAAGTAATGTTGTTTGGCAAAAGAGTTTAAATGTTTTGATAAATAAGCATATATCTCGCCCCAAATAGTTTATAAGAATTTAAATGAGTAAAAGCGGGGTATGAACTCACAAGGAAAGTAATAGCATTGGTTCTACTTCATCTCCGAAACCCAATGCGTGTGTTATCCAAGGAGACTTTCAAGTTTAGTATAACACAATCAAGTATAATGCAATCAAGTATAAAAAGTATAGCGTAGCATAAAAGTGTAAATGTCTTAAGTATTTGTATTTGTAAAAGCAAGTAGTTGAGCATGTATCTCCGCCAAAAGTTTGTAAACAATTAATAGAAAGTGGGGCTATGAAAACTCACCTGGTGCAATAGTTATGATGACAAAGTGGATGCACAGAAATGAGACGAAACTTTCTAACCGCGACCTATGATGAATGATATGATCTAATATAAGTCATGAAACAATGTCGTGCATGCAAATCCACATGAAATCTATACCACTTGTACATTTGAAAATAATGTTTGTCATCGAAATATAAGTTTATGACATCTCGTCATGTTATAAAATACTTTACAAGTATTTGCGTTGAAAAAACATCCTACGATAGTCGTTTAGTGATTTATTGGTAAATATAATGTTTTCGTCGAAAAATGACACTTTTCATACTTTGAAAATATGCCCCAAAATGGCCTTGTAAAACTAGTCGTGAAATATTGTATGTTAAGGGTTAATGATGAAACTCGGCGTTTTTGAAAACCTTGCAACAATGTCTAGAAGTCGTATCATTTAACTTTTGACCATACGGGTCTCGATCAATGAGAAAAATGGCTCTCAACATGACGACATAAAAACTGCTTTTAGACTTAGGTTTATTTTGCTATTAGAAGTCATCAAAATAAATAGAGTTTCGTCGGGTTTCAAGCGTGTATATCTTGGTCGTTATAAGCTTGTTTTCTACTTTCTTTATATTCACGGAATCGTGAGAATATATACTAATATATTTTTGATAAGCCGACACATTTAATAACCCTTAAGATTCATTTTTGACTTGTAAAAAGTTAATATAACATGTTGAATTTTTTGGATTTTATAGTTTTCGTCGTTAAACTTGAAAATAGCATAACTTCTTCGTTATAACTCCGTTTTAACCCATTCAAGCGGCCACGTTTTCGTTTTAAAGTATATTTTCCAAATATTTAGCCCAAAATATTTTACCAACTGTCGAATTTTCTAGATTTCCCAGAAATGATCAGACCCTTATAATTACTTGTCGAAATGAGTTTTTCTCGCGCCAAACCTATTCTAACCGATTCAAAACAACTCCGAAGCTATTCTAATCCTACCATACACCTTCTTAGGGTGTCATGGGTTCCTAGACATCACCAAAAGTAATATGTTTCAAGGGATTCATATATAGGATGAGATATACTTATTATAAGTAATAAAAACAAATAAAGTGGTATAAATTCATATGTAACATGCATGTTTCTTGCGAAAATGAGGAAATAACATAAAGATGAATATGAAAAAGTTAAGATGATCATGAGATGCTTACTTGAATGATTATGAATTTTTGAGAAAAGTATGCTTAATAATCTTGAGGTTTTTATTTCAAAACCTTAACAAGATCACTAATAGAACTTGAAAACACTTGTAGCTAGAAAAATTATGGATTCTTTGGTGATCTTGAGCATGGCCGGCCATCATGAAGAGGAAGAGAGAAAAGAATTTGTTTTACACCTTAAGTATGTGTGATGTATGTGTTTTTGGCCAAAAATATCTAAGTATCATATATATGTATATAATATAGAAGCAAATACCAAATTGCCCACTCTTGGTAACTAGGGGGTTAATCGGCCATGGGATAAAGGGGTAGGATTTGATGATTTTTGTAGAGTAAATGTATTATTTGCTAAGTGTAGAATGTAGTTTGTAAGCGTAAATGGGTATTTAATGTAACGTTAGTTAAAATAAATTCTAACGGAACAAAATAAAATGTATTGAAGTCATAAAATTATAAAAATACATTTCTCACAAGTATTGAGTGAATAAATGTTTATCGAGTTGAATTTACGAAAACCGTCGTAATTATATAAATATAACAATTTATATACAAAATAAATTTAAAACACCGGGTAAACTAATAATATAATTTTTATGGTCTTAAATTGAGTATAAAAATATATCAGGATAAGTTTTGGGAAGTGCCGGATCAATTGTTCAAAATAAATGATCGTGCGATAGCGTTTATTTAATAAGAAATATATACGTTAATGAAATATAAATTTGAAAAATGACCGGAAATTGAGAATTGTGACAAGTGTGTACAAATGTAAAGAGAGTGATCTCTTTTTTTGTGTGGGATATCTCTTTATTTATAGGGAGGTATTTAGGGTTATAGGATAAACCCTATATGAACGATCAACATTTGTGGGCCACTAATATGCATACGCTATCGAGATCCCAATCTATATAAAGCACAAGTGTGATTGCTATTTTTAAAAGCGAAAAAAAAAGTGACCTTTTCGCTCAAAATAGAAAGTTTAAAAAAATTTCCCTTCATTGTTCAAAAATTCTAACTATTTCATATTTGACACTCGAAATCCTGTAAACCAACATCAATAAATCTCACATGATCGGAGGCATCAGCTTGGAACCACTATCAACAAAATCAAATCAGAAATTCTTAAACGAGGCATCTCATTATGGTTTTGATTGAATCGAATTATGTTCGCCGATCATTTTTTTAGGTATGATTAATTAGAAATTATTTTCATATGTTTTTTATTGATTTTATTTTTGCATACCAAGTGTTTGATAAAAGTCCATAATGAATTTCTTTTGTGAAACATGTTGTTTATGGTTTTAAACTGAAGTAATTATGTACCAACTTACGACTTAAAATAAAATATCAATGATTTCAATAGGATTTGTGTTTCACAAAATGTAGGTATGTGATTTATGATAATGTTTGAATAAGAGTGTACTCTTTACTGGTCGAGGTTGGATAACAGTGCCAATGGAGCTTCCTTATGCCATCCAACTGCTATCGTAGTGATGACTATAAAAATAAGAAGCATTTTAGGCGCGACTAGGAGAAAATACAATCTCAAGTTGAAGAAAATGTGATCACATAAGGTAATATACATTATTTACGTGCTTATGACTAAAACCAATGTGAATACAAAATGTACTATATGTTTGTTACTTTGTTATATGGCACAAAAACTACCCCTAGAAATTAAAAGAACAAAGAACTTAGTATATGCTATCACTATATCTAATTGTTAACACCTCTTACTTTTTGTCGTTTCACTCTCTTTTATATGAATTTAAAATGTGTTCATCTAAACCTGATGAAATCTAAGTTGCATATGTTTTAGTAAATATCTATTTGTGAATATATCAACTAGAATTAACTTGAGGTGGGCAACAAATGAGATATTAGTATAAGTAGCATTTAGAGATGAATGAATTTTGTTTAATTTGCGAAGCCTTTCTTCTAGACTTTTTTCTATATCGTCTTGATTCTAAAAGAACTCCACATTATATCTATATATCAATTGGCAAAAATTATGGTAGATCGGGCTGCAATTGGCTGGGAGGGCATATTAGTGGGCTAATGATTTTCTTTAGAGAACCATAGTCAAAATCACGTGGCGCAAGTCAAAATAACGGGTTTCAATTGCCCAAGTGCCTGTTCCGTTTTTGTTAGTGGATAAGATTTTTCCCACCAAATTCTAGACCATTCTTTTTCTCCACATATACCTGATAACATCAAATAGTCATGATATTTTAGTGTCAAGTTCTCCTAATATGCTCATCATTTGTATTATTTTACTTGAAAGTATACTCTTATTTCTTAATTTATCATTTCGTACAAATTTTCAAAACTTCAGTGACCAAAATGTATCTAAGCCAAAACAACATAACAGTCAAACTCAAATTCTTCCCCCCCCCCACACACACAAATTTTTTTTGGGTAGTATCATTTCGTACCAATTTCAACCTCCTTTCTCTCTCTAAAAAACACATACAAACAAACACGCTTTAATCAATGGACTCGCCGGAAGAATAAGGCGGGGACTGTTGAACAGATGTTACATGTACTTATTTTTTAATTTAATTTAATTATGTTTAGGAGTTTAATTAATTAATTGTGTATTAACTGTTTTTACAATTTAATCGTGTTAGGTTGTTCAGCAAGAAGGTTGGGGGCGGTTATATAGCGGCTTGACGCCTTCGTTGGTTGGGACCGCCTGTTCGTAGGTGAGCTTAATTTACGGTTTAGTGTTAATTAGATTAGGTAAAATGTTGTACATGATCACTAGGGACTGATTAAACTTGAAACGTGTTGAGAAAATTTCACGAAATTGCGTTAGGTCAATCACAGCAAATTTATGTTAGGTGTTAGGTGTAGCTCGTTAGAATTAAAGAACAGAAGGAAGACAAACACCTGTCTCTTATTTCTGATGTTTTATTCACTGCTAAACAACTCTATTTATAACCTATCTAGGAACCAACATGATCCTAGTGACAATTAGGTATAGTGGCACACTAACCCCTTTAATGGCACACTAACATTAAAGAACACTAAGACTTGTAATGGGTCATGATGAAAATGATGATGATAGACATCTAGAAGAACTTAGTATTCCAACAATCACCCCCGAATCTCTAAGTCCTTCTAGAGATGTTTATTTCCTCATTCACATCAACGTTTAAGACCTTTCCCGGATAGCCGACTTTCACTTCGGTCACATCCAAAATCTTCACATAACCCGAATCAAATTCACCACACTTGTAACATCTTACATGGCATCCTGTTGGAACTGTTCATTAACTTCTTGACTCTTCACGGATCAATGACATCTTCCTAGCCACATCCAAAGCCACCCGATGTGAACTCCAACCGCCATAATGTTCACACATTGTTGTTTCTCTGTTCCCGACTTTTCCCGGACTCACGACCTCTACCTTGGTCTCATCCAAAGTCTCCAACCACCCGACTGTTGTTGTCACCACACAGAACACGTTTGCTCATAACACTTCTGTGACACGAGAGCATTATTCCACCAATCAAGAAAACAAAGCCACCCGCTTCTACCGTTTTCTTTCACCCGCCAAATGAACTGAATCAAAGCAACCTGCTTTTCCCGACTCCTCCCGTCCGTTTATCCCGCGAACTGGTTAATCTCTCCATTTTCGGTGACCTACAACCTACCGCCGGATTTGATCACAACCCTTTGATCACGACTAATAGCTACGGACCACCTATGTTCATCACCGGTCACCCTGTCGTCTTGAACGGTACTCTCCGTCTCACCCACGACAACGTAGTCCTGAAACACTTTATCACGTCCGCCTTTCGTCAGAATATAGCCTCGAAACACCCCCGCCGTCCCCGCTCGCTTTGATGGCGCCCGCAAGCCCCGTTGCCCCGCTTCGCTGCGATGGCGCCCCAAGACCAAGGCTCCTCACCTTCGAAAGTCGACTCTCAAACCCGCCCTAATCGAACGAAGCTCTTGATACCAATTAAAGAACAGAAGGAAGACAAACACCTGTCTCTTATTTCTGATGTTTTATTCACTGCTAAACAACTCTATTTATAACCTATCTAGGAACCAACATGATCCTAGTGACAATTAGGTATAGTGGCACACTAACCCCTTTAATGGCACACTAACATTAAAGAACACTAAGACTTGTAATGGGTCATGATGACAATGATGATGATAGACATCTAGAAGAACTTAGTATTCCAACAAGAATTACGTCAGATGAAGTAAGTTTTACTAGCAGAGTTAGATATATGTAGTAGTGTGAAGGTTGATTTTGTAACTATTTACTTGTTTGTTGCAAGTGTGTGCGTGTGTGAATGTTTGCGGATCGAATTAGATGCTATCATAAAGGACTCCTTAAACTTTAGGTAAATGAGTTATCATACATAAATAGGTGAATCGAGCAAGACTTGTTCTAGGTTCCAAGTACATTTGCATTTAAAAAGTTTGAAGGTTTGTTTTTAGTATTCGTATGTGGTAGGCGAAATTTTTGGAATGAATAAATGTGGATATCATAATTGTCCTATCGTAGTGAAAAGCGTGACATCTTAATGCTTATAGCACTAGGTGCCCATGAGCCATAATGCTCGTGTTATAGCAAAAAGTAATGTCGACTCAACGTTACTTGACTAAAAAACAACCTCTCTCTATCACTCAGGTTATTGGCAAGCCCGCCCCACAGTTTCTAATTTATTTATTTATATATTTTTTCATTTATTCAAGTAAAACAATTTAGTGATTAAGGTTCCATAGGTGCTCCAAAGTTGTCGAAGGTCATTGTGCATTCTCCTATCCCGAAGTTCTTTGTTTTTCCTTCGATGTATGTTGCATCTTTCGATCTTGCAAACTCATAGTCGTGGCCGAACGCTATCTACTCCCTCTAAGCATGTCAAACATACAATGTGCTATACATTATAACCTGACCCAACATGATCTAGCAGTCGCAAATGAAATCGTCTCACAAAATAATTAGCCTTCAACTGAATGAGGCCTCATATAGCTGGTACAGCTTGAACACATCTCATACGGGCCTGGTACGGCCTAATCATAGCTTGAACACGGCTCGACACAACCCAATATGGCCTAACAAGGCCTGAACGTTCCTTACTTGGTCTTAACCCCGCTTTAAACGACACGATTGTCTTAAAGTCAGACAACATTGATGTCTTATCGTGGGCCTCGAATAATCAACTAAACACCTGTGATGTCAAAACATCAGCCTCAAATGGCTTAAGCTCAGCCCCAAGTGGCCAAACATCAGCCTCAAATGGCTTAACCTTGGCCCCAAGTGGCCTAACGTGAGCCTCAAACGGCTTAACTTCGGCCCCAAGTGGCCTAGCGTCAACCTTGAATGGCTTGACTTCGGCCCCAAATGGCCTAACATCAGCCTCAAATGGCTTAACCTCGCCCCCCAAGTGGCCTGACATCAGCCTCAAACGGCTTAACCTCGGCCACAAGTGGCCTAACATCAGCCTCGAACGGCTTAACCTCGGCCCCAAATGGCCTAACATCAGCCTCGAATGGCTTAACTTCGGCCTCAAGTGGCCTAACCTCGACCTCAAATGGCTTAACATCGGCCCCAAGTGGCCTAGCATCAGGCTACTCAAGTGGCTTGACATCACCCTCAAATGACCTACAATCAACCCCAGTGGCCTAGCTTCATGACACAACTTCAACAACCTATCTTCGTGAACGTGCATTCATTGGCTTAACTTTATAAGCCTGAATTCAATGGCCTAACATTATTTGGTTCTGACATCATATTCAGGGTTAAACATTACATGCCCTGGTCTCGACTGTTGGTGTGTATTCGTCCCAAAGCAGGGTAAAGATAATCAACAACTGTTCAGCAGAAACAAACAACAAGATCAGTAGTAACAGATACCACTAGGTGGTTACCGGATATCACTTGGAATCGTGTGATCACTTTCCAAAGTAAACTATTCGACCCTAATGCCTGGGTATCACGAATATCTACTTGGGATAAGACCAAATGCAGTTAGAGAATTTGGCACAATTCTATAACCTTTTCACTAATAAGTGTTTATTGTTTTATGTGTATTTTCATGCATAATCAGGTATCCTATTTATAGGACATTACTCTCAACCGTTCAAATGGAATTATGAGGATTAATCGGCACTATCCCCATTATAGCCGTTGGTGGTTACATGACCAATTAAACGTGGTCATAATGCAGTTGTAACTGCCATAAAGCAAGATTTCAATAAGCGATTTCCACTAGCAAGACTTTCCACTTGCGGTGGAAATACAACCTATCGCTGGAAACACCGCTATCAAGATTTCATAGTACTAGCAATGGATACACCACTTCGCTGGAAACATCGCTTATCGCTGGAAACATCGCTTATCGCTGGAAACCACAAGCAAGATTTTTCCACAAGCAAGACTTCTCAAGCAAGATTTTCACCAAGCAAGACTTTAACCAAGACTACCAATACAAACCACTATAAGAGTCGTGGTGTTCATGGACCTTATGGGTGTACACTCTGCACCTCCTAACCCATTACAAGGTGTGAACTAATCCCACAAGTGCACTAAATTTTCCAACAATCCTCCCCAAATTTAGTTCACTTCCTTTGCATGAAAAATAAACATCAAGCAAAACATGTGCATAAACGAAAATGTCCCGAGGATTGAATTTCCATCTTAGTAAATTACACGCTCAAATATTCGAGAATCGGGGTGTTCTAAGAATTGAACCCTTCAACCCATTTGAATACCAAGATAAAATACACACAAGTTTTCAAACACTTAATGCCTCCCCGACACTATACAAGCCATGTGTCCATATCCAAATTGTGAATGTTGTAAGAGCCAAAGTCCAAAGCTCTCAAGCGGCAAAACTTCAACATTCACATAGGTGGTTCCTCTTTATTGATGCTCCCGCCAAGCACTTTTTCAAAGAAAATTAACCATTAAGAAGTAAAGACTTCATCCTCCTTTCAAGCAGTTTCGAGCACAACCTTGGGATGTAAATAAAACATGTGCTCCAATCCATCAATGTTCGACTTTCCACATTGAACTCAGCTCCTAAGTTTCCTTAGGAGGAGTCAGTGTCCTAGCATTCAAGGACTAAGTTGGACTTAAACCCATCCCTTTAGCGACTTTATAACCAAGTCTCTAGCCGCACCCTTCGTCAAGTGATCACTAAGTTCGCTGAGATCTCACAAACTCTATAAATACCACCCCATTCATGATAAGCTCACGAATCATGCTATGTCCGACACCCAAGTGTCTAGACTTACCATTGTACATCCGGCTATAAGCCTTAGCCAATGTAGCCGCACTATCACACCGGATAGAAATAGGTGCTATAGGTTTAGCCACAATGGAATCTCAAGAAGCAAGTTTTTCAACCATTCACTTCTTTACCAAAGAACCGCCAAAGCCACAAATTCGATTCCATTGTTGAACCGGTGATGCAAGTTTGCGCTTGGATGCCCAAGAAATTGCACCTCCACCAAGTAGAATACCCACCACCGGTAGATTTAATTGTCTCTAGTGTTATCGATCCAACTTGCATCGTTGTAACCTTCCAACATCGATGGTAACCAGATATGAGAGACTATAATACATAGTTCTCTTCAAATACTTCAAGACCTCCGAATCGCTTGCCGATGATGAGCACTAGGATTACTAGTATACCACTCAATTTTCCCACCGCAAAACCAATATCGTGTCTTGTACAAGTCATGGCATACATCAGCACCAATTACCCTAGAATACTCAAGTTGAGATCTGACCTTGCCATGATTAGGCATCGCCTTCACAAGTATCCATAGGTGTACTCATCGAGTACAATCAAAGTAATTGAATTTCCTCGCACCTTCTCAATATAATGAGACCAAGAGATAGAAATTCTATTACTTTCATGTTTAATCCTTATACCAAGGATAACATCACCTCCCCATGTCTTTCATGGAGAACCTTGATGACAAAAATTCCTTTGTCGTCAACTCGATTTTGGTCGGTGCTAAAGATCAACATGTCATCAACATATAGACAAATGATGATTCCTTTACCGATTTATCAAATTTGCTATATACACATTTGTCGCCTTGGTTAAGAACATAACCACTAGACAAAACCACTTCATCAAATTTTTGATGCCATTGCTTAGGTGCCCGCTTCATCCATAAAGAGACTTAATCGCTTTACACCTTGTTTTCATTGCCGTGCATGATGAAGCCCCGAGGTTGGTTCATATAAACCTCCTCTTCCAATTCACCATTCAAGAAAGTCGTTTTCACATCCATCCGATGAATAACCGATTGTGTATAGATGTCATAGCAATCGCCAGCCTTATGGTATCGACACGAGCCACGTGGGCATAAGTATCAAAATAGTCTATTCCCGACTTTTGTTTAAAGCCCCGAATGACTAGTCTAGCCTTGAACTTTTCAATAGTTCCATCTACCTTCATTTTCTTTTGAAAATCCATTTGCAACCTAAAGGTTTGCAACCAGAGGTAGATCAACCAACACCCAAGTGTTGTTGCCCATGATGGAATCCATCTCATCATTGATTGCTTCTTTCCGTAAAGCAATATCCTCGACTTCATTGCTTCTTCAAATGTTTTGGGGTCATCCTCAACAATGAAGCAATAGGAGTATTGGTCCGAGACCTCATCCTCGGTACCTTCAACTAAGTATAGTTGAAACTCAGTCCAAATGACTTTGGAGTCCCGACCTTTTGCTTTTCCCGAGCACGTGTTCAGTTGTTGAACCACAACCTCATCGGGACCACCGATGGTTCATCATCGTACCTCGATACACCAAATGTCGGGAGTTCCATTAGGAATCCTCCGACTTGGTCTAGGAACCGATGAGAATCTATTCTCATCAAAGTCGCATCCCTTGATTCAATAATGGAGTTAATTGAAACATATTCATTAGGTTCAATAACATAGAACCTAAAAGCCTTGGAATGCTCAAGATATCCAACAAAGATGCAGCAATGCCTCTTTCACCCAAAGTCTTTTCTTTGGATCGTGAGTCTTACAAACCCTACAACCCTGCACTCGAGATAGTTCAGTTGGGTTTCCTTTTAGTCCGTAGTTCATAAGGGGTAACCTTGTTCTTTTGTTGGGAACCCTATTTAGCAAATAGCAAGTCATAACATAGCTTCACCCCGTAACCTTGACTCATCCCGAATAGGACAACATGGATATAACTATCTCCTTCAAGACCTGTTTTTCCTTTCGTAAATACCATTTTGCCGAGGAGTATAAGGGCGATCGTTTCATGGATTATTCCAACAGATCGAAAGTACCGAGTATCCATGTACTCACCTCCCTATCGATCCTTAATCTTTTGATCAAAGACCCAAGTTGTAATTCAACTTCGCTTTTAAACACTTTGAATTTATCTAATGCTTCATCCTTGGTATGTAATGATAGACATAACAAAATCTAGAAGCATCATCAATAAATGTCAAAAGTACTTCTTATTCCCCAAAGAAGGAGTAGCATGCAAATCACACAGTCATCGTGAAGAAGCTCCAAGATCTTAGTCTCACGACTAACACCCGAAAGGGTTTCTTGGTTATCTTGGTCAACATGCAAGTTTTACACTTTTCGTGTCCATGTCAAAAGCAGGATTAAACCATCCCTAGGCATATCTTGCATCCTTTTATAGTGAACATGACCAAGTCTAGCATGCCAAAGGGTAGAATCGGCCCTGGTCATATGAGGTCACAAAAGTCAAATAACACCGTCGGTTGTAATATTAAGCCCGAACATTTGATTACATAAATAACCAAAACCAATAAAACACCATTCTTAGAAAGAACAAATTTATCGATTCAATAACTTGTTTATATCCATGATTATTCAAAACACTACTTGAAACCAAGTTTTTCCTTATATCGTGAACATGAATAACATTAAACAAAGTTACAATCTTTCCGTAACTAAATCTAAGATCTACACAACCACGACCATGCACCAAGGTCGTTGACTCATTTTCCATGTGAAGAATAGAACCATCATTCAAATGACTCATAAGTCTTGAACCGCCTTCTATCTTTACACACATGAACTGCTGCACTAGAGTCAACCCACCACGCAACATCATCATCCCGCACATAAAAGATTCGATACATATGTAACATAATAAATCGAAAAGACTTATTAAACATATTCGACCTTTCAGTGAGTTGGTGAACCACCACCCCGAACCATTAGTGCTCGATCTATTAGCTTTACCACCAACTTTAACACCCTTGCATTCCCTTTAATGTGACCGGCCTTGCACATTTCCAACAAGTAGGTGTTGCCTTCTTGTTAGGATCTCGCCTGTGTTATCATGAAATTTGTGTTTGCCTTTATTGTCATTATACCGTGGAGTTGTTATGCTCCACCATATTGACAACAGATGGTCCAAAGAAGATTGCCACTCTTTGGCTTGTCATTATCCCGCACCTTGAGAGATTCCTCAATGTGCGATGACCGCCTAACTCAACAAGAGTTAACTCCTCCTTCTTATGTTTCAAGGTATGCTTGAAATCTTTCCATGAAGGAGGAGTTTGTCAATGACACAAGAGACTTTGATAGCCTCATCCACGCTCATTTCGTGTTGTGTAAATCTTCCAAGTATTCCAAGAAGTTCATTGTATTGTTCCATAACCGGTCTTGAATCACCATTTTGTAATTTGTGAAATTACTAACAAGGAACTTCTTACTTGATGCATACTCATGGCATCCAAGGAATCCTACGTTCTTTGAAGATTCAAAGTTCGATAAATATCAAACAAAGAATCGACATACCATCTGAATAAGACCTCTGATATGTAGTCATCATTCTCCCACTTGCTCCTCCTCCCGATCCGCTCCACAAGAGCATCATCACCATCATCGTGAATTGGAGTAGTCAAGACATAGACCACACTCATGCTTGAAGAAGAAGTGCATCTTCTTCGCCACCTCCTAAAGTCCACCCTTCAAACTTGTCCAATTAGCAAAGTTTGAAGCCATGTGTTTCATTGCGCAGTTGCCATTGATTATCACAAAATAGTTTACTTTATTGTTGGTGTGTATTCGTCCCAAAGGTGGTAAAGATAATCAACAACTGCTCAGCAGTAAACAAACAACAAGATCAAGAGTAACAGATACCACTAGGTGGTTACCGGATATCACTTGAATCGTGTGATCACTTTCCAAAGTAAACTATTCGACCCTAATGCCTGGGTATCATGAATATCTACTTGGGATAAGACCAAATGCAGTTAGAAAATTAGGCACAATTCTATAACCTTTTCACTAATAAGTGTTTATTGTTTTCTGTGTATTTTCATGCATAATCAGGTATCTTATTTATAGGACATTACTCTCAACCGTTCAAATGGAATTATGAGGATTAATCGCCCATTAATCACCTCATAACTATCCCCATTATAGCCGTTAGTGGTTACATGACCAATTAAACGTGGTCATAATGCGCTTGTAATCGCCATAAGCAAGATTTCAATAAGCAAGACTTTCCACTAGCAAGACTTTCCACTTGCAGTGGAAATACAACCTATCGCTGGAAACACCGCTAGCGATGGATACACCACTCGGTGGAAACACTACCTATCGTTGGAAACATCGCTTATCGCTGGAAACCACAAGCAAGATTTTCCACAAGCAAGACTTTCCTCAAGCAAGATTTTCACCAAGCAAGACTTTAACCAAGACTACCAATACAAACCACTATAAGAGTCGAGTGTTCAAGGACCTCATGAGTGTACACTCCGTACCTCCTAACCCATTACAAGGTGTGAACTAATCCCACAAGTGCACTAAATTTTCCAACATCGACTGTTTGATTCAAAACGATTTATCATCAATTTGAAACAAAATTAGCCTAACACGATGACCTAAAGTCACAATGAAGCCGAATCTAATCACAACACACTTTATAGAATACAACAACTGGTGCATGAACTTACTAACCTCTAATGACACAAGTCGACTGCAACAAACAAACAAACAGGGTCAATTATTCCCCTGACAAACATTTAGCCTGAGGAACTATTCCTTCAAAGCTGCAAAACTCTTGCCCTATCTGACTAACCTTTAATGACACAAGTCGACTGCGGCAAACCTGATAACGAGAACATTACTTTGATGGAGTATTGTATCCAAGTCAGGTTATGCATATCCTTTTTTGGCATAACAAAGTCATCACGTCTAAATACCATGAGGCTCATACGCCATTACGTGAGGCTCATATGCCATTACATCAGGCTCGAACGCCATCTGGCTTAAACACCATCCGGCTCAAACGCCATCTATTATGACTATTCATATAAGCAACATTTACTAAACGTAGATTCGCATTTGTGAACTAGCTCATGATAAAAGGTGCCTAAATGGTCAAACAAACAGGGTTGACAAACAGTTAACCCAATTAGGCTTTAAATGTAGGATTCATCTTATTATGAATAAAAACGCAACTCTTTTTCTATGAATTGCAATTCCCACCCTTGTCATGGAGAAAGCTGGAAGATAGCCGATTAAAATATTGACTATACACGTTCACTACGAAACAAAAACATAATTACTTATTCCTCCACAAGCTTCAAGCAAGCTCTCAAACACAAGCACTATCTAGCGTTTAAACTTTAAACCTAGATCAGTTGATACACAAGTACCTAGGTTGTGGGTTCAAGTCTTGTTAGAGACATTTGTGAGATTTATTGTAAAAAAAAAAAAAAAAAAAAAAAAAGAGAAGTAGAAAACATGCTAAAGATTTGTGAAGAGCCTTATTTGCAGGAATTCTCAAAATGCAAGTAGCCTTGTGGATACTGCAGTTTCATTCAGCTTTGGCTCTGTGAACTCAATATCAGTTTATTAGCATATATATAGAAGGCAGAAATCATTCCGAGAGAAATCACTGGGTGTTCAGTCCTTATTGGTTTTTGATTCAAAAGTAGTGCACATTCTTTGGCTTCAAGCCCCTTGTTCCGAACCCATAATAGTATGGGAAATTCAGTAAGATGGCTTAACTACAGGTACACACATATTTGAATGACGTGGAACTAGAAAGTCCAAATTTTTATTCATTCTGGATAGAGTAGAGATCATGATAAGTATAGATTTATACCTCATCCTCAAAATATGAGACGTGGGTCTAATGTTTGGTTTTAGAAATTGTAAAGTTGTATTTCCGAGTCAAATTTATGAAGCAATTCATGTACCTGAACCAATAACTTATGTTACACGATATCTGCATGGGATGCCCAAGACTTAAAAGGGCCACCAGATGAATGTGGTGGCTAATGAATTGTAGACTAAGATGAGTTTACTTTGAAAGTCTACACTAGTAGACAACAACATTAAATTTAGATCAGCTACCTCCAATTTAAAGTCTTCCTAAACCCTCTTATACTTCAAAAAGTTGGTCATAAGCAGTTATATCCCTCAACCTTTCTTAGACATTTCTTACATCATTTAAGTTTCTTCACTGCATTGACAATGATAGCATGATTGATACTAAGATGAGTTTACTTTGAAAGTCTACACTAGTAGACAACAACATTAAATTTAGATCCCTACCTCCAATTTGAAGTCTTCTTAATTAAACCCTCATATACTTCAAAAGTTTAAGTTTTTTCACTGCATTGACAATGATAGTATGATCTATTTGTTTGCTCTGGAACTTATTTAATTTAACCTTTTTAATAAAATGCAAGCATAACATTTAATTAAATTTTTTTTTAGCACAACTGAAACTGAATTACTTGACAATTCAACCAGGACCAACTATGCTGCAATCTGGAAGATGCCCCTTGCAATATTATGAACATAAATGGCTTCTCATGTCATCTATTATTATTTTTTTTACTACCATTTCTGTTGTTGCTTTAGAGCATCATTAACCTTTGACCTATATGATTTGCTTAGAGGCTTTAGTACTGGTTGATGCCATGGGAATAAAGGAAAATTGCATGAAATTGAGTGCTGGTGAGGATCTGTATGCATTGTTAGCAGGAATTCTTACAACGAGGCCTTGGAACAGGGTTATTGATCCTGCTGTTGATCATCTTGCCATTCAAGATTAATACATAATGCTACCCAAGCCAATGCTGACCCTGCTGTTGATCATCTTCGCATTTTCATTGTTTTTTGTGTATCTTGTATTTTGACTCCCTATGAGTCCTTTGGTTTAAATAATCATCCACTTGAAAATTTACCTTACAAACTGCTCCTTATGTCATACAAAGTGCCACAATTCTATTTCTGGGTATCCGCAAATAGAACCTTTTATTTGTTCTGCAGATGTATGCGGTTTTGCTGTTATGGTCTCTCTTGTCTGTGGAAATTTGTATCTACATCTTAATAACCAAGTGTTGGGCTCTGTTGACTAATACCTTTTACTTGTTTTGCAGATGGATGCTTCCCTATATTTTCCTCAAAATACAGAACTTCTGCATAAACTGGTGTGAGTGGTCCTTTTAATGATTGCTTGCGCTCAGTCAATAATGCATTGGTATGTCTTATTTTCTTTTACCAATCTAATTTCATAATTGTCTTTTCAGGATCCACAAAATAATTGCTAGAATTTGATGTTTGGGTATTACTTATCGACAGATAAAAAGACCCTCTGTGGAGTCTCTCTTTAGCTTGCTACATGTTTAGTTGGAGGAGATTTCACTTGAAGCCCAATTTTTCATAATGCAAGTAGACTCAGTTCCGTACAGCTATGACTCTGTGAACACCAAAAGAAATCATTGGGTGTTCAATAGCTGTTGGTTTTTCATAAGTTGGCCAAACTACATGCAAGTTACTTGAAATTTTGAATTACGTGGAATTGAAAAGTCCATATTAATATTCTTTTCGTAGTAGAGATCATGAGAAGTGTATTTTTGTGCCTCATATCCTCAAAATATGAAGCAATTCATGTTTATGTTTATGGTTAAATTTATGAAGCAATTCATGTTTCTGAACCAATTAGCTTATGTTACACGATGGATTTATATACCTAAAACATAGTAGGGCCACCGGATGAAAGGAGTGACCCATGAGTTGTTGACAAAGACGAGTTTACTTTGAATGTCTACGTTAGTAGACAACTTCAAACTCTAAACGTTATCTTCAATTAGAAGGCTTCTTAAACCCACATATACATCAAAGGTTGTTAGTCACACAATTTTTATCCCAATTAACTTTCTTAGATGCTTGTTCCATCAAGTTTCTTCATTGCACTGACAGTGATAATTATAATCTGTTTTAATCGTGAAACTTATTTCAAACATTAATTAATTTATCTATTTAATTTGAGCATAATGTCCAAACAACTTTTTGTAGCACAACTTCATTACAAGTGCTATATATGTGTATGAATTTGAACTTGAATACGACTTGTCTTAAGCTATTACTTTTGGTTTTCCATTTCTATGTAGATATAAGTTTGTCTAAGCTGTGTTATATTACTCATCAATTAATTTGATGCGGGTTTAAGTCATAGCTGAAATAAAATTGAAAGTTGTATACGTTCGTGACTAATCAAGTAAGTGGTTTTGGTAGAGCAAATATTTCCACGACTTGATTTAAACAAATTCCATCAATAGTTCTTTATTAGTAATGGGTCAAAGTAGTTATAAATAGAGGTCTTAACAAGTCATGACATGGTTCATCTAAAAAGTCTACATATAAAATATAGAAATAACCAAGAACTTACATTCATAAATACATGTTAGATTGTGAGTTGGTTCATTCGAAAAGTCTATATTCAAAAAGTCTATGTAAACATAAGACCTTTAGATTTCTCTATATACCGACAAACAAATACCATTCGAAAAGTCTATGCACGCGTAGAAAGAACACTAACATTAAGACCTACACCATTAGTAAACTAGTAAACCTCAAAAAACCACTATGCAATGTTATAGCAATGTGAAAGTGACTACATCAAAAATATTCTAGCAATGTTATAGTTAGTATATATATTTCTTGTTGAGAAGCATTATTATTGCGGACCACAATATTCCATTGAACGATTCTTCTCTATTGCAATCAAAAGTTAGAAATTTTGCATAATTCCACAAAGAATAAAAGTTTAGAGTCAATTAATAGACTTGTACAACCCAATTTTTCCAAATGATACGCTTATGAAGAAACTAGACCACAAACATATTCTCGATCATATTATTGTGAAAGCAACTACAACACTATTCTTGCAATACCGGTGTTAGTATATATATTTGTAGCAATTGTGAGTTTTTATTGCAATTAAAATTATAAACACAATGGGTTATTCTAAATTGTTCATTATCTTTTTCCTTTTCTTTTGTTTCACCACTTTTGCTTCTTCCACTTCTTTTAATAATAATAATATTCACAAATGCCCTAAAAAACAGAGTGAAGCTTTGCTTCTCTTTAAACATAGCCTTTCCTCCATCAATTACACAAATGATCACTGTTCTCGTAATGATCCAAAAATGATGAGCTGGAACACAAGTACGGATTGCTGTAAATGGGATGGAGTTAGTTGCGACAACTCCACCGGTCTCAATCTGTATTGCGGAATGCTACAAGGTACAATTAATCCTGACAGCTCCCTCTTTAACCTCACACACCATCTTACTCATCTTTATTTATCAACTAACAAACTAAATGGGACATTGCCATCTTGGCTGTTTACTTCCCCCTCTTTAGAAGTTCTCTATTTAGATCATAACATGTTCAGTGGAAATGTTCCTTTTGAGTCATTTGCTCTTCCATCATTAAAACAGTTAGACCTCAGTTACAACAATCAGTTAGGTGGCCAAATTGATGTGCAAACATTTCCACAACTCGCCAACCTCACTGACCTATGGCTTTCATATAATAATTTTAGTGGTGAATTGGAGTTGGATACATTGTTATCAAGCCTCACAAATCTTGAATCTCTCGATCTCTCATACAACAATTTCTCTGTTACAACAAAAAATGCTTATCATTATGTCAACCCTGGGTTTAGAACCTTGCGATTGGCCTCGTGCAAGCTAAAGGTGTTTCCGAATTCATTTCGAGCCATGAAACAACTTGCAGTGTTAGATCTCTCTAGCAACGAAATCCATGGCCAAATTCCTCATTGGGCAGGGGAGATAGGAGGTACTTATGGGTTGGTTTCTTTAGATCTCTCACATAACTTCATAACAGGCTTGCCACAATTTCAATGGTATGGACTAGCTGGACTGCATTTGCAGTCCAACTTGATTGAGGGGCCATTCCCTCCATCAATTTGCAATATGAGTAGTCTAAACTATTTGGATATGTCCAATAATCTCTTTGGTGGGTTGATTCCACAATGCTTTGGAAATATCACCTCGTATCTTACAATGATAGATATGGGGACTAATAACTTTCAAGGAACAATTCCAAACGTATACGGGGATTGTGTAATACAAGGGCTTAGTTTGAATGGGAATCAATTAAGAGGAGATGTGCCAAGTTCCTTGTCTAAATGCTCAGGCTTGAGAGTGCTTGATTTTGGAAACAACCACTTGAATGGTACATTCCCTAGATGGTTAGAAGATCTTCAAGGTTTGCAGGTTCTTGTCCTCAAATCAAACAACTTTCATGGTTACATTCAACCCTCTGAAACTATTGATTCTCCCTTTCCAAGTCTTCAGGTTCTTGACTTATCTCATAATAGGTTTGTAGGTCAACTCCCTGCAAAATATTTTCAAAGTTTCAATTCCATGAAGAATGTTGTTAAAAGCAACACAACACCAGAATATTTATACATGGGTGGTGGAAAGTATTACTCATTTGTTTTTGCGGTGAAAGGGGTGGATCAAGATTTTCCACAAATTTCGGTTGACTACACAATTATTGATCTATCCTGTAACACATTTGAAGGACAGATTCCAAACATCAAAGGTGGTCTTAATTCGCTATTAGTGCTCAACTTGTCCTACAACAGCCTCACTGGTCCAATTCCACATGCTCTCGGGAATCTGTTAGAGATTGAGTCATTAGACCTATCTTGGAACCAACTCTCAGGAGAGATCCCACAAAGTCTTGCAGGCATCACCACTCTTGAAGTGTTGAATCTCTCGCAAAACCATCTTGTAGGACGTATACCAGGAGGCCCACAGTTCAGCACATTTAGCACTTCCTTTGGAGGGAATTCAGGACTCTATGGGTTTCCATTGCCCAATCATGAACATCGAAGTTCCCCACAAGTTGAAGATGACGGAGAAGATGATGACGAGGAGGAGAGTGGATTTACATGGAAAGTGGTGATGTTGGGATATGGATGTGGAAGCATAATTGGATTGGTGATAGGCTATCTCATGTTATCAACCACAAGACCAAACTGGCTGAATGCAATTGCTGATGCAGGGGAGCGCATGGTCTTAAAGAGGCGAAACAAGAGAAGAAGTGTTTTTATGAGAAAATGAAGTTATTTTCTGAAAGGCAAGTATATTAAATGTTTTCCAATTTCAGCAGATTGTGCAAAATGATTAACGCTATGTTTTGTTCTTTTTTCTTCCATATTTTCAGATGCAGTTGGAATGTTATGGTTGGAGGCAGCTGGATGTTCTGAGATACATAGATGCTGATATTGTAGTAGCAGAGATGCTGTTATAATTCATTTATATCATTGTCTTGTATTGCTAGCCTTGTAGGCAAACAATATCATTGTCAAAGTAAATAACACATGGTTACATCGTTTTGCCATCTAATTTAGTTGAACTTTTGTTCTGATTTGCAGCACAATAGTACTTTTATTGCTTTTCTGTAACGGCAGTTGTGAGATAACTTAAGATTAGTTTTAGTTGATGACCTGATGTTACTCTATATAACAACCAAAAATTCAGTAAATCAGTACTAATAATAGAAGAATTCAAGTTTCATGGTTTCTGGTGCCAATCATTTAAAACATTATCATTGGCTGTGAACATACATCTGTAACAGGATATGCAAATTAAACATATGTATCCAAAACCTTTTAAGGGACACAAGATGACTGAGGCAATGAGAACAGAAACATCGGTGTCAATATGGCACGTTGGGTAAGGTAATGGGTCGAAATGAGTTCGGTTCAGTTTTTCAGAACAGTCACGGGATACAATTCATCACATTTCTGTTATTTGATGGTCATACACCCATTTATATGTTTTACCAAAACTATAAGTTCACGAGACAGGGATCATTGTTTGTGGCATGTTTGATGTTTAAATTGAAAAAACTAGATAAGAACCAGTAGTAGAAACTATTTGAATCTGCCGTTAATGAGGCTGTGATATGCCTTTAGCAAAAGTTTTAAGACATAACTTGTAGCATGGCTGCATGGCTATGGTGCTCATAACTACCAAGAATAAACTTGTTAGTTAGATAAGAACTCCAGTCGCGTGCTTTTCACATTTTTTTTCTAATTAATCATTTATTGAAAAGAATAACACTTATGTCTTATGGGCAGTAATTAACACGTTGGTGCTAGTGAAGTATTAGAGTTCCTTCCGTTCTCACATGCATAAGAAGTAAGGACAACGCAGTAAACGAACTTTTCTACTTTTCAAACGAGTGGCAGGGGGCTCTTAATGTTGTACATCTTTGTTTCTAAGTTTAATTTTCCAAACTTCAAATTAAAGTGATTCACCAAAAACAGGTACATGTTAATATATATGCTGAAAGTGTGCAAATGAAACCTATACAGTGAGCTTTTTGAATAAGACACTTTAAAAATTCAAAAATGAAATGTCCACTTGCATTGTCTGGCTCAAACGCATCGAATCACAAGTACATATTCATATTTCTCATTCCACTTTATTTTCATTTGTGGAAAACAATTTTAGAAGATAATATTGTACCTAAACATCAGATAATTTAGTCAGTTGGGTTTTAATATATGACTTTTAAATTTCAATCCAAAAAAATGCTTAAAGACGTAACCTTGAGTCTTTTGGTTAACTATTTGATTCAACTGAAAGATGAGGCATTAGTATATAGTCAAAGTTTGGAGTGATAGTTGTGTGATGACCCCAGGTGGAATTCATAGACATGGATAACCCTAAGTCATTGGTTAAAAAGAGTATCATTATCCGATCATAGAATATTCAGACCTCAATCAACATCACATCAATGGATGAAATTTTATGCATGGTTTTGTTTTATCACTACCTCGAAATGAAGTATAGAAACTTTGCATTCAAAGTTCAAAACAAAAAAACAAAACATGAAAGAAATGTTGGGCCTTAATAAATGAAACATAAAAGCCCAATGGTTAGGTATAACGAGGATTTGTGCCCGCGCGTTGCCGCGGGGTGTTTTCTTAAAGATGGATGCAGACATAAGGTGGCTGTACATTTCATGCAACAATGTGATGCAAAAAAGAATGGTTCAAACTTGCTAATACCTGCAACTCAATAGCTATGGAATACCAGTTGGCGGTGTAACAAATATGGAGAGTCAATGTTGTAGCAGTTTTTTTTCTTTGGAATAGATCATAGAGTGAACTTTCAATACTTATTGATCTTTTGAATAGATCAGACCACATGTGCTCAACTAAAAAGGCCAAGTAGTTATGTACAATAGATCAGACCACATGTGCTCAACTAAAAAGGCCAAGTAGTTATGTATGTAAACTGATCAACTCAAAGCATGTCATGACAATCAAGACACTGAAATCTCACATCAACATACATCTTTTCTCTCATTGTAGAAATAGCCATGCAAAAAAAGCATTGTAATACATTTGGAACTTACATTTAATTATCACTTTTCAACATCATATCAAAGGCTTAAAGAGTCCATACTGATCTCAAGCTGTAGGAATTTATAGGTTTTCTTATGTTTAAAACAGCCGATAAACCAAAAGCTGAAATCATTGATTGTCGCTAACTACGCAAACTTGTTTGATGCATTCGTAATGTACATGTTCTTTCCTACCCCTTAAATCTTCCTTAATGGTATTGAAACCTACACAAAATGAAATCAAAGTCAGGAAATTAGTTCTAGATCAGCAAAAATTTGAACCAAATGAAAGAACTTTGGAGGTCCACCTACCTTATATTGGAACTTTATCAGTATTTTGATAGGCCTATTACTGCAAAATGCAACCCTTTGTGTAGAAACAAAGAGCAAGCCCGCACATGTTGTAGTGTATAAGTAGCATTGTGAAGCCTGCAACAGTTTCTTGCCCTTTTTGATAGCTACGCCACATTTCCTACATCATTTGCAAGATCATGACACAAATCAATTCACACCACAATCAAATTTGTTGGCAACTTGAGGTAAAGACAATAAGTTCGGAACATTTAGATAAAATAAATATAGAGGATTCACATTTTTCCTTAATCTGCTCCTGTACCATGTCACCTACAATGTCTAGTATATCTTTATCTAGAATAAATAATGTTGGAATGCAGACATTTCCTGAAATAAAGATCAAAGGAAAAGTGTCACAAAGTTGCAACCAACTTTAAATTCTCGGGTTCATAGTCGAGGCGAAAAATTGGCATGCTTGGTGCGATGTGTAACGGTTCAATATATGTCATTTGTGTGGGTCGGCTTCGTCCCAAAAACTTTTATACTGTTTTAGTCAAGGTATTTTAGAAAATTCATTAAGTGGCATACTCCTAAACTATTTTAGGAATGATTCCGTTTATCCTAATAACTAAACCCTACAAAGGAAGAACCATAAATATTTTAAGAGAGGCAAATATCTGTCACAGAAAGTGTCAAAATAACGTACCATCAGCCACAATTGACAGCAGTAAATTGGCAATACATGATACATATGGAAGAACTTGCACACCTGTTTCTACTTTGTGAAATGGTTGGACGTGTAAGCATATTGAGGTGAATCCCTACAGCCACATTCACAGACCTCGACTCCTACACGGTGTATCTCTAATTTCTCCAAAAATAAACAGCTATCCTCCATCTTTCCGCACACCTACAACATATCAAAAATTTTACCAATTATGAGTATTCATATTCATCATGAAATCAACTATACGAAACTTTTTTTGTGCATAAAAACTTTATGGGTATTGGATCTTTTTCAGAAATGAAGAATACCCACTTTTTATTTTTGTTTGATTTGACTCTAAAGACTAAAAAGATTGGGTCTTTATCACAACTGAACAATACCCAACTCAAATGTTAGCTTAAACCGACTTAAACTATAAGATTCGAATGATTCCCAGAGTAACCCTATTCAAAAATTAGTCAATTGTCAGTAACCCTATTAAAAATTAGTCATTCCTGTTGAATCCAACTGTAAGAGTCGAATGATTAACAACCGTTAAGTCCAACTGTAGAAAAGATGGTTGTGCTTTTCAGAAAAGATAGTGATCGTCGGTATGCAGATGTGGTGGTGATGGGAGTTATGAGTGTAGTCGTGGTGGTCTTCGGTGGTTGCAGCAGTAGTGGGTGAATATGACGGGAGTTGTGACGGGTAGGAGTTGAGTATGGTAGAAGAGCTATTCGAAAGAGCCTCACAAACTTTAAATCCGTTTGAGCAACTGCACATTTAAAACATATCCATAATCAACAAACAATCTCTATAGCCTCATGAGAAAGAAATCAAATTAAGAATGCATATGCAAGAAAAATGAGCTATGAACATTTTTTATACGTATTGTATGGTGAAGCAAGAAGAAAAATCACAGTTCACTTTAGATATTGGCTTAAACTTGGAAGTGATTACCTTGTTTTCATTTTCTTTTAAATAGTCTAAAGTGGTTAAGGTTTAAAACAATTTAAGTTGTGCTAGTTTTTGTGTTTAGGCTGTGGTCGGGTTGTTATAGCGGTTCAGGGAAGCCAAACCCACAAAGGGTGTGTCGTGAATTTCTTAAGCAACCACAACCCAAGAGCGTGTTGTGTTTGACTGTGTTAGTTTAGCCTTGCCCTCAATTCGACCACTACCACCCACGAAGGGTGTCGGGTGAAGCCTTGTTTCAGCTTAGCGCAAAACACCAAGCGGTGTTTGTTTTCTGCTATCACAGCACATCCCGAAGGGGGTGTTTGCTGCTGATTTTCAGCTACTAAATGGGTGTATTTGCTGCTGATTTTCAGCTCCTAAATGGGTGCGTTTGCTGCTAATTTTCAGGTTAAAAGTGATTGCGTTTGCTGCTGATTTTCAGCCACTAAAGGGGTGTGTTTTGAATCGGTTTTCAGCCCCTAAATGGCTACGTTTTCAGCCCCTAAAAAGGCGCATGCGTTGCTGATTTTCTGCACCAACTGGTGTGTTTGGTTGGCTGAAATTCTGCACCAACTGGTGCGTTTGGTTTGCTGAATTCTTGCACCAACAGGTGCGTTTGGGTTGCTGAATTTCTGCACCAGCAGGTGCGTTTGGGTTGTTTATGTTTTTCTGCAAACGGGTGCGTTTGGTTTTGTTGTTTTCAGCCACCAAGGCGTTTAGTTCTGCTTATTTTCGGCGCAATTAGATAACATGAACAAAGAGTGTTTAAATTGGACTGAAAATGTACTTCTCAGAGGTGTAAGCTAATGAAAACAAACCTAGAAGCGAAAAACTCCCGCAACAACTCCTCTCAAACAGAATTTATGAACCTGTAACAGAAGCCGATCATCAATATAGTGACAGATTAGACATGCATATTTGGTTCAGCTAAATGAGATATATAAATAGTGGAACCAATGACCCCTTATAAGACGTAAAATGCGCTAAAATGAGCAATCCCAAACACCCCTTATATGATCTCTACATTACAAAAAATTTAAGCAAATAATTTCCCAAGAATTATAATAGACAGTGGCGGATCCAGGAATCCGATGTAGGGTATGCACAATTTTAAGTAGAGTTGTTAATAACTTTAGTTTTTCTAGGTGCTTTTTTTCGGGTCGGGTTTTCCCCGTTGGGGTTTTTCAGAATTTGAGTTTGGCGCGTCTTTTTCGAGTTCTACTTTGTTAAGTTTGGGTTATCTAAAATTAAGTTGGTTAGTTGGATTAGAGTATTGTAAACAGAATTGACATAATATTATTAGCAACAAGAAGTATAAATAAAGTAAAGTAAACTTTTATGATGGAGTGCTATAAGTGAAAAAAACATTTATAACTACAACAAACTTTAATACTACGTACTTTGTAACATGTAAAACTAATATACTAATGAAAGAAACAAAATAGTCTGATAATAAGTCTAATCTTTTAAGTTGCAGTATTTTTTTAACAAGTTGGGCCTTCAAATAGAAAATGGGTTGTTAAACCAAAGTGTTATTAACACAATTGAGCCTTTTACAAATATAAAGTCTCCTTTTTAACCTACATAATGCCTCGTTGTCTCCTCCTTCTTCCTCAAAACTGCCACTTCATTACTGAAACTCACCAGCAGGTTTTACTTTTATTTTGAACAAAGGTAAGTTAGATTAGGGTATGCACTTAAAAATTTTTGGTATTTGAAAGGGTATGCACTCACAAGTTTTTAGTGTATTTGGTTGTTACTTTGTAGGAAAAACAATTTTTTTTTACACTACTAAGAATTTACGCAGGGTATGTACTTGCATACCCTGCTTAAGCTGTAAATCCGCCCCTGATAATAGATGAAGTTACATGATCACGACAGGCTCAACAAACTTGTTGGGGCTAAGAGTAGACCATAACGGATTCGAAAAAATGAGGCTCAGATCTGCCTCTCCTTGGGCGACTCGACACACCTGCCATGGCTGCAACCATGTAACATTTGTGGTTACCCTGCCAAGATACGTAATGTGTGAGCCACACTCATGGAAGAGTTAATGTGCAGAAAAATTCATCATCGCCCGTAAAACATAAGTTTAGTGAGACGACAGAAGCTTCATGCCTTGAATTACCTCTGCTTCGGAGTATAGCGGGGCTAGGAGTATACCATAACGGAGTCGGAAAACTGAGGATGAAATCTGCCTCTCCTTGGCCGACTTGACACACCCGCCATGGCTGCAACCACGTAATATTCGTGGTTACCCCGCCAAGATACGGGAATGTGTGAGCCACACTCATGGAAGAGTTAATGTATAGGAAAATTCATCATCGCCCCATAAAACATAAGGTAAGCGAGATAACCGAAGCTTCATGCCTCAGATTTTGCCAAAAAAAATTACAACAGAGGATACATAAGCCATGGCTGCAGGTCTAGTAACCTGCCTCGCCAAAATAGCTACGACCTCAGGTTAAGCTTATTGTTTCTTTTCAAAAAGGCGGGCCGAAAAGAAACCTGGCAAACATATCCAATGGCTTATAATTTGCGAACCAAGATATGGGGCTGCAAATATAGGCTCAAAAACCATGGACGCAAAAACCAAATACCAGTCATGAGCGGCAACCATAGCGTTGGCAAACACCCGCCATGGCTGCAATCACACCATGAGCATGACCGCCCAGCTAAACCAAAGAGTTCCAAACATAGCTGCAAAAAACAAATCGCAACCCGTGGCTGCAACTATAATTTGGAATATGCTGCCTGGCCAAGATAATGCCCTCGATAAACCTGCAAACAAAATACGAAAAAAGTTAGAAGCTACTTTGAGATGAATAAAATTGCCAAAAGGAATTCCAATAAAGCCAACAAATGAATACACCAAAAGTAATACAAATTAATCTAGAACCTAACTAATCTAAAAAAAATTCACAACCCCAAATTGTTGTCATAAACCTTTGATAATTACAAATGAGATACGAAACTAAGTAACACATATTCAATACAAATAATATTTTGCTAAACAAAGAAGAAAGCAAATGAAGCTACTTAACTCATGAATTTAACGTCAAAAAATCTAACATAAACAAATAAAGCAATGAATCCCACCTACTTTAGCCACGGATCTAGCATCAACACAGCAAACAAAAACAATCCAGGGCATCTAACATCAACAAAGCAAATAAAACAACTTAACTCATGAATCTAACATCAACAAAGTTGTTTTATATGTGACACAAAAATTCAATGGGCCATAAGGTCTATTCTCAGTTTCTTTGAAGCAACAACGTCACAAACAAATGAAAACAATGTTAGGACTTCCTATGTCATTAAGGATCCTAATCAAGAGAGACAAAACGTAAACGGGATTTGACATATCATTTGCGAATTTAGTCATTTTGAACTTGACAAATAAAAAATCGACACCTACCTTTTGCATAAATGTATATCTACCCAGCTTTTGCACAAATGTAAATTTATATTTATAGAAATTTATGAAAACTTTGGACAAATAGCATAGTCCAACCCAATGGCTTCAGTAGTTCAGTTGTTTGAGCTGCCAGTTAACAGTTTCAGCTTGCTTCTGTCATTAAGTGTTCAATCAATTTCCCACCTAAATATGGTGTTTGCCAAACTGTAAATAAAAAGAGTGTGCTTATATCAGTGCATAACAATAATCAGTTATATCAGTACAGTACATAACAATGCTTAATTATATCATATCAGCACATATTGAATTCTAATATGCTTTAGTTAAGGTAAGTCAGGCTGATATGAAAACAAAAACAATTCCTACTTGATTTACTTTTATTCAAATTGCACTGTATCCTCTCAATTGCGTCTTTGAAAAGTTCCACCTAAAAGCTTCGCCTAGGAACTATAAGTCCACAATGAATCTGAGGTGTCAAAAATCAAGTCAGGATACAACAGATTTAGTTCATGTTCCACGCGAGTGTATGCAAAATTTTAAGGATGGGTTTCCATTTTCTATCGTAAAAAAATGGCACAAACGGAAAAAATATAACATCTAAAACAGGTCAAGTGTCAACTATATTGTATATGCAAACGAAAATAAGTAGACATAGAAGACTTGTGCAACATATCATGTTTGTAGATACATATAAACCAAGGTAATATAGCAGAAGTGGAGAGAATATGAGGTAAAAACACATTATCACACAATAAATTCAGCTGGTTGAGTATCTAACCACATTCGACTGTTACAATACTGAACTTAAAGCATCAACAACACCATTCACTTTAAATATCTTCAAGGTTACACATATCAATAAAACATAAAAAGGGTCAAAAAACAACAACAAACATTTTAGACCTAGCTTCAATTGTTAAAGCCAGTTTCTTGTCACCATAAAGTTGTTCCAGCACTTTTGATCAAAAAAGTTGATCTACCAAATCTAAGA